>JAOQMP010000001.1:9663394-9680709 GCA_027563575.1 Erythroxylum pedicellare
ATCCTTATTTATTAAATATCTCATATTTAATCATAAAATTTCTCAAACTTTACAATCAAATCCAACTTGATTAAATTTACCTTGCTCTCTTCAACCCATTCTATATGTGAGACCCATTAGGTTCTCAAATATGTTAACAATGATTATAAAATTTGATTTTAATTCATAATTAAAATTAGATAAGTTAAAATCTTTTTAATTTATCTTTAATTTTTCAATTAAATAATTTATAATCATAGATCAAGATTGACATCTAGTAACGCATCATGACCACCCAAATATTTAGAAATGTCAAAGTAATTTTGACTAACCTTTCGGTGCATAATTTTTTTTGTATAATTCAATCATTTCATCATACAATGTTTCGATTAGACATAGAGCATTTCTACTCTATTTTGAGTCTAATCATAATAATTCGCTACCATTAGCTATCGATTCAATTAATGACATTTTAAAACTATTTACAAAGCATCATTTCACCTTTACCAATGATTTCTTGAATTAATACTAATCGAGAATAACGAAACATTCTCTCTAATTACTTTAGGGTAATGAATCCTATCTTGATCACTCAACTATCTCCATATAGTTCATGCTATATCCAATAACTACCGATTAAATAACCTATGATTAAATAGATCATAAGTAGTATCAAAGCATAGCAATCTCCATACAAGATAACTTTGATGACCTCAAGTCAAAGAATCACTTATACAATCATTACAATGAGAATTCCATAGACATACAAGTAATGCTCCAAATAGATTTTTTATATCGGGTCTGTTCAATGAACTTGTTTTTTAGTAAGCACTGACACGTTTGTTTAAATATCTCTATACTTTAGCCTATGAGATTAACTACTTCTTTCATAAGAAAAAAAACAACGTGTGCTAGTCTTTTTTACATTCTATTAATATCCAATCTTAATAGAACAATGACTAGGAATATTTAGGAATAATACGTAAATGCAATATGAATCTCATAATTATAATTTCATTTGTAATGTACAAACATTCCATAGGCTTTATCATATATATCTAAATATGTATAAGATAAACAATATCTTTAAATAATTTGTCACTAAAGTATAACTAAAGCCATTAGCTATAGGGCATAAAACAATATGCAGTTACTGTTCCTTGTGAGCAAGAGTTTCCAATGGGGAATGGTATGTATAATCTTTAATTCGTTCGAGAAATTGTAATGCGTCGATGAAGGATTAACTTTGACGTGTACGCCAAGCCACATTGACAGTGAAAAGTGGAATACATTGAACATGTGCATCAAAATGTTGAAATAAGTGGGTGATGGGAAATCTTCAATATGTCTATTTTTACCAAACTTCTTAGCCCGTTACAATACAAGCAATCTAAAGAGATTTTTTTTAAAGAAGTTGACATGAAAAAATAATAGGAAAGTTACAATTGAACCAAAACCAAAACCAAAACAGATTGTAGTTCTATAAACGTTTTGCAAACTTAATAGGATCTAACCCAAAATTTTCTTTATTTTTATAAGAATTTTGATTGAAGAAAGTAATTTTTTCCCCCTTAGTGCATTAAGACCCAATCCTCTCATAATTAAATTGATATCCCTTAGTACCACTGGAACATTAAATTACTAAACGAATACAAAGAAACGGAACTGTCTCCTTTCACTCTAGAAGCACACACCAAAAATGCAACCCGACTTCACTTTTCATACAATGTTTTTAATAATATTTTAAGGCCACCAGAAAAGTTTGACAACGAAAACCAAACCGTAGCACATCATAATTGGTGTAGTTGTCAAAATCAAATCATAGATACGCATCCGTTTGTGGTCAAAAGGGAGAACCTCCACTGCATGTAGTGATGAAAATATTGGGTACCGGTTGAGAGTATGACGTAAGGCATAATAAACCCTTAGGACCTCAAAAACCTAACCTCCTTAGTCATTTATTCTTAATATTAACAATTCAATCTTGTTAGATATTTTGACTTTGCTCCCTATCCAATATTTTACCCATAATTTTAAAATATTACATACTTCTTCCATAAACTTTGACATCTTAATTAATTTATTGTCATGATGGACCTAGGCATGCAAGGTCAAAAAACTTTATTAACTTAAACCCTAGTACAGTAATTGACAACATAGATTATTATAAACTACTAATTTAAGAACACGAAACTATGTATAGTTAATACACAAATAAATGTTCCAGTGGTACGTACTGTATGTCCTAGTTTATTAAAAAAAAAATGAGATAGCGTAATTAGTTGAAAACGTGCTGGTAAAACGTGGTCACTCCTGAGCATGCATACATTGATTTATTCCATATATTATATATGATGAGAGTAGAAGCTTAATTGAATTGTGGAAGGGCATAGACTCTGCTTTCATGCTTATAATGATTTCCAACATTTAATTTCAAAATAATATATATTAGGAATTTAGCTATGAAAATACTCAAGAATTTTCAAATTTACATCATAAAAATTTGTAATATACATTAGCTGAAAAATTTGAACTTTATCTCGCTCCTCTTTGTGTTTGATTTTATTTACGAAAAGAAAATTTGAACTTTATCTCGGTGTTAAACGTCCCGGCATCCGAGAATGCATGACATCTATAACTCGTAATTGTCTCTCGCAAAGCTGAGATATGGCCATACGTCAACAACGTATGACTGTTGTTTGTCCTACTTACCAATACATAATAATAGCCACGACCATCCCTATTAGTGGGCCCCAACTCCTCCAAACAACTCTTTCATATATCCTCCCATTACAGGAGTTACAAGCCCGCCAACATTGCAATACTAGGAAACAATTTCTGTTCTCTCTTTCCCCTTTTCACATTCATAGACACTCAAAAAAGTTCGCAATGGATCGTGCTGTTCATGCAAAGGAAATCCATGAATGAACCTTCCTTAAATGAACCACTGAGGAGTTTTCTTTCTTTCTTTTTTATTGTTTTCATTTTCATTTTCTAAACTATATAGCACTGGGTGGTGAAGAATGGAGAGTGGTGATATATTTAGAATCAGTAGTGCACGTCTAAGCAGCTCTAACATATGGAGGAACAGTACCATGGAAGTTTTCTCCAGGTCTTCTCGTGATGAAGATGATGAAGAAGCTCTTAAATGGGCTGCTTTAGAGAAACTGCCTACTTATTTACGTGTAAGGAGAGGTATACTCACTGAACAAGGAGGTCAATCCAGAGAGATTGACATAGAGAGCCTTGGACTAATGGAAAGGAGAAACTTGCTTCAGAGGCTTGTCAGAATTGCAGAGGAAGATAATGAGAAGTTCCTGTTAAAGCTCAGGCAACGCATTGAAAGGTTTGTTTACATTATCTCAGGATATTAATTGAAGCTCTGCTCGAATTCACCATTTAGCTGCCTGAAGTTTTTATGGTTTATGTCGGTTTTTCCCTTTCCAACTCATTACGCAGAGTTGGACTGGAAATGCCTGCAATTGAAGTCCGTTTCGAGCATTTAAATGTCGAGGCTGAAGCCTACGTTGGAAGCAGAGCTTTGCCTACAATTTTCAACTTCTCTGTTAACATGTTCGAGGTACAACTTGCTGGTTGAAATCTGTATTTTATAGTTAACACGTTGTACTCACTTGATGTGTTTATACGTTGTACTCACTTGATGGGTTTGTGTATGATGATTTCTTAGGGGTTCCTAAATAAGCTTCTGATAATTCCTAGTAGAAAGAAGCCATTTCCAGTTCTTCAAGATGTTAGTGGAATCATAAAACCGAAAAGGCAAGTAGAAATATCTTGCTAATCTCTGTCCACATCAAACTTTACCAAGGATTCATTCATCATTGAATTAAGCAAAATATTGCAGAATGACTCTACTTCTAGGTCCTCCAAGCTCAGGAAAGACAACGTTACTGTTGGCTCTGGCTGGAAAATTGAGCAAAGATCTGAAAGTAAGGAAACAGATGACTATGTTAAATGTTTCTATGAAAATTCCTTTTCCATACGATGAGCTGATGATATTAGTAGAAGAAAATTTCAGTTTTCGGGAAGTGTTACATATAACGGCCATTCAATGGACGAGTTTGTGGCACAAAGGTCCTCAGCTTATATTAGTCAATACGATCTCCACATAGGAGAAATGACCGTTAGAGAGACTCTGGCTTTCTCTGCAAGATGCCAAGGGATTGGAACAAGCTACGGTGAGTTAACATTTCACTGGTTCGATGTTTATAGCAGTTGCAACGAATTTGATGAATTTCTGTGGAATTGCAAATCATGCAGATATGTTGACAGAGCTAGCAAGAAGGGAGAAGGCAGCAAATATCAAACCAGATTCCGATATCGATCTCTACATGAAGGTAAGAAATTGTTTGAGGAAATATACATCTATCAATATCTTAATGGTCTGACCATTTAGTTGACTTGCGTTCTACAGGCTGCAGCATGTGAAGGGCAGGAGACGAATGTAGTTACAGATTATATTCTCAAGGTACCAAGTAAAAATGTAAAATGGTCGTTATAGAAGATACAAATGAAAGATGTTTGATGCTTTGATTTGCACAGATCTTGGGACTCGAAGTTTGCGCTGACACATTGGTTGGTGATGAAATGATTCGCGGCATCTCTGGTGGACAAAAGAAGCGAGTTACAACAGGTAAAACCGAAAAAAACACTCTGGGAAATCTTTTGCAATTAATAATACAATCTTTTAAAAAGAAAAAGCAATACATACAGGGGAAATGTTGGTTGGACCGGCACGAGCTCTTTTCATGGATGAGATATCAACAGGCTTGGATAGTTCAACAACATTCCAAATAGTGAACTCGCTGAGGCAAACCATTCACATTCTAAATGGAACTGCTCTAATCTCTCTGCTTCAGCCTGCACCTGAAACTTTTGACCTGTTTGACGATCTAATCCTTCTGTCGGATGGACGCATTGTTTATCAAGGTCCTCGAGAAAATGTGCTGGATTTCTTTGAACACATGGGCTTCAAATGCCCTGAGAGAAAAGGAATTGCTGACTTCTTACAAGAAGTAAGTCCACCAACTAATCCATCTCAAAACAAGTATATCCCCAGTACGGAATATGATTACAATACTAATTCCAAACCTCTTTTTTGGCGCTGCTTATAATTCAACAGGTGACATCGCGCAAAGATCAAGAACAATATTGGGGTCGTAATGACCAACCTTATACCTATGTCTCAGTGAAGGAGTTTGCTGAATCTTTTCAGACATTTGACATTGGTCGAAGACTAGGAAACGAACTTGCTACACCCTTTGACAAGTCCAAAGGACACCCTGCTGCTTTAACAACCAAAACTTTTGGCGTCGGCAAGAAGGAACTTATCAAAGCTTGCTTTTCAAGAGAATTTTTACTGATGAAGAGGAACTCTTTTGTGTATATCTTTAAAATGAGCCAAGTGAGTTTTTACCATAAATATATAAATTTTTATCTCAGAGTTCATCTGTAATTGCCAAAAGGGCTTGCTTCATATAGTTGGATAATAATAATGATCCTCTAAGGTTAACTAATGCTCTATTTTTGCCCATTTACAGCTTATTATTCTCGCTTTCGTAACAGCTACTCTATTTTTGAGAACCAAGCTGCATCATGATACGATGAAAGACGGCGGGATATACATGGGCGCTCTCTTTTTCGCAGCTATTGTTAGTATGTTCAACGGTTTTTCAGAGCTTGCTATGTCTATCATGAAACTTCCAGTGTTCTACAAGCAGAGAGACTTTCTTTTCTATCCTTCATGGGCATATGCTTTGCCCACATGGATTCTCAAGATTCCAATCACTCTTTTAGAAACTGCGATATGGGTGATCATGACTTACTATGTTATAGGCTTTGACCCAAATGTCGGAAGGTGGGAATACAGAAACTGTGACTGCTTTTCTTCTTGTTCCATTCTTTTTTTTTTGGATCTGAGTTTGAAAATTCCAGATTAATAAAATCCTGATGGCAGGTTCTTGAAGCACTACTTGATACTGGCGTGTACTAGTCAGATGGCCTCAGGACTGTTCCGCATGATAGCTGCATTAGGAAGGAACATCATTGTCGCTAATACGCTTGGGTCATTTGCACTACTGGCAGTACTAATTCTAGGAGGATTCATCATTTCAAGAGGTCAAGTATTTGATATCCTGCATTTTTCTCTTTCTCCACATTTCATTTGTAACATAACAATAAGATAATAATGATGGTTTGTATTCATTTGTCTGGGGAAGTATTTTGTATCATGTTGCTCAAAAACTACATTTTATTTTGTCAGAGAATGTGAAGAAATGGTGGATATGGGGTTACTGGGTGTCCCCAATGATGTATGTGCAAAACGGTGTATCTGTAAACGAGTTTCTTGGACATAAGTGGAGACATGTAAGTTCCATTCTCTTATAGCAGAAAAACGAGAAGAAACGTTTGACCAATGCGGGATTAAATGCATGCATTGCAGGTTCCTCCTAATTCCACAGAGCCATTAGGGGTTACTATTTTGAAATCTAGAGGAATCTTTCCTCATGCTTATTGGTATTGGCTTGGAGTAGGAGCTTTGATTGGATATATATTCCTATCCAATTTTCTCTTCATTTTGGCTCTAAAATATCTTGATCGTAAGTATCCCAGCTTAGCTATTCAGGTTCATGTAATATTAAACCAAGCTAATGATGACTGAAACCGCTGCAGCTTTTGGAAAGCATCAAGCAATGTTATCCAAAGAGGCCTTGGCTGAGAAGAATGCTAACGTAACGGAGAGGTCTATTCAACTATATACAAACACTTCAGGTGAGTGAAATGTTAGAATTTATGCTGGCTTTGTGATTCAAGCTTTTAGCTTAGGCGCTATAAAATCAACGCAGGAAGAGGAAGTGAAATCCAGAGAAGGGTCTCGTCCAGAAATTCATCTGCAAGGGTGGGTAGCGGTAGTGAGAACACACAGAAGAAGAATAGGGGAATGGTCCTTCCATTTCAGCCCCTATCTATCACGTTTGAGGATATAAGATATTCTGTAGACATGCCGCAGGTACGCAATTCTTTAACTGAATGATAAGTGTTGAACCTGATATATTCTTATCAATGTCTAAGTCTCAAGAATCTGACCTACTAATTCCACCACGTCAACAAATTTATGCGCCTGTTCAAAGGAAATGAAAGCTCAAGGTGTTCTTGAGGATCGTCTACAACTTTTAAAGGGTGTAAGCGGTGCTTTTAGGCCAGGGGTTCTGACGGCTCTCATGGGTGTAAGTGGTGCTGGGAAAACAACATTAATGGATGTTTTGGCTGGGAGAAAAACTGGCGGTTATATTGATGGAAACATCTTAATATCTGGGTACCCAAAGAAGCAAGAAACTTTTGCTCGCGTCTCTGGATACTGTGAACAAACTGATATCCATTCTCCTCATGTCACAGTGTACGAGTCATTGCTTTTCTCTGCGTGGCTAAGACTACCTCCTGAGGTGAATTCTGACAAAAGGAAGGTAAATTTCATTATCTCTTACTCTTATCCCTTCTTTTTGGAATACAAATCAATAAAGATAACAACTGAGATTGAATTAAATTGATGCGTGGCAGATGTTCATTGATGAAGTGATGAAGCTGGTGGAGCTGACCACCTTAAGACATGCGCTTGTTGGATTGCCAGGTGTGAATGGTCTCTCAATTGAGCAGCGGAAGAGGCTTACAATTGCAGTCGAGCTTGTGGCAAACCCGTCTATAATTTTCATGGACGAGCCAACCTCTGGGCTTGATGCCAGGGCAGCAGCCATAGTCATGAGAACGGTGCGGAACACCGTGGACACTGGACGAACTGTAGTCTGCACAATACATCAGCCAAGCATAGACATATTTGATGCATTTGATGAGGTGAGAGTGTATCTATTATCTATACAGGGCGACCAAATCCTTCTTTGTTCTGGTTGAATATCTCGTTTCTCTCCCACTGCAGTTACTCTTGATGAAGAGGGGAGGACAGGAAATTTATGTCGGTCCTATAGGTCGTTATGGTTGCCATCTTATCAATTATTTTGAGGTGAGGCAAAAGGACGCGAGGTGTCTAAGGTTCTACTGTCTCTCATCTTTGCTACTTCTCTAATTTATAAATAATGAAGGGAATTGAAGGAGTCCCCAAAATTAAGAAGGGCTACAACCCTGCAACATGGATGTTGGAGATTACTTCATCCGGTCAAGAAGAGGCACTTGGGGTTGACTTCTCCAGTATATTCAAGAACTCAGAGTTATACAGGTGATCACATTAGTACTAAAGGACAAGAGAACAAGATTGGTACATATATAGTATTGTTGGATTTTTTAGATGGCGAGCTTAATATCAAGATGAAATGTTGCAAATATACCCAAATTTCACTTCTGTATGGTGGACTATTACAGGAGAACCAAGGAATTGATCAAGGAACTAAGCGTACCCCCACCAGGTTCAAAAGATCTGTACTTCCCAACACAATATTCTCAATCCTTCTCAACTCAATGTAGGGCCTGCCTGTGGAAACAGCACTGGTCTTATTGGCGAAACCCACCATATACTGCAGTGAGACAATTATTCTCGACATTCATAGGATTGATGTTCGGTACAATATTTTGGGATCTAGGGAACAAAAGGTAATGAGAAATGAAGCATTTAATTAACAGGATTAATACGTGACTTTTAATGTCGATAAATTTCAGGAGCAACTCTCAAGACATCTTCAATGCAATGGGTTCTATGTATGCTGCTGTTCTTTTTCTAGGATTTCAGAACTGTACAGCAGTGCAGCCTGTTGTAGCCATTGAGAGGACTGTCTTTTACAGAGAAAGAGCTGCAGGAATGTATTCTGCACTTCCATACGCCTTTGGACAGGTGAGTGCCAAATGTTAGCAATGCAACGAGCCTTACTTCTCGAGCTCAACGTCCTTTGCCTTTTGCTATATCATCTTACTTTTGCATTGCAGGTGATGATTGAACTGCCTTACTTACTAATACAGACCTTTGTATATGGGATCATAGTTTATGCCATGATCGCCTTCGAATGGACAGCTGTTAAATTCTTTTGGTACATGTTCTTCACGTTCTTCAGCCTCTTCTTCTTCACAATGTATGGGATGACGTCCGTGGCTGTGACACCCAACCACAACGTTGCTGCTATAGTCGCAACTGCATTTTTCATGATCTGGAACCTTTTCTCAGGATTTATCGTTCCACGTCCTGTAAAATTCTCATTACCTCATCATAGTCTGTTTCTGTAAATCTTCAAGTTGAAATGATCGGTCGTAACCCTTTTTGTCCACATTGTCACAGAGCATTCCTGTGTGGTGGAGATGGTACTACTGGGCCTGCCCTATAGCTTGGACATTGTACGGATTAGTTGCTTCACAATTTGGAGACGTAACAAAAACAGTGGAAACTGGCGAAACAGTTGAAGAATACTTGAGGAACTATTTTGGTTTTCGACATGATTTTCTTGGAGTTGTTGCAGGTGTCCATGTTGGGATGTGTTTGTTGTTCGGCTTCATCTTCGCCTTCTCAATCACGGCTTTCAACTTCCAGAAAAGATAAAAAGGACTTTTAGCAATTATAGGTGCCAACCTAGAAATTTGTAATAAGGTATCTGATGTGTGTAGATAGAGATGGTGGAAAAGAACATCAAGACTATATTCCTATATGAAGAAGTCAAGTCCTTTCCAATAAAATCTCTCGCTCTCTATATAAACCAAATATCATACGACAATGTTGTGGGAGTGGCTCGTGGCTTAAAAACTCATGTTATATACAATATTGAAGTATGGATAACAGAATAGAATTTATATTTATATCATTAATCATTTAAATAAAATATACTTACCAATTTTTTTTATCAATTTAAAGATTGCTTTTACAAAATTTTTCAATAGGAGAGTCCTTCTTATTATTTGATAAGATATTTAATATTATCTTATATTGCTCTTCTGTATAGTTCTTTCTTTACATTCTTATCTTTATGTTATCATATATTTTTAAAACAAAAGAAACAAACCTTTTTATATTAAAATATTGTTGGAATTGCTTCAACTATTTGGACCATTAAAGTAATTAATATTAAAATATTGTTGGAATTGCTTCAACTATTTGGACCATTAAAGCAATTATTAATATTTAATTTTATTATAGGTTTATTTTTTCTTTTATCTCTCATTTACATAATATGTGATTTATATAATTCTGGTTCTGCAATTTTCATATTTATTTAATAATTTGCATGACTAGGATACAACATCAGTATTATCAGACATTTATTAAGAATATACGACTTCTCAATTAATGAATTAATCCTGAAGTAGATTTAGAATGTTATATGCTAAATCATTTATTTCACCAATCATCATCTTATTATGATTATATAAATGCTTATTCATAACGCCTTTTACATAAAAGGTGTGCCCTTTTGAATCCATCTTGATGTAAACTTGATTTATAATAATCTTCCTCATTTATTAATTTTTTAATTAAATTAAGGCTAAAATAAATTTAACCCCTTGTATTTTATCTCTTGGTACTTTATGCCCCCCTTTTATTTTAAAATAGACTTCTTACCCCCTTTGACCACTAGTCAAAGGAGCTTAAAATTTAAAAAGACTTATTTACCCATGTATTATGATAACATCACTACAAAGTGTACATGTTGCTTTATTTCATTATACCCTCTATTTCAAAAGTAAAAATTACTTTAAGCACATATTACATTTTGACCAGTAATAAATAAAAATTAATAAAATTATCATTTTCTTCACAATTGTACCTCATGATTATTAATTTATGGAAAAATTAAAAAAAGAAAAATTTATTGAAGGTGATTGGACATTTTAATTGTTAATTGATGAAAAAAAATACAAATTTTTGTTAGCGGGGTTACCTTCTCACCATTACTTCATAAAAAATAATAATAAATAATTGAAATTTTCATTTTCAATTATTTTGCCATTTTTAAAATTTTTTCATAAATAAATTTCTTTTTTTAATTTTCCCTAAATTAATGATTTTGAAGTACAATTGTGAAGGCAATAATATTTTTAGTTATTTTTCCTTTTTCATTTGTTAACGATCAAATGTAATCCATGCTTAAAATAATTTTTATTTTTAAAATAGAGAGCATAATGAAATAAAGCAAAAAAAATAAGGGTTTAATGTATTTTAGTCAACAAAAAAATAAAAGGGTATTTTTGTCCAAAAAATGCAAAATGTGCAACTGTGATGATGTCATCATAATATAAGAGTAAAAAAGCCTTTTTAAATTTTAAGCTCCTTTGACTGGTGATCAAAGGGAGTAATAAGTCCATTTTTAAAATAAATGGGGCATGACATACCAAAAGATCATAAAACACAGGAGGGTTAAACATACTTTAGCCTTAAATTAACTTACTTATAATGTCCTATTATATCACATCAGTCATGATTTTCTGGTAACATTCTAAGATAGGAAAGATTAATTCAATTCTTTATAATAAAAACCCGTGTAAAAAGGGATTCTAATTTGAGATTCATATAACTTCAAAGGATTCTCATATAAGATAAGTTGAGAATATGTCTGACATTATTCTTATTAGTTGGTAATTTATATATGATATGATTTACATATCCTTTTTCAAATACTATATAGATGATAGTTTAGGAAGACCCAATGATCAACTTGAGTTTACGTGTTTATTTATTCTATCAACCTTTCAGAACTCACATGTGGCATATTGAGATGAAATGGGCAAACATATCATTTCTTTATGATATGTTATTACTAATAAGTCCTTGTACCTTTTACTACACTTCACATTAACAATATTATTTTAAAGCCTTTAAATCTCATTTATCACCTAGATAAAATGCTTAAAACTAATTTTTTCTTCATCCTTATAAAGTAATATAGGCAATTAGCTATATGAGAAGGTATCTCGTATCTATCATATTGAAAAAATAATCATGATCTAATCATATATGCAGCGAATTTTCTTTTTACAGTTTCACTATTGGATCATACTAATTGAAGAACTTGAAAAGCAAGAATCATAAAAGGTAAGTGAATCGTACCTAATTTAAATTCCTATACAAACTTCTTACAATGTGTCAACCACAAGATATCTAAGTGTCTAGTCTCTAATGTTATATAAAAAGTAGGGAAAAAAGCTCAGTTTTTTGAAAGGTGAAGGTAGAAGTGCTAGCTCCCTTATGCCTTCTTCCTAGAGAAAGGTAGGAGAGTTTCAGTTTTATCAAAATTAAACTTCCTAATTATATAATTAAAAAGTCAAATTATAAGTATAATTTTAATAAATCAAATATATCATATTTAAGTCCAACTTAATTTAAATTTAAATTTCTTTTCTTAGTTACTCTTTTATGTGTGACCGATTAGATTCTTAATATGTGGGCAATGATTACAAATTTTAATTCTAATTTATAATTAAAATTAGGTAAATTAAAACTTCTTTTAATTTATCTTTAATTCTCCAATTAAACAATTTATAATCATAGATCAAGATTGATATATAGTAATATGTCATGACCACCCAAATATTAGAAATATCAAGTAGTTTGACTCAACCAATCGATACATAGTTATGATGTATAATTTAATTATTTTGTCATCTAGTATTCTAATTGGATATACAGTATGGATTGGTTGAGTCAAACCACTTGACATTCCTAATATTTACATAGTTATGATTTATAATTTAATCAGTTCATCGTCCAATATTCTAATTGGATATAAAGTATGGATTTATTGTTTACTAGTTTAAATCCAATCATGTTCTTTCTTGCTAATTAATAATTGATTTATAAGTGATATTTGAAAATACCTTGTCAAATCCTAATTCACTTTGGTTAGTCAACTTTTTAAATCACCATTAATCAAGAATTGTCTGATTATGTTAGAGTGATGAATCTTTTATTGACTTATTCAACTATATCTATACAGTTTATACTATATCTAAATACTACCACCCGAGCTACCTTAAATACAATAGCTTATAAGTAACATTAAAATATAGTATCCTAGCATGAGATACTTTAACAATCTTAAATTTAAGGATTAATTATAAAATCGTCATAGTTAGGAAATTGACAAACACATAAGTAGTATTCCTTTTACTATTCTAATAATTGGGATCCTAATAATCGGGTCAATTTAGTGAACTTATTCTCTAATATGCATATACATATTTGTTTAAGTATCTTCATAATTTAATTTATTAGATCAATATGCCTTCTTGATGAAACTATAATCTTATCACACCATCATTTAAAGTGAAGATATACCCTGATTGCGAACTGCTATCATCTTAATAAAACTAAAACTAGCATCTAAATACTCCTAAAATCTTAGTTCAACTCCTCTATAGACCAAAAAATATATTTAGTTCTTATTATGATATGCAATCATCTTGTTTAAACTAAAAACGAATATCTAAATACCCCTAAACTTTTAGTTCAACTCCTCTACAAACCAAGAAAATATATTTAGTCCTTCTTAAGTACTTTAAGATTATTTTCACAGCTATCCAGTGATCATCACCAAAACTAACTTGAAGCCTACTTGTTATGCTCAAAGCATAAGAAATATTTGTTTTAGCACATAATACACATATCTAATTTATTTAATTGCCAAAACATATGGAAAACAATCCATTTTATCTCTCTCTCTTTTTGTGACTTTGGATACACACTCTACAAGAAAGAAATCTCATATGACATGGGTAAGAATCGCCTCTTGGAATTCCATAGTCATATAAATAATGTTCCAAATGGATGTCTTATAAGGCTTCTATTCACTTATCGTATTCTCTAATAAGTAATCACACGTTTTTTTAATTGTCTCCACGCTTTATTCTATTAGATTGACTACTTCCTTCATAAGGAAGAAACATAATATGTGTTACTCTTTTTATGTTCTATTAATGTCCATTCTTAATAGAACAATGACTAGGAACAAGTTAAAAATAGTACATAAATACAATATGAATCTCATAATTATGATCTTATCATAATTTCATTTTGAATGTATATTTATCTTATAGAGTTTAGCATATACATCTAAATATGTATAAGATAAAGAATGCCTTTAAATCATTATTTCACTAAACTGTAACGAACCAATTAACTTTAGGGGATAAACCAAGAATCCTTCCTGCCTAAATATTGGCTTTAAATCCTTCTAATCCTATGAATGGTCTTTCTCAAATTGTATTTGGAACTATTCAATAACAACTAAAAATGATATACCTAGGAAGAACTTACGATAATAATTGTAAGTACCTTCATACGGATAACTCTACTGTAAAAATATCTAGTAGTTATAGGTACAATTGAAATAGCACTGCATTGGGTTTATACCACTGGTGAAGCCATAGGAGATAAAAATGAAATTCAATATAATTTGAGTTCTCTACTAATTCAAATTTCAATTACTTTTTCTATGTTCATTTTGATGATATCATCAATACCTCTTTGGAAAATCACCTTGTAAAATGAGGAGAAAAACTTACTTAATTCCTTAATTTTCTAATAAAGAGGGCAAGGCAATCTGTAGATGTGAAAAAAATACAAAAAGTAACTTGTTGACTGTAGGTAAGGAAAAGTAGGAGAAAGGGAAAATTAAAATTTACATTAATAAAGAGAAAGATAAAAAAGTAAGATAAATTTATTGATTGTTTTGTGTTTGCTGAGGAGAGATAATATTATGAATCACCAAAAAATTTATAAAAGAAATAGAGAAAAAGGACTGAATCAAGAACAATGGTTTAAGGAGAAGACAAAGAGAGATAAGTTATGTTATGCTAAATAAGATTGATTAGGCAATCTTCTAAAATAAACTAATTTAGTGATTAATTGACCATGTTAATGATTAATTAGTGAGTTTAATAATATATAGAGGTTTTTATACAAAACTAAATCAAATAGTTTATTAGTTGTTAGTTTATTGAGTTGAATCAATATCCAATTAGATTTTGTGCTTAGTTCATTATTTAAGTTTTATGTACATAGTATTGTACCGATTAAAATGTCATTCTTAGCTGATTTTTTCTTACTCTATGGTGGATTTTGCCCATCTGAACAAAAATTATGATACAAGAGAAATAGATAAAAAAGTTGTGTAATGTATTGTAATGATAAAAAAAGTGAGCATACATGTAATTGAAGCATCTAGCGTTTACCACTTAAGTGTTTAGCTCAAAATTTTCATAGTGTCATCTCTGTTAGCATGAATTGTAAAACCCAAATACCCCCTAGGAGGATATGTGGATGCCACATAAGATAGTTCAAATAAACCAAAACATTTCACGGAAGCATAGCATTCAAAATCTTCCATTGGAAGCAATTAAGAACAAACACACATCATATTATACGTTGAACTTAAAACAAACTTGTTTCAAACCATACATACATTATATCAAATGAACTTAATAAAAATTTGTCCCAAAAACTGAAACTAGCCTGAAAATAGTTATTACAAAAACTTACAACAATTTAGAGTCATAGACTTTATATACAAGCCAAAATAAACTCAAAATACATTTTTATCAAAACAAGACTCAGACTCTATTAGCCATTGTGGTTGACTAGTCTCAGTCTTTATAATCCTCACTTTAAACTTAGACAGGGCAAATCCATCGTGCTAAGCATATAGCTTAGTGAGTAATAACTAATCTATACATAAATTGACAACTAATTATACAGAATCATCATATAACAGAAGCATGCATTAACAATTTATCAAAATGAACAATTCAAACATATTGTATCTTAGAATGGATTTTATAAATAATAGAACTGAATATCAAAAGATGATATAAACCCTTCAGAATTAGAGCATAATTTAGTTTATGTCAGAATCAAATAGATATCAGAATACAAAATTAGATGACTGCTAAATCCATTTACAGAAGTGGGTAACGGGATTTATACAGAAGAGACTGAAGTCTCAACACCAAAGTATCACAGAAGATATCGAAGTCTCGACACCGAAGTGTCAATAACAGAAGACACCGAATTACCATTAACAGAAGACACCAAAGTATCACAGAAGCAGCTGCAGACCCTGCTAGGCATGCATATTTACCCACAACTAGGACTTAACAGATTCAAAAATAGAAATGTCTGAAATTCAATTCACATATCAACCAATGTTTTCATACCATGTATTCAAGCATATCACATTCTTACAGCTTTGCAAATTATTCAATGATTCAAATCAATAGCAAACAAAACAGTCAAAGCAAAACTATCAAATATTACTTACTAAATTACTTACAAAATTGACTGTCTAAGTTACTTGCTAAAGCTCCCTTATTGCTTGTTTCCTCAAAGTCCCTGCAATATCTGGAATCAGTCGCTTTATAGGTTCCTCTAAAACATTTAACACAAACACATATTACTATTGTGCATGATTATTAAATCATTTATGCACATTCATATATACCAAATATGTATGATGCATGTTCATGACAAATTCCCAGGTTTCTTATCCTTAAATCTTGTCACATTATCTATCATGTGAAATTATTCTCAATTACTCAATCCAGATTTATTTCACAACCAACGTTCGGGTCCACTTTGCTTAATTATTCAAATTAGGAAGATGAGATAATTTGATGACCTTCCTTCTAGAAAGTTGTTCTCCCAAGTCTTAAGTTTCTAATGATACCAAGTTCATTCCATTTCATTCTGTATACTGAAAGTTATATTCAAAATATCTCAGAGTGTACTTAAGCTTCAACAGAATTCTTGTCTCAACTTCCAATTAGATTCTTAAATTCTTAGAGGCAGAATTTGAAATCAATCTCTTCAAACAATTTCTAGTCTTATGGCTCTAGTTTAATCAGAATCAATAATAATAATGTCATTCGGAGCTCTACTGACCCTGATATAATCAAAATACTAAAGTATGTTAAGTGAAATATTCCAAGTTATACTATTCCAACATATTCCCTCAATTTCATTCACTTATGAAGGGGTAGAACAATGTGTTAAGAATCTATTGGTTCAAGTCTCATATTATTTGGATATCGGGTGAAGAAGTTATATTAAATTGAATGACATATGTTCCATAAACAATTATTTTTTAGAAAAACCCTCAAGTCGCGATTGTGCATAAGTGAAGTTGCGATCCTTTGTAACATCACGTTTCCTTACAAAAAGGTTTGACCATTAGAAATTGGTACATGTGAAAAAACAACAACACATCTCATGCTCATGTATTATATAAGGAGTACATGCACATAAACAGTGAATTTTGCACAGGAAAATGACTGTACATGCATTTATGACATTTCCCGGTATATTTGGTCATATATGTGATTATTATGAAAAATGTGATTTT
>JAOQMP010000001.1:9680809-9703740 GCA_027563575.1 Erythroxylum pedicellare
TATTTTATTTGTGTATAACTTTCCGATTGAAAAAAAAGGGTTTTGCAAAAGAAATTGATTAAAGTGTAATATGTTTCGTTTTCGGATTGAGCTAATCGAAATTTTAGTATTAAAAAATTTTTTGGCAACTCTTGCAAACGAAATGTTTCTGAATAAAAGTGGGCCTAAATTTGTGATTATTGATTTGCGAGTATTCGTAAAAAAAAAAGATTTATATTGACCTTTGATTGTTTAGTGATGTAGCACACTACCCTCGCGGGGCACGGACTCGGATATCACCATCGATATTGGGTTCGGGTCAAGCGGGAGTGGGGTGTTACATCCTTAGTAGCGAAGTTGTGATTGTGCTGAAGCACGATTGCGTCTTGCAATCTTCATCTCTTCTTCACCGATTATTTCTCTTCCTTTTCTCTTTCCATTTTTTTTCATTTCTAGATTTACACACTTTTGAGTCATCTATACTACATTTCTAACTCCAATACAAACTCTAAACAAATTACATTCAAGTTTACACTTCAAAAATTACAAATTCGAAACTTCACATATACTTTCTCTCTCTACTGCATTTTTTTTCCAGATCTTTATTCTTATTTCAATCTTCTTCAATTAACATATAAAACACTTAAACTAATTCTTCCAGCTTCATTTTAGCTTAAGAATGCAAAACAATTAAAAAATCCAAGGTTCACATGTAAACATCAAAAATCTAATTTCTCATACATGTAAATTCCATTTTCTGCATTTTGTTTCTCTTTCTACTTTCATCTGATGTATTTTTTCACACTTTCATTTCATCAACAATTTATCAATTTATCAACTCTATACCACAACCTCACTAACTCTTCATTTCATATCATTAAACTCACTTAAATTCATTTCTATCGATACTCAACAGATTCATGCATGTACAGTGAGAAACAAACCTTATGCGTATTTCACAGTACAAAACAGAGTATATATATTCATCGATTTTTCATGAACTTCTGTATCATTTTCAATCTTTTTCCTTATCTATAAAACATCTTAAATGCAAGATCAAATTTAACACTAAAAAAGAAAACAGAACATTACTCACAGTTTTCATTATTTTCTACACTTTCATTATCACTACCGAATTTATTTCACTTCCAAATCATCTGAACTCATTCTCAACACAAATCAAAGTGCAAGATTAGTTACAAATACCAAAACTAGAAATTATTCACTACTGTTCATCATCTACGTTTGTTTACATCATTTTTTGCACTTATCACTTTACTAATTTCTTAGTTTATTCCTTATGTACACAACCGAACCTGCCCTTCTTTCACACCTTATGCATGATTTTCATTTTCAATCTTTCAAACATCATTAGACTCATTTGGACTCATTTCTATGATCACTCAAATACTTATGCATGCATCAATACCATTTACACATAAAGCAATCCACAAACATGAAAATATACATCATTCACGCTTGCATCCATTTAAAACATTAAAACATGCATAAAACTTACTTGTCTTAAGTTTCTCTCACTTCAGCAAAAATTTCCAGAAATTGGGAGAGCAAACCATAGATTTTATTGTTAGATTACAAAAAGATATTATAACAATCAAGACCCTCAAATGGGAGAAGACTCGTAAGGTGTAATGTGAGTAAGCCAATAATAACAAAAATGCAGAAGTTAACTGTCTAAATGATGGATGAGCAAGAAGGAAGATGGCGTTTTTGGTGGAGACAAAACAAAGGAGCTGCAAAAACTTTCTTACCCAAAAACATGACTAGGGGGCTCCATCCCTCATTGACATATGTCTTTTGGCATGTCTTACATTTGTTACCCATTTAATTAGCCCGTATGTCACTTAATAATTGCTCCATTTTTCATATAGTAATTTGCCTAATTGTCAATTCATAATTAGTCCATTTGTCAATTAATTTTCTAATCTAAAATACTCTAAATTTTCAGAAAATTTTCTAAAATTCCTAAAAATTATGAAATAATTCTAATTCACTAACTATGGTCCATAAAACCCAAAATTTAAGTCATATGTCTTTCACTTTCAAATCATAGCACAAGTTTAACTCATATCACACATTTACTTTCATAAATATGTAACATTTCATCTAGAGTATATTTTGGGGCCTTACAATTCTCTTCCCCTTAAAAGAATTTCGTGCTCGTAATTTATACCTGGATAACTCGTTCAGAAAGCAGTAGTAAACTTGATTTGAGTATCCAGGGCCTTTTACAAACTTTTCCAAAATCTCAAAATAAATCGAATATCATTATCAGAAATAATAAATAGTGGCACCCCATACATCCTCATTATCTCATCGACATATATATCCGCAAACTAATCTAATGAATAGTCACGTAATGAGTAGGCTTAGTGAACTTATCCACTAAAATGTATTCATATCCCCATCACCTCAAAAATATACAATCACAACGTGATACTGATATGATCTTCAATTCTATAACCACGAATATATATACACCAAATCTATGTCTAACATATCGAACCATGTAGTATCTCCTATTTCAAAATATTAACAAAGTTTCATTTTCTTACACTCTGACAAATCATCATTTTTTATAGTCTCCCAATTGACTTCTTTTCTCGAATGATTTTCTCTAATCATTCAATGTTTCAGATTCCTTAACATCTTAACCTGATGTTTGATCACTTATTTTTTTCCACATAGTTCAAATTATTTGAAATCTCAACTTCCTGAGCTAAAAACGTATATATGGAATCAAACTCGTCCTTCCTGAACATACTGACATAGAATTCATTATGGACCTAAGTCCCTCTAACAGTAATAATAATGGAATTGCAAATTCAAGAACCTAACTTTACAATAAACAAAGTACATGCACTCTCAATAGTATATTCAACTTCCTGTGTGTGAATCTCATACTTATCCGACTCCAATATTTGCATCTGATTCATTCAATATTCATTCATTTATTCTTGTTCAATATTCATATATTACATCTATACACCGTAACATCATTCGCTAAAGCAACCAATTTATTAGATGTACGCTCACAATAACTAATTAACTTAATCTTGAGGGCTTCTACATATATTACTATCATTAACTTCATCTTACTTGAATATATTCTCAAACAATTTAGAAATTTAAGATATGTAACCATCATGAAATTCTAATATGAAACCCAATGTTATAATCTGATACAGAATCACAAACTCTCAACAAGATACCTCATCAACGATCTTGTGAGATCTTTCCATACGGAAATTCTAAAACCAAAACATGGGACAAATCGTATTAGGACAAACACAAATCTTTTATTCAAGTACAAGTAATAGTTAAGCGTTGGTTAAACCAGAATTGCCTAAACCATTCTCTAATACCAAAAAATGTAACGCTCAAATACCCCTGGGAGGATATGTGGATGCCACATAAGACAGTACAAACAAACCAAAACATTTCGCGGAAGCATAGCATTCAAAATCTTCCATTGGAAGCAAAATTAAAACAAACTTGTTTCAAACCATACATACATTATATCATATGAACTTAATAAAAATTTGTCCCAAAAACTGAAACCATCCTGAAAATATTTATTACAAAAACTTACAACAATTCAGAGTCATAGACTTTAAATACAAGCCAAAATAAACTCCAAATACATTTTTATCAAAACAAGACTCAGACTCCATTGGCCATTGCGGTTGACTCGTCCCAGTCTTTATAATCCTCACTCTGAACCTACATGGGGCAAATCCACCATGCTAAGCATATAGCTTAATGAGTAATAACTAATCTATACATAAACAGACAACTAATTATACAGAATCATGATATAATAGAAGCATGGATTAACAATTTATCAAAACGAACAATTCAAACATATTGTATCTCAGAATGGATTTTATAAATAACAGAATTGATTATCAAAAGAGGGTATAAATGCTTCAGAATCAGAACTCAATTTAGTTTATGTCAGAATCAAACATATATCAGAATACAGAATCAGATGATCGCTAACTCCATTTACAGAAGCAGGTAATGAGACTTATACAAAAGAGACCGAAGTCTCAACACTGAAGTGTCTAGGAAAGACCGAAGTCTCAACACCGAAGTTTCATAAAAGAGACTAAAGTCTCAATACTGAAGTGTCAATAACAAAAGATACCGAAGTGCCATTAACAAAAGATACCGAAGTGTCACAGAAGCAACTGTAGACCCTTCTAGACATGCCTATTTGCCTACAACTAGGACTTAACAGATTCAAAAACAGAAATGTCTGAAATTCAATTCACATATCAATCAATGTTTTCATACTATGTACTCAAGCATATCACATTCTTATATCTTTGAAAATCATTCAATGATCCAGATCAATAGCAAACAAAACAATCAAAGCAAAACTATCAAATATTACTTACTGAATTACTTACAAAATTGACCATCTAAATTACTCACTAAAGCTCCTTTATTGGTTATTGCCTCGAAGTCCCGGCAATATCTAGAATCGGTCCCTCTATGGATTCCTCTAAAACATTTAACACAAATGCATATTACTATTGTGCATGATTATGAAATCATTTATGCACATTCATGTATACCAAATATGTATGATGCATGATCATCACAAACTACTGGGTTTCTTATCCTTAAATCTTGTCACATTATCAATGCTATGAAACCATACTCAATTGCTTAATCCAGATATATATCATAACCAACTTTCGGGTCCACCTTTCTTAATCCTTCACATCAAGAATATAAGGTAATTTGATATCACTGCATTTAGAAAGTTGTTCTCCCAAGTCTTAAGTTTCTAATGATACCAAGTTCATTCCATTTGGTTCTGTATACTGAAAGTTATACTCAAAATATTTCAGACTGTACTTAAGCTTTAACAGAATTCTTATCTCAAATTCCAATTAGATTCTGAAATTCTTAGAGGTAGAATTTGAATTCAATCTCTTCAAAGAATTTGTAGTTCTATAACTCTATTTTAATTAGAATCAATAATCATCTCATTCGGAGCTCTACTGACCATGATATAATTAAAATATTGAAGTATGTTTAGTGAAATATTCTTCCATGTCATACTATTCCAACATATTCCCTCACTCTCATTCAATCAATCTTTTTCAAATCAATCCAGAAACTATTAATTTTTATGGAAGGCTAGAACAATGTGCTAGGAATCTATTGGTTTAAGTCTCATGTCATTTGGATATCGGGTGAAGAAGTTATATCGAATTGAATGACATATGTTCCATAAACATTCATTTTTCAGAAAAATGCGCAAGTCACGATCGTGCAGACATACAATTGCAACCTGCGACTTCATAAGCAAAGTCGCAATCATGCTAAAGCACGATCTTGACTTATAATCCTTAGCAGCAAAGTCACGATCTTCTTCTCTTCTTCACCGATTATTTGTCTTCTTCTTCTCCTTCCATTTTTCTTTCATTTATAGTTTACATCATTTTTTGTTTACATCACCACTGTTCATCATCTTCTACATTTGTTTACATCATTTTTTGCACTTATCACTTTACTAATTTCTCAGTTTATTCCTTATGTACACAACTGATGCTACCATTCTTACATACCTCATGCTTGATTTTCATTTTCAATCTTTCAAACATCATCAGACTCATTTGGACTCATTTCTATGAACACTCAAATACCCACGCATGCATGAACACCATTTATGCATGCAGCAATCCACAAATATGAAAATATACACCATTCAAGCATGCATCCATTTAAAACATTAAAACATGCATAAAACTTACTTGTCTTAAGTTTCTCTCACTTACAAAAAAAATTTCTAGAAATGTGGAGAGCAACCCATAGATTTCGGTGTTGGATTACAAAAACATTTTGTAACAATCAAGACCCTTAAATGGCAGAGGACTGGCAAGGTGTAACATGTGTAAGCCAATAACACCAAAAATGCAGAAGTTAAGTGTTTAAACGATGGATGAGCAAGAAGGAAGATGGTGTTTTTGGTGGAGACAAAACAAAGGAGCTGCAGAAACTTTCTTACCTAAAAATGTGACTAGGTGGCTCATCCCTCATTGACACATGTCCTTTGGCATGTCTTACATTTTTCACCCATTTAATTTGCCCATATGTCCCTTACTAATTGCTGCACTTGTCACATAGTAATTTGTCCAATTGTCAATCCATAATTAGTCCATTTGTCAATTAATTTTCTAATATAAAATACTCTAAAATTTCTAAAAAATTTCCTAAAATTTACAAAAATTATGAAATAATTCCAATTCACTAACTATGGTCCATAAAACCCAAAATTCAAGTCACATGTCTTTCACTTTCAATTCATAGAACAATTTTAACTCATATCATACATGTATTTTCATAAATATGTAACATTTCATCTAGGGTATATTTTGGGGCCTTACATGAATTACAATATTTTAAATACATCTTTCTTCATGCTTGCTTATCGGTAAGCTTGGAAATTTTTGGGTCCGACTCAACCTATTGAAGTTGGACATCATCATTTTAGTTTAAATTGTTAAAATGACATCATTTTAGTTTTAAGTTTAATAAATGCAAAAACTAAACTATGTTGTTTTCAAAAGTTAAACTAAATTACAACTCATTTTCTTTCCTACTTAAAGATAAGGTTCCTATTAGCCTCACAAGCCTGACTTTTTCCTTTTTTATTAAAATAAATTCTTAAGCTTCCATATTGTTCATAGGCTTATCAAAAGTTTTTATGCTTTAATTATTCGATTTTTTCTAAGATTTTTTTGTAAAAACAATGTTAAAAAGTAAATCATTTTCTAATGAACATAATTTAATGATATAATATGAATTCAATAAATTTTAAACTTACCTAAGAGTTTGAATTGTATGATTCTCTCCTCATAATATAGTTTGCATATGATACAAAAAATCCAACGTACTTAAATACTTATGCAACAAAAAATTGCTAATGAAGCTTTTAAGAAATTATTTGGGTCCACACTTAGAAAATTGAGGCTTAATTTGAGAAGATAATCTAAGCATGATAAGGGTAAAAGTGAAGATGATTCATATTATCCCTTAAAACACTAATCAACATTCTTTGCTAGTTTGGATTTGAGGTTTCAACAAGAAAGCCATATTCATCCATCAAAAATTGTAGTAGAGATCTCCATATACAGCAATGGCAACAATAAACAACAAACAATTCTTAAGGTGTTAGTTGTTAACATTCATCTATATTTTATTTAGTGTAAAATTTTTGGCCATTTCAAATGATCAAAGATAAAATGACAAACTTGAGTTAAAGGGTGTGAGTAATATAACACTTAAGGACATTATAGTGATCATGAATCCTACAACTCTTGAAACTTATCTAAATATGCATTAAAATGAAATTATATCCTAACTTATGCATATAAAGATTCACTCAACAATTTTAAAGGATCATAATTGCAATAATTCTCAAATAAGAAAGACAAGTATAAGTATTCATATATCAATATTCCAAACCCTTTGTACAAACACAAAGAGGTTTAATATATGAAAGGATGGAAATATCACATCATAGAGTATCTAAAAGCATAAAATAAAATGATTATTCTTGGACTCTAAAATAAAAGGAAGAATGATATTAATAAGTTAGTTAGTGATAATTAATTACCTACCTTTGTAAGAAAATAATAATATTAAAAAATATAGACTAAGGATGGATTACTCTTAACAAAGGTGATACACATTCTGTTAAACCAAAGGAAGTTCTAGTTGATATTTTGATGATAGCAAAACAAAATTACTATAAATGGGTTTATTATTTTGATGAAATTCAATATAAAAACAAAAAGAAGTTATAAACTTTAAAAGATAGCTCATGAAGTTGATAAAGAGAAGTTAAAGTTTTTAAGTGTTAAAAAGAAGAACAAACTAAGAATAAAAGAAGATCAAGGCTCACCAAAGTTATTTCATATTTTGAATTATTAATTTTAATCGCACTTTTTCAATTTGATTATCTAAAAGGCTCACTATGCGCAAACATATCATCTTAATCCATTGCATGCGTCTTTTCATTCATTTAGAGGTGTTAAAACTTTCATTTTCATAATTTTTGAAACAATGTTTGGAAAATAATTTTTGAAGTGTTTAAATCATACTACATTAAACAAATTAAGTTTGAGCATTTAAAGTTTTTAAAATCATATTTTGGGATGACTAGTCAACCTATATGAGTTAGTGGTTAACCAATATATGATAGAGTTGTTAAAATTAATGTACCAACAGTTTTTTTTGCAATATTGGTTGCTTTAATGGTCAATCAATGTGCTATATTGGTTGATAATATGCCTATTGGTCAACTAGTCTCTTAATGGCTAGTGAATATATGTATACAATTGTAAAACCCTGAACCTTTCTTTTCATTGAATATAAATTTTCATGTTCAATGAATAATGTTTTGTGATGAATACTAAATCCAAATGAATAGTGTTTGGGGAACCTAACCCCGAACTATTGAAAATTATCTGGAATAAGTATTAGAGTCCAATGATATTGAAATAGATCGAAAATAAGTCCAATTAGATTAATTTTGGGAGTTTTGAAAGTTTAGAGTTAAAATTCCCTTTTTGGAAAATAATGGATATTAATGATTTTAAATCCACTCGAATTGTTTTTAAAAGAATCCAATCAACTAATATTAACCCGAATTAAAGTATTTCATGGCCAATTTGATGGTAAGATAGTTATGGAATATTTTCGGAGTTTAATTCGATTAGTTGATGAATTATATTCATTAAAGGGCATTTTGGTCTTTTTACATGATGTAAGGGCAATTTAGTCTTTTTGCTTGGTGATAGTGGATTGATGACTCATTAAAGATGGCCAATTAAGAGATGACATATGTCCCATTGATGGGAAGTATAAAAAGCCAAAAGTAAGACAAACCTTCTTCACATTGAGAGATAACCACGAATGTCTAAAATAAAAAAGAAAAGGGAGAAGCCTAAGGTGGACTTATAGCCAAGGAGAAAAGAAGAACGTGGCAACAAGTTTTCATGGGATTTGAGTTGGATTTAAAGAGATCTTGACCAAGTAAAGATTGAAGTAAAAGTAGTAAGTTTTTCTAGCTTTAATCTTGATCAAGTAAAGACTGAAGTAAAAGTAGTAAGTTTTTCTAACTTTAATTTCTAGTTTTGTGGATTTTTCATGAAATGGTTTTGGTGTAAGATCAATGGTGATTTTTACATGCAATGAAGTAAATAATAAGTTCGAAAGTATTTAAGGGCTAAAATCAAGAAGTAAACTAAATAATCAAGCTTGACATAATTTGCCATAGCTAGGGTTTTTAGTATGATATGATTCAAAATTCAATTGTGGTTAAAGATGATAAGAGAGATAGCCACGTTTAGTGAAATTTTGTCTTTGGTTCTTCGTTCATTTGAACTAATCCTATTGTTTTAACCATAACTCAGTCTACGAACCTCAAAATTGGGTTATCTAACTAGAGCTATAACCTAAGACATAGTACTAAAAATCTCTAGAAGAGCCCTAGACCGAATTGTAGCTGAATGATATTGAAATTTAAGATTGATTATGGTAACTTAATACCGCCCCCATATTAATGCAGTTTGTGATATTTGGTACATGTTTAATGATTTAGAAGTCAAAATGGCATTATTTTTTATGCTATGAAAACTAGAGACATAAAGGAACAAATACTTATTAGATTTCAAAACCTAGTATGAGTGTTTACTATGTGAAAACTATAGAACAAGGGTAGGTATGATTTCTAAATAGGGGTGGTCACGATTGTGACACGAGAGTCACGATCGATTAAACCGAATATATAGTGTTAATGCTTTGTTTCTAAATTGGAAATAAAAGTCTAAGTGAAATGCATTTTTGTGTAGGTAAAGGAAAGGTACAAAATATATGAGTGTGCTTGGCGATAAATTTACAAATGATGAGTGTATTTTAATCATTTCATCTAAATAACTTCTTTGCAAAGTAATTAATGACATGTGATTTTAAATTATTCATTCACTTATTTGATTATAAGATTGAAAGAAGTTGAAAATTTTAAACGTACATGGGTTAAAAGAAGTGTCACGATCATAACGGGCTATAGGCACTTCCAATTAGTTTTTGATTTCGAAATTATATAAATTACTTTACAAAATGGTTTAAGCTTTATGCCACAAGTTAAAGTACTAAGAAAAATGATTTTGTTTTTAGCCTATGGTACACCGTTAGGCTTATTACATGATATTATACTAGTCAGAGTATTCCAAAGGTGCATGGCAGTGTCCGGGGGCGTCAATTACTAAAAGTGGGTGGTATTGTGTCTATTAATAGTCCAGTCCAATGAGTCCCCCTCTGCACGTATAGAGTATATAAAGTGCTAGCAAAAATTTTTATGGGTAAGCAATACAAAATTAGCTCCATAACTACCAGTCTATAGTGGTTAACCTATTACGGGTAAGTGATGTAAAACCAACTCCGTAACTAGTGGTTAACCAATCATGGATAAACAATGTAGAACTAGCTCTATGACCTTATGCCTAAGGGCACCATAATGCAAAGAAGTTTATGGTGGGCTATATCATATAGGAAATTCATGAAAATAAATATTGCTGCCACTATTTGCTTTAAAAGTAAAATTGAGAATTTTGGTTTTAAGAAGCTTATATGTTTTATATTGGCATTATTTGATACTAAATGAAATGAATTTCTTTTAGGGAAGTGTCAATGATTACAAAATGATTTGCGAAGAATTCTATTTACACTCACTGAGCTCGTTCAGCTCTCATTTTTTTTGTTTTTAAACAGAACCTTTCAGGTGCACGCTTAGGTGCTTCAGCAGTAGGGATTCCACCTCTCGAGTAATCTACTTCCTCATGTGTTGCTATATAGGCATTTTTACCTTGTACATACTTTTGACAACTATTGCATGTTTTTGAACATATTTTGGAATGTACATTTGTGTAACGAATGGATATGTATAAAGGTTTTTAAATGAAATGCGTGATTTTGTTTTAGCTTTTCAAAGTTTATTGATGCAACTATTTCAGGTTGTGTGTAAGTGGATTGAAGTCCACAATTTGTAGTTAAGAAATTGATGTGATAATAGAAGTGTTTTGAACTTCTACAAGGACTTCAAAATTTTTGGGATGTTAAAATACAACCTTTGTGCTGCCAAAATTTTTAATAAACTAAAAAAAAGATCTCTACTGTTTACATTTCTTATTATTGAGTTGAAGCTTTTCTATAACAAGGGCAATAGGCTTAGCTTCACGAGAACTTTCCATCCGATTTAGATATCAACTAGAAGGCTATTATGAAGTGTCGAGCAGGTTGCTTAGTCATTTCAAGATAGGGGCCTGTTAATAATGCACACTAGTTGATAAATATGGTATACTAGTCAACTGGGCTCTACAAATAGTCATTGTAACGACTAATTCTTGACTTGAACAACTAATAGGTCCCAAAATATATTAAATAGTTTTTTATAGCATCAAGAAGTACTTGGGTGTCCTATACACACTTTTATGAGCGTTTATCAATCATTTAAGCATTATTATCTCATATTTGTTTGCATGAACCCTTTCGAATTACCAAGGTGAAGAGGTGGGATAATTTTAAGTTGCAATTCTTTATAGGGGTGTTAGGTATTATAAAAAAACTTATACAAAAGTTTATTCGCACTGAAAGAATTATAATGGAATTCTAAGAAGAGACTTGGGAGTTGATATAGGCAAGGATTATTTTTTGAACCGTTATAAATCAGTATGCATTCTCTCTTCCTATCCTCTTTAAATTATTTTTCAATTGTTTAATTATTTTATTTTAAGCAACCATTTAGTCATATATATTGATTGTTACTAAAATGAATATAATAGTTAAAAATTTTGATTAAATTTTATAAACACTCAATTCACCTCTCCCCTGCCTCCTTTTTAGGTGTCATTAAGGACTAATACAATCTTTATCAGATATAAAAGGAAGCAATATTATTCCATTTATTCCATATAAAATAATAAATAACTTATAATAATTTATCAAACGTATGTAAATCATCATAGAAAGAGTGAAAATGATCATTAAAAATATATAGTTTTTCATCCTCTTAACTCAACTTACTATTTCTATCGCCCTAAGAAAAACCCTGTTTAAAACATTATAAGACTTATTTGAAAATCAATGATAAAAAGAATCATGAAATAATTATCTTTCGATCTTAACCTTACCCCACTAGAATATATGTATGCATAGTTGTATGTTTCCTCTACCTGAACCTCCCTGACAAATACTACTCTTAGCTAAGGTTAGGGATCGTCAACCCTAAATCCTAGGTACCCAATATTCAAATCTCTATTATCATCTTTATCTCATTAAAATATTTTATAAAGAAAAATCATAATCCAAGTTACGTAATTACATCATACAATTCATAAGGATGGAAGATAACCAATTAAAATTTTCTAAAAAAGTAAATGAATATTGATCAACTATCACATAATCATCATATAAATCTGATTCACATGTATAATTTATCCCTTTCATTTTGTTTTGAAAAACACATGTCAAAAATGGTAAACCAATTAAAAAAATGTTCCAATCACAAAAAAGAAAGATTTACTAAAAAATGCTTTTGGAAAAACCAAATCAAAGAAATGTTTTAATAATAAATTCTTTTTAAAAAATACCTACATCGAGAAAATGAACCAATTTCATTTATGTCACCTTCTCCTAATAGTTCATTTAACAAATTGACTAAATTAGATAAAATCACATGGTGGTCTAAACTTTTTGTATAACCAAAGGTTTCTGTGACACCCTCAAGTGACTTTGAAAAATTGTAATCATAATATTTTAAAGAAACATAACTTAAAAGAAAATTGTCAAAATTTGTTTTCAACCTCATTAGTATAATCTTTAATTGGTCAACCTACAGTTTTAACATTCTTTAAATTTGTCCATATTTATTCTAATTCATACACTACACTTTTTTAAGCAATAAGAGTATCAATTTAACAAAATAGTGAAGAACCTACAAAAATCTCTAATTTTTCTCCACATAAGGTTTCATATCTAACTCTTAAATCAAATAATAACATAATAACTTTAAAATGCTTTACAAGTTGATATGTTGTTACATGTTTAAAATTGAAGAATGGAAGAGGGAATTAATTTTTTTATTTCTCCCATCACTTTATGAGCCTAGAAAAAGTTTTATAAAAACTCTAATTACTTCTTTAAACTTTTAGACATGTTAATCTTAACCCACAATTCAGGAAATTCTAATAAGTCATTAATTTTGGGTAGGTTTTGGTGAAAAGAAGGAAAGAACAAGGATAGTACAGAGAGATGAAAATGGGAGAAGAAGATGAGAGGGGGGTGTCTTAACATGCTTTAAAATAAAAATACACATTGTCTTTTTCTTATTTAACACATACTTCCATTTTTCCTTTAAAGAACCAGTTGATATTGAGCATCCCTCTAGTAATATAAAGGGTATATGAAGAAAAAAATGTACAAAACACCGTAAGCTAGTGACATATGACATCGAAAAACTAAAAGTGCTAAAAAAATTAATTTTGCAACATAATGGTTAAAATATTTTTTTTAAATAGTTTATAAAAAACAATATCATAATATTTGATCCCTAATTTAACAACTTAAATGAATATGTAATAATTAGACAAGTTAACTATGCAAAAGGAATAAGAAAGAGACTAATGTAGTGTGTCATAACACTACTTAAAATAATTAGACCTACAACTATAGTAGTGGTGAGTCTAGATCGATCCCATAGAGAGTTTTCGGTTAGCTTTTGTTATGAAAAGAATTGGATTTTAGGTTTAGGGGGTTTGTTTGTTTAAATAAAAAATAAAATGAAACTACACTAACAAAAGAAAATTGAATCAAACAGTGATGAAAGTGATGAATTTGTTAGGGACTCGATCATTAGTTTAATCTCGGCCTACACACGATTGAACATATTTCATCGAATTATTGTTCGTATAGCTCTTCTAGGAACTATTAATTGTAAGTCAATAATAAGCTCTGTTAACAATGATTTTTCCTTATGTCTTGTTTAATTAAGAAGAGCTCATTAATTAAACTAAGCTATCGAACAACCTAGAATAAGCTCTCTAGATTTAATTAGATAGATGCATTATAAGTTAGGAAAACATATTAATTAAGGAAACAACCACACAAGCTTGGGTCATTTAACCTATGTTATTTTATCCCTAATGATTCAAAACCATTAGGTGCCACAAACGAATTTCAACATAATAATTACGTATTATATTGAAGATTATAGTAATTGGTTCTTACATAAAAACAATCAAATAGAGAATTCAATCATTGTTACATAACATCCAAACATTAAATATAGGATAACATAATCAATACCTAAGAGAAAGAATAACAAACAATGAGAGAAATGCTTAACCGGGTTCTTTGGCATCTACGTCACCTCCAAACCGACGTCAGGAAGCTATCCCTCTATAGGTCTCCAAAGAAATGGAGCTTTGTCCTTTCTCTTCTTCAAAATCAAGAGCTCACACCCTTAAAATGAAAACATAAGGTTTCTACCATCAAACCATGCTTTTATATTAAAAACATAGGGTTTCGAGTGAGCTATAAAAAACTCATAAGGGTGAGTGATTGGCTCACAACTATAAGAACTGTCTTACGGTCATAAACCACCTTACATGGGTATGAGAAATGTCTCATGCCCATGACACTTCCTTGGATGGCCGTGACTCATTTTCTAGATTCGTCCTTTTGATGTTTTCAATGTATATCTCATCTTTCTTGGCGTTTGCTTGTCTTTTCTTACTTCTATTCTTTTTCTTCTTGCTTCATAAAGACAAGTGAGTGTAAATCTTCATAAAACAGTTCAAATATATTACTTTCGACTCACTGTAGCTCCTTCACTTCCAAATTGTACCTAAAACCATATATGTACTAAAGCGAGTGTCTTAAGTACCTTAAAGCATTAATCACTAAGTTTAATGGATTAAATGTATCAACAATTAAGCACGTATCAATTTCCTCCACACTTAGCTTTTACTATCCTCTAGCAAAACACCTAAATTAAAATCACAGATCTAAAACATTTACTCATTTCCCATATTTCCTAAGAATATACGATCAAAAAGAAAAAGTGAATAACTTTCAAAAACTATAATAAGAATTCAACATTCAACAATTTTACTCATGATCAATCAAATTTCATCATCTTTAGAAATTGAGAAATCTAAAGGTAGACTTGGAAAATGTGTTTAAATAAGATATATTCAAGGGTACACTTAAATACCATTCATAATCATGACATTCCATAATTTTGCATATCATTTCATTTCTCTACCACTAGGTTTCACATGCATAATCATGATCAAAGGACCTTTAAGTTTGTAATGTAGGCAAAGGTAAGGTGAGATGTATTTGAGTAATGTAGTGTAAAAGTCTTTAAAGTTAGTGAATAAAAAAAAACACTAAATATAATTTCATGCACAAAAACTAACATTCACTCACAATTGTGTACATTAACTATGATGAATGCGAAAACTATGTTTCCTATCTTAAATTCAAACTCTCACATCACAAACCATATAAAGCATAACCAATTAGAAGAAATCACTTATACAATTGATGACAATACATTGAAACTACAAAGAGTAATCCTTCAAAGCCACATCTACCTTATATGCATAATATTCAAATCACCCATTCCACAGAACTTTAGGAGGAGACATTAATCATAAATAACTTTGAAAAACATTTGCCTTTCCTCCTACATACTTTCATTTTTTTCCTTTTCCTTTTCCTTTTATTTTCCTTTCCTTTTTTCTTTTCCTTTTATTTTCTCTTTTTCTTTATTTTCTCTTTTTTCTTTTCAATTAAAAATTGAAAGAAGCTACATCAATATGGGATTTTCATTGATAAGACATAAAATAACATCCTAATAATTATAACCATCCCATACATATATACACCCCTACATTTATACTTTTTTACATTCACAATCATTAATAATCAAAAAATGTTCCACTAGATTTAAGAATTAGGAAGGACATTTGGTTCAGTTTAAAGCATGTAAGGTGGTTAGTACAAAAGGAAATGCTAATAAAGCTCAAAGGGGCTTAACAAAGGAAAATTCACATCAATGGGTAGGCTATTTAGCTAATATAGTCCATGAAACAAAGAATGCCTATTTCGTTTCCATATTAAGGCATGTGATAAAAATAAAATCAAAACAAAGTCAGGATGTACATGTAATGAAGGTCTCACCTAAACAAAAGACAATGAGCTTATATGGGTGTGTCAGTCTAATAAGGCTCAAAATCTCACTGGCTGTTATCTACCACTAGTGACTACTTTTCTAAAAATAGTGCACATTGACCAATCACAAGAGCAAAAGTACATGTTAAAGTTTGCATTCAATTCACACTTTAATCATGACTATATAATCATAGAAGCAATCGGACAAGAGAAAATTTTTATTTGTTTTTTTTATTCTCTCTCTCATTTTGTTAAAAACATAAAAACAAGAACAAACAAACTTAAAACACACATGTATATAAGAAAGAAATGTGAAAATGGAAAGGAAAAAAAATTAACTTCCCTTGGGTTGCCTCCCAAACAGTGCCTTTGTTTATTATTATTGGCTCAACTCCTTATGTTCCTCATCACCTGAAAAAATTATGATCTTCAAGTGTCATATGTGCTTCCTCCACACGAGGTTGTTCCAGATCGGGTTTAGGTTGATGATCATCCACCTCTAATGTCTTCCCTATCTTTAAACTCTTGATTTGTACTGAGTACCTACACTTTTGAAATTTCTCAAATGTCTCTTCATCTTTTTCTTCTTTGTTTAATTCCTCCAACCTATAGGTAATGGTAAAGGTTAGTCTTAACAATAATTACAGACTCAGTATTTACCTTCAAGCTAAGAAATGTCTATTTTTGCTTCAAGCTCATCCTCTACGTCTTTGACACAAGCAATTCCTTGAGTATTTCTCTGAAGATTCTTAAGCTCCTCTTCACACTATAAGTTCTCTGCACTAACGTCCGTTGGGTACACGTCAGGTTGAGATGGTTTTTTCTCTTCACTTTGTGATTCAAGGTGGTCGAGAGCTTCTACCATCTGATGTAACACCCCACCCTCGCAAGACATGTACACGACATCTTGAGTGATATTCGAGTACGTACCTCGCAAGGGCGGCTTACTAGAACAGTCAAACACTTGAAACTCACTACAAAATTTTCAAACTTATCATACACATATGTAGAAATCAATATTCAAATTTGGGCCCGTACTTTTATTTCATAAACATCGAAAACATAATTATTATTACACTTTAATCGATCTCATTTGCAACACATTTCTAATTTCGAAAGTTATTATATACAGAATTCTTCAAATATACATTGTACAGAAATTGCAGAATATACAATTTGATACAAAAAAAAGAAAATACTAATGCAAATTCAAACTGATCCCAACCTTTATCTCTTACTTGAATGCAGTGGCTATACTCCCGTTTGCCCAATAGGGTAACTCTTTTGAGCCTAAAAAATATTGCAAATTTTGGGTGAGTTTTATGAGCTCAGTGAGTAACTATCCTCTATGGCTCACTCAATTACATAACACATATAGTTCACATATTCACATAATTCACATCATTTCATTAATAATCATATTGAATCACATACACTTGATCAGTCATTTAACATTTTACATTCAACACATACCACATTCTGAAATCACTCAAACCATTATAATCATTCATATCATGCATATGTAGTGCGTATGAAACTCACTTTCAATTTGTTACTTTGTTGCGACAGAGTGCCTAATTACTGGCTCATATCCCTTAGTGGATACTGAGCTGTATCAGATAATGTCTCATATCCCTTAGTGGATACTGGGTACATTCACAACTGAGCCTGAGGATCTTTTTCGCAGTCTGACCTTTAAGCTCTTTTGCGGTAGCTACTCCGGTCACAACTACCTTTATCTTTCATGCATTCATGTAATGGAATGCATCACATTCACATATTTTCAATCAATCACATGATTTCGGGTTCACAATCACTTTCACATTCATCATCAGACCTTGGTCTGGCATTTAATAATTAACTTAAGAATGCACTTATTTCTTCTCATTCACATACAAGTAGCACTTCAATATTATATTCATGCATCAAGCTTTGGACCTTCATTGTCTGGCATTAACACAAGCAAATCACATTCATATCAATCATATTCATATTGCATAATAATCATAACCGTAGTCATTCAATGTAGAAATTAAAATCAGAACAAACAATAAAATGAGATCATTTAGATCGACTCACAGTATGCTCTAGATTAGCATTTGCTTCAAAGATTTGGAAACATCTGAATGCGGACATTTATCCTGCACATCCAAATTATACAATACACACATTGCACACACTCACATTAATAACTTTGCACAATTGTAAGCATTCATTTATGCACAAATGTGTATATGAAATAAGTACAATGCATGCTCGATGATAATCTCGAATATATTATCAAATTTTAGACTTTATCCATATTTTCATTTTATGACTCAATTACTCATCATTTCATTTTTAGCATTATTTTCTCTCAAAATATCAAATTCTCATTCACTTTTAGATAATACTCATTACTCATTTCCTTTGAATCACAACTACAATCATATGAACCTCTTCATTTCTATTATACACTTGTTTTTGATGGTTTAATAACAACAATTCATTCACTAGTGTTATTCTAACATTATATAATCATATAATATCCAAACTCTCATTTTGTCTTATAAATTCTCCAAATTTCCAAACCTTCAGGTCTATTTTCCATTAACATTTTGACAAAGAAAACGAAGTAATTTGGCAACACTTTTTTCTAGAAACATGTTGTCTTAAGTTTCTAATGACATCAAGATCATTCAAATATGTTTAGTAATCTAAAAGTTATACCCCCAAAATTTTTGGATTGTTCTTATACTAGAATAGTTCCCTGTACTCAACTTCCATCCAAAAATTGAAATTCTTAGAGACTGAATTAAAATTTTATTTCTTCATAAAATTTGTATTTCTATGTCTCTAGTTTATTCCAAATAAAAAATCATTCTATTTGGATGACTAGAGAAGACGTTATAGGCAAAAGAAGGAAGGATATTTAGTGAGAAAAAGCTCTTAAGTGCACGATCGTGCTTGTGCACTATCGTGCACTTTTGATCTTTAAAAAATAAGTCACGGCTGTGCATCATTAGTGCATGGCTGTGCATTCCAACATAACCATGTCATGGGCGTGCAACCTTTATGCATGCCCGTGCACACCAACAAGTCACGGTTGTGTAACCTTAACGTAAGGCCATGTACACCCACTCGAATCAGTCCCAAATGTTTAGCTAATTATCTCCAAAATGATTTCATACAACTATAAATTTTTGTGGAATTGTAGAAAAACATGTTTTGAATCTATTGGTTTAAATCTCATGTCATTTGGAGGTCAGGAGAAGAAGTTACAGACAAAATAGTGAAGGATGTTTGAAAATAGCCTCTCTTCAGTAGCCATAGAAGTGACGATCGTGCAGGAGCACGATCATGAGTTTCTAACGCATTTCAAATGTCACAATCATGTAGGAGCACAATCATGACTCTCAAATTCTTCAGAAAAGTCACAATCGTGTAGAAGCATGATCGTTCTTTTTCCCAGTTCTTTACAAGTGCTTTTCTTCCTTCTTCCTTCTTCCTAAACCTCAATTTTGTTCTTCTTCTTTCATTCTTTTTCTAAATCCAACCTTTATAATCTATATTTTCCCTTAATTTCACTTCATTTTGACTCCCATTTCAGCTCCAAAAATTTACATCAAATCAAAAACCATGAATCAACACAAACAACAAAAACTTAATCTCATTCACGCATGTTCTGCATTTTTTGCGTTTCCCTTCATTTTTCTGCATGTGTTCATCTTCTTCCAACACTTTCTTTTCATCTTAACTTTTAATTTTTAATCCTTATCAAGGCACGACATTACCTTTTCCTTAATTCTAACTCATTTTTATTCCATTTCAAAAACACTTAAATGCTCACGTATACACAGTGAAAGAAATAGAGCACACACGTATATCTATCTATCTATCTATCTATCTATTTATCTATATATATATATATATATATCAACTCTTCTCCTAAAAATTTCTGCACTCATCTCATGCACGTTTTGATTAGTCTTTCAACTCCAAAAAATAATTTTAACATTATCTTTTAACATATTAATCATCAAATACATAAAAACCACAAATCCATATTTTCATCTTAAATCCATAGTATTCTTCAAAAATGACCATTTTCTCATAATCAGTAATGACAAATATTTCACCAAATTTGATTCATACCACTCATAAGGATTTACATAATACTTACTTGATAAAACTTCAAATTCTTCAAAAACTTAAGAAGCCCTAACTCTCATGTACCTACATACATCATCTTGAAGGTGGTTTGGATTAGGTTTTTATTGAGGCAAAAGAAATGGATAACAAAGTTAGAAGTAGCAAAAAGGATAGATGAAATCCAAGGTTTAACTTTGGTGAAGGTTCATTGAAACAAGATCCGAAGAAGAAGAAGAAGCTTTAAGAAGAAAGCCACGAAGAAGATATTTTTAAGACAAGACAAAATAGTGCCTTTGTCTTTCAAAGTTAAAGGAAACGTGGGCTTAAGATTTGGACACTTGTGCAATTTCTAAGACTTTAACTAGTTTCTCATTTAACAAGTTCAATCATCTCTAAATCTTACTCCAAATGTCTCCCAAATTTCAATATCATTTTCTCCCAAATTATAAAGTCACCAATAAAAATTCTTCAATATTATTCGATTCTTGTTTCTATTTCTATTTATCTATTTACTTGCCTTTTGGCATTTTTCCTAGTCCAATGATATTCAATATATTTTGGAAAATTTTTCCAAAATTCACCAAAAATTCTAAATCAATACATATATTCTCCACATCGATTTTCAATACAATTAATTCACAATTCTCACATAATCACATTTATAATCAATTATACCTGGCAATTGTCAATGAATGCATGTACAATCATTTTAATGTGTGCAAAAATTCAAATTCATGTGTATGTATGCTAACAATATGCATGAGTATGAAATGCATTTTTTTCTTAAATCTATTTTTGATCTTACATGTACTGTATTTTAGGGTTCTAATCCTTAGTATGGGAACGGGATATTACATCTGATCCATCCGGTTTACTACGTTTTGTAGTCTAGACAATGTATCTTAGTGGACTTGCCTCATTTCTTCCTAGAACTGCTGTATACTCTGTTGAAAATTTTGTTGAAGTTGAATATTATTAGTAGTCATAAATATTAAGCAAGTCTTTCAGAGATGTACCTGAGTCATGATAAGAAGCTTCTAGTCTATACAGGAATTTTTGTGTGTCCTGTATACTATCAAGGAAGAATTAGTGCATTCATAACTAAAATTTTTATAATCACTCCAAACAGGGTTATAAGATTGGTAATATGAGTAATAAAAAATTTACTTCCATCCATAATTTTTTCATCACAAACGTTAAACAAAAATTAAAAAGATCAAGAAATAACTGAAAAGAAACTAATTACAAACAAGTATGTACAAAACACCAATTAAAATCAAGAAAAAAACTAAAGCACGACACTCCCTGGCAATAGCGCCAAAATTGACATAGCATGTCATAATACTACTCAAAATAACTAGACCTACAACTACAATAGTGGTGAGTCTAGGTCGATCTCACTAAGAGTGTTTGGTTAGCTTTTGCTATGAAAAGAATTAGTGTTTAGGTTTAAGGGGGTTTGTTTGTTTTCACGTAATTTTAGGTTAATCTCATAAAGATCTTAATTTGTTTTATTTTCAAACATTAAATATAGGATAACATAATCAATCCTTAAGAGAAAGAACAACAAATAATGAGAGAAATGTTTAACCGGGTTCTTCGATGTCGATGTTACCTCTAAACTGACTCGGGATGCTAGCCCTCTATGGGTCTCTAAAGGAATGGAGTTTTGGCCCTTCTCTTTTGAACTAAAAGCTCACACCCTTAAAATGAAAACCCTAAATGAAAACATAAGGTTTCTACCATTAAACGATACTTTTATATTTAAAATGTAGGGTTTCAAGTGAGCTGTCAAAAACTTATAGGGGTGAGTGATTAACTCACGATTGTGAGAAGTGTCTCACGGTCGTGAGCCTCTCACACCCATGCAAGGTTTGTCATGGGCCAGAGAAATGTCTCACACCCTTGACACTTTTATGCATGGTCGTGAGTCAAACATTCCTCCTTTTGATGTTTTCAATATATGTCTCATCTTTCTTAGCGTTTTTCTTGTCTTCTCTTGCTTTTAATCTTCTTTTTCTTTCTCCATGAAGACAAGTGAGTGTGGACCTTCGAAAAACAACTCAAATATATTGCTTTCGACTCAATTTACCTCCTTCACTTTCCAATAGTACCTAAAACCATATATAAACTAAAGTGAGTGTCTTAAGTACTTTAAAGCATTAATTACTAAGTGTAATAGATTAAATGTATCAACAATTAAGCACATGTCAAAGACATTGTAAATTGATTTTATTATGGTTCAAGAAATAAAATGTTACTTGCTCACTTTAATGCTATAAAAAAGCATCAAAAGTGTCTAAAAAATATATTGAATTATTAACTTTTACCATTTCAAGTTCATCAAAGTATCAAAATACTCCATTTTGGTAAGAACTTAACTCACTTTTAAAATTTTCTAATGGAACTTAACTCTCTTTTAAAGTTTTCAACTTCTATAAAAGATCAATATTTTTTTAATAAAAGTCTTAATTCCTCGTAATAAATAAAAATTGCATACATTGGGATCAAACATGATATATTTTATGTATATCAAGCCC
>JAOQMP010000001.1:9726402-9737257 GCA_027563575.1 Erythroxylum pedicellare
ATTATGTTTTTAATATTTTTTAAAATAAGTATATGATACGTAGATTTTTTGGGCTTTTTAAAAGAAAAGCATATACAAGACTTTATTATTAATTGTGGACTTCATGGTAATCTGTTTAGACCATGAATGGTAACAAGAAAAGAGAAAATATGTAATTAACGTCTTATAGTAATTACTTTTCCTGAGTTGACCCTATTGTAGACTTTTTCTTTTTAAGACTACCATAACAAGAAAAGAGAAAATAAGTAATTAACGTCTTATAGTAATAACTTTTCCTAAGTTAACCCTATTGTAGATTTTTTCTTTTTAAGACTGCCTTTTTGTGTAGGATCTTTTTCCGCCTCTCTTTTATATAATTTTCCATCCTTTTTAGCATATTAATGTAATCCTCGTAACCATATTATGCCTCTTTCTCAATATTATTTGGCTTTCTTTGCACTTCTCTTTTTGGTATTGGTGTACTGCTATCATCAGCTTATCCTTTAGTCTCAATTTCTTTTTCATGTCTTTTATAGCCCATTTTCCCTCCTTGTCTAAGGTTTCAATCATAAGTTGGTTAGTCAACTTCAACCTCTTTCTTAGTCTTAATCCCTCTTCCTTATTTCCCTAACCCTTCCTCCCTCCCACTCCTTCTAATGTTTGATCATGGGCTATGGTTGTAAAGGACCATGCTTCATTTACTTTCCTGTATGTTATGCCTTCTTCATTTTCACCTTCTGGTATTTTAGTTGTCTCCCCTCCTCTAGATGCTCTAAAAGCTAGAGTAGCCAAGTAGTCTAACACTCTTAAGGAATTTTTAAAAAGGACTTCCCTTTCCCCTATTCCAAAAGTAGGCAAAATCAATAAGCTCAAGTTTAATCTAGACAAGTCCTTATAAATGAATCATATTTATTTATATGGTTATTTATAAGGACCTCATTTAGATTAAATTTGCACTAGTTGATTTTTCCTTTTATTATCATGTTTACCATCTAATCTAGTTTATCCAAGGAATTAGAGAATGGTGTTTGGCATATTGATTGAAAACCTTTATTCTCGAGGAAATGAAAAGTGGACAATGAGCTGGATAATGATAATCTAAAAGAGACCCTATTTGGATCAACTTCCACAGCATTCTGTGTGAACATTATAGTATAAGGCAGTTAATTCACCTAGTTAGTGCCAAAGACAAACTGAGTTTTTGGATGAAAACACTAAATCCATGAAAAAATTAGATTTGCAAGGATATTTATAGAGGTTAATCTAATAAAAGAACTACCTTAAAAATTGAAGTTCTAACTTTGAATAAGTTTAATGTTCTTGTTCCTTATTAAGTCCTTTTAAGCTACCAATCGAAGAATAATTTTAAATGAGAATCAAAAGCCTGGGTACCTACTGAGAAGAAATTCTTAATAGGGTCTTTTAAAGAACTTTTGACAACTTTAAAGCCTTTAGTTACTCCTTCTGGTAATCAAGAGATCTCTAGTATAAAGAAGTAGTCCCATGATCTGGGTTAATTAGCTGCCTCTCATAAGCCAATAGGTAATAACAATTTTATTGTTTGAAGTTTAGAGTCTTCTGCTTCTACCTCTTATTATTGTATTAATAATATTCATATTATAACTAGTTTGTTTATGCTTGACTCTCCATTTTCTATTTATCTCCTAGAACCATAAGGAAAAAAGTAGTTAGGAATTAGAGATATAATACATTTTCTTTTTCCAAATGTGTGATTATTGGTTTATTACTAATGATTTTTATGTAGAATATTAAGGGCTTAAGCAACTCCTTAAAGTAGTTAGCAATTAGAGATATGCTACATTTTCTTTTTCCAAATGTGTGATTATTGGTTTACTTAAAATAAGAATAAGATCCCATAACGTATATGATTGTACTTCCCTTATCTATAGTTGGCCATTCATAAACAATCTTAATAATCAATATAATGGTCACATTCTTATCCTCTATAACCTTGATAACTTTTATACTTCAGTTATCTCGATGTCAAAATAGTATAATTATCTTTAATTTTTGTACCTTGACTTTGGTAGCTTTTTTTTTGTATCACCTACATTTATTCCTCTGATAACTCTTTTACTTAGAAACAACTTTAGATTGACTTAGTCCACTTATGTAGAGGCATTACTCTTCCTTGTATGTTTTTTTTTAAATTAAAGAAATAATATTATAGAAAAATAAAAGGATTACAAATAGTCTAAAGGGAAAAATCCTAAACCATAAAAATAAGATTTGATATCTTTATACTAGAATTACAAAAAATATAGATGACAAGAAGCTAGCAACTAAACTACCTCAGAATTGATTAACTATATCTCATATAGAGGGTATCCTTGATACTTAGTAAGATCAAAGTTGTAATCTCCTTTATTGCAAACTTGGTTTTAAATCTCCTATTGTTTCTTTCCTTCCATATCCTTTATATAAAGGACCCCAAATCAATTAAAAAGATCTTCAAAGAATCATAATTGTTCTTCAGCTTATCCATTAACCATTGAATGGCATCAAATAAAGAATTACCTATAAGGTCCCCATCTTTTGACCACTTTCCAAACATAAGAAACATAGGAACATTTAAAAAACAATTGGTGACTAAATTCAACACCATCCTTGAATAATATATAAGTCTTATCCACATCCAATAAATGCAACCTATCCATTATACTAAGTCTGTTTTTTCATAATTAAAATGAGTTTATAGGAATCATATAATTATTCTAAATAATTTTGTTCCAATAGACCTTAGTACCTGGATGTTGTATAAGGTTACTGATTTGTTTGCTGGAATTGTTGGCAATACGTTTCCCTTTCTAAAGGAAGTAATTAGAGTTGTGTATATCTAGTAGATAATTATGTCTATACCGTAGTAAAATTTAAGGAAGAACCTAATTATTGTTCTGAATCAGTATGGAGACTTTCTCATCCAAGGAACTAAGAGAACTAACTATTGAGGGAACAATTTTATTGATTAACTAACCAAAACTAGTCCAACTATCATACCAAATTGAATATTTCTCACCATTTCCTACTTTGCAAAAGAGGTTAGCTTTAATATGATCTTTGATCTTTAAGTTGCATTAGTTGTGCGAAAAACCATTAGTTTAAGTGGCTATTTTGCACTTCCCGTATGCTCCTACCTTTCAAGAAGTAACTATGCAACCATCTCATCCAAAGTGAGGTTTTATCCTTAATGATTTGCCATAGCCTTTTTAAAATCAATGTTGTATTGGTAGCCTTGATGTCATTGATTCCTACCTTGCCTTATTCCTTAGGAGAATAAATGTCTGGCCACTTAACCTTAGTAAGCCCCACCACTCCATCGTGGAGATTCCAAAGAAAGTTTCTAAACATTCTTTACATCATTTTAATGAGCTTTTTTAGAAAAAAAAAATATAAGAACTCTAATAAATGTGTAAGGAAAAGATAATTGACTTGATTAATTGCAACTTTCTAGAATTTGAAAGAAATTTGTTATCCTATGATGAAACTCTTTTCTAAACCTTATCAAGCAAAGGAATACATTTAGAAAATCTTAATCTGTTGGTGGAGATAGGTAGACTAAGATACATTAAAGGTGGAAACTTCTTACTAGTACCTATAATTTTAAAAATACACGATTTCATACCCAAGGCAGCTATGGAAATCAAGAAATGACTCTTATAAAGATTCATTTCTAGCCTTGAGAGGGTTTTGAAAAGCTGAAAAGAATCCATTAGAAGCTGGATAGAGGATGGATCAGCTTTGCAAAACAAAAGTAGATCATTAGCAAAACATAAATTTTAGTCAAGGAGACTTTTTTTACGATTGGAATGGAATCTAAAATTAGGATTCATATTGGTATTATGCTTGATCATTAGTGATAATGCTTCCATGCATAATATTAACAGATATGGAGATAAAGGATCTCCTTATCTTATCCCTCTAGCTCTTTTAAAAAGCTTAGAGCCACTGCCATTCACCAAAACACCATACGAAGCAATATTTACACATTCCTTTATACAACAAAACTGATCTGGGAACCCAAATACTTTCAACAAATGAAACAAGAAATCTCAATTGATACTATCAAAGGCTTTACCAAAATCCAGTTCTTTAGCATTTAGGTGTAGAACTTCTTGAACATCCTTTAAGGAGCTCTTGTACTAGAAAATATTGTCACCAATTTGTCTATTTTCGATGAAAGCTCTTTGGTTATTACTTATGAGAGTGTTAAACGCCTTCTTCAATCTTACAACAATAGTTTTTGAGATGATCTTATAAATAAAATTAGTGCAAGATATTGGTATATAGTCACTGAATGAAACAGGATTAGACAACTTAAGAATCAAGGATATGAATGTTTTGTTGATCTCCTTTAACGGCTTACTAGTTTTAAAGAATTCATGAGTTACTTAGAAGAACATTTCAGCTACCACATCCCATGATTTTTGAAAGAAGAAAACATTTAATCCATCAAGCCCAAGGGCTTTTAACCCATCCAATAAAAAGATAACATCAATAATTTCCCAATAATTTCCCTGTCTTCAATATGACAGATTAAATAATATGCAATTTGATTAGTTATTTTCTTGGTGATGAATCCATTTAGTAGAGAAATGGATGAGATTAAAGGTATAACAACTCCTAACAGCTTAGAGAAAAAGTTAGAAGCTTTAATCAATATAGAATTATGATCTTTTAAGATAGTATTATCATCCAAGATAATATAGCATATTTTATTTATGTTCTTCCTTTCCAACAATACATTAAAGAAGAATTTTGTGCTTTGTTCACCACCTTTAAGCCGCACTATCCTTGATCTCTGTTTTAAGAGAGAATAATCATTGTTAATAGCTTGCAAGTAATTCTCTAAAAAAGGTCTTTTCTTTTTTTAAATATCTACATCATCTAGATTATCAACCTATAGTTTTTAAACTTTTGTCAATTTAGTTCTAGCATCATCCACTAGATATTGTATATTAGACCTCTTAGATTCACTAAATAGCTTGAGGTTCCTCTTTAATAGCTTTACTTTTCTACATAAAACAAAATTATTTTGAGCTAAAAATTGGGATAAGAACTTCTTTACCATAAGCCTTCAACAAAACCAGTCTATTGAGCTATAAAATTATTGAATTGAAAGAAAAATGTGTCATAGTACATGAGAGAAAACCTGACAATCTTAGGGGAGTATGCTCAAAAAATAAGGGATCCAAGAATTCAATTGAACCGTCTAGAAATTGAGATAACCAATAGGGATTTACATAGGCCCTATTAAGCTTTTTCTTAATAAACTAGTTAACACTTTATTTGTTGTTCCATGTAAAGAAATTCGCCTCTGGTTTAAGATTTGTAACTCTTAAATGCTTAACATAATTACATAAATCTTCTATACTTAAGACATCATTAACCTTGTGCTTTGCTTCTATACGATGTAGAATTGAAATCACTACAATTACCCAAGGCTGATTAACTTTGGATCCCAAACACCTAAGATTGTTCCATAAACCACTCCTCTATAATGCAAAGTTGCTAACATAAACTATGGTGAGTAAGATGATCACATTCTCCATTTTAAAGGAGATCTTTAGGAGCATCATTTGGTTTAACATGCTTAACACCTACACTTCCAATATACCATAACTAAAGCAGACAATAATTCTACCTAAAATGTGTTGAGAGTGACTAGAGATGAAACTCAAATGCTTCCCTAAAATTTGAGATTAATGAAATTTTCCAGCTTTATTTCAGTTTCCAAAAAACCAAGTAATAGAGGTCTTTCTTTAAAGATCAAGTCTTTTAAAACTTGTTGTTTAAGAGGCTTGTTATTGTCTTTAACATTCCAAACAATAAAAGACAACCCTTGCTCCTTTTGAATTTTCTTATACTAGAAACAAGCTGAAAAGGCTCCTTATCAATTTGTACAACTTGATCTATTATACCAATTGTAATCTTTGTAGGCTCTAATATGTAGCTTTTTGGGAAGGTACAAAAGGGTAAGAGGTTATTAAAGCATCTTTGGGGCTAAAGGATGAATCATTTAGTTTTGAAGAAAAGGAGGATGCGGCAATCAAAGGCAGAAATGATTCAGAATTAGAAAGCAACACAGGGACTGATGCTTAAAAGGAAAATCTGAAGGATAAAACTAGGTTAAATATGGAGGTCTAAGGAGGGATAAGAAAGAAAAAATAAGCTGAGAAGAAAAGATAAAGATACAGAAAAGAAGCAAAATAAGCTAATATCGATCAGTTATGAAGAGAGGAATAGGACATTACTAGAAGAAGGGTTCATAGAGATGTAAGGTAGAGGGGCTAAAGAATACCCCAAAAATCTTAAAGCAAATGCAGGAAATGTAGGAGCTCCATAGTATGAGCAGGAGTTTCTCGGTAGAAGTAGGAGTTTCAAGCAATAGTTTTGGAGAATTACTATTCATGTCATAGTTGATTAATTATAAAACATGGAGGTTTCTCAACACAACTTACTCTTACGTCTCTCTTTTGCATAGAGTGTTTCACTCACAATGTCTCTCACTTGCTCATGGTGGTGTTTAGTGGTATGTCTTGCTTATGGTGTTTGGTGGTGCCTTCCTTATATGTTATTAGAAGATTTCAAACTACCTTGCTCCTGAATGAATCATAAGGTATCTTATATAGATTTAACAGTAATTTCGATGTTCTTAAAATATGCATAAGATTTAGTATATCAAATTTGAGATCTTAGAACAAAGATGGAAGATGGAAAAGGATACCAACATGTCATTTACATAGTTAATAGACCTTTTAAAAAGTCAAACGGGTCATTAATGTCTCGAACAATGCACTTTGATTGTCTTTTACTAATTTTCTACACAAATTGGAGTTTTTAAGCTAAACTTATTTAAATTTCTAGAGTTATTTGAGTTTTTAGATATTATTAGAGTTTCTTTGCAATACTATAAATAGTCATGTTATTGTACTAAAAAAATCAAACTTAACATTTTATGAAAATCGAGAGAAATCTTCTCTTGTGTACTTCATTGAACTTTTGAACTTATTTTGATCAATTTAATCTTATGGAATTCAAAACTCAAGTTATCACTCCCCTTCCTATGTATTTCTAGAGTGTGGCATCTATATGCTTCCTTTAACTTTTGTTTGTGCTTCTTCATAAGCTTAAGTTTGAGTTTTCATAGTACACAAACTAGTTTGGTTTTATTAGGGTAAAAGATGTCTGTATTTATTGTAGGTTTCAAGGCTTCATCCTTTTAAGGCACACATTAGTTGGTCTCAATGCTTTGACTCTAAATTATGTTGGATTTATCCTTTCTGAGTCATCTATAAAAAAATTGTTCATTTGTGACTTTACATTTTCTTTAAGTATTTTTTCTTCATTTTTTGTGCTCTTTTTATTGCTGAAAAGGTTCATTTTAATTTTTTAGGCTATTCTAGTAGTTTCTATTTGTTTCCTACTTGAATTTATAATTTGTAATTAAAAAAGAAGAAAATAAAATAAAGAAAAAGAAAAAAAAATAAGGTGTAAACTGGAATTTGTTTGATTTCAATAATAATATGACACTTGAATATAAGGTGTTCAGATTTTTGTGTAATCCAAAGTGTATATTTTATTGCTTGAGGACAATTAGTCACTATCTTACCCACTTTGAACATTTGATATGTTCCTTTGTCATTTGTTTAGTGTTCTTTTTTTGATCCTTGAGCCACATTCATCCTAAAATATGATCATTTGCTTCCTAATTATGAGTTGGTTGCTTGAGATTAATTTGTCTTGGTTTTTTTAGTTAGTTATTTAAAAAACTAAAAATTTAATTTTGAGTGGTAAAAAGTAAGAGGGTGAGCTCCTTATAATAAATGTTGGACCTCGATTCTGGAACCCAACTTGCCTAACTCTTGAGGAATATCATAAGACATGAGCTTATTTTCTTGACGGGTTATTTCAATAAATTCTCCTTAACCATCATCAATTAATCTTCATTCTCTGATACCATGAGTGTTGGGCCCCAAAATTTGAATTGTTCTTATACTGAAGTAGTATTCAGTGTTCAACATCCATCAAGAAATTTGAAATTCTTAAAGACTGAAATAAAATTCAATTTCTTCAGACTATTTGTAGGCCTACGTCTCTAGTTTATAATGAAATAAAAATCATCTCATTCAGAGCTCTATAGAATAATATATCATCAAAATACCGAACACTACAAGAAAAGGAAGAATTAGCGATGGAAAATTATCGACGAAAAATATATCGTTGCAAATTACCGATGGAAACTTTATTTTCATAAGTAAAATTGACGGGAAAATTTTCATTTAGTGACGGATGTTCGGTACTAATATCCGTCACTAAATATGAAGGGAAGCAAGAATTAGCGATGGAAAATATATCGTTGCAAATTATTGATGGAAAATCTATTTCTGTTGGTAAAATTGATGGAAAAATTTATTAATTAGCAACGGTACTAATATCCATCACTAAATATGGAGGGAAGCAAGAATTAGCGACGGAAAATATACCGTTGCAAATTACCAACAGAAATTCCATTTCCGTTGCTAAAATTGACGGGAAAATTTGTTAATTAGCGACGGTATTGATATCCGTCGCTAAATATGGAGGAAAATCATCCCGACAAATTTTGCGATGGACTTTAGCCAAGGAATAAGATTATCGTTAGTACAGGATTTAGCGACGGTATAAGACATTCGTCAGTAAAAAGGCAAGAATTATTAGAGGAATACAAAATTTTGAATTTACCTACGGAAATTTCCTTCAGCAATACTGTTGGTAAAGTCTTTTTAAATTTAAACTCACCCGACATCTCCCTCCAACCTACATCTTCTTCTTCCTTCTTCCTGCATCTCCTCTTCGGTTTTCTTAGAGCCCATTTCTCTATTGTGGACTCTTTTTCTGCTCGTCGGCGTTGTCTTCTCTGGCCATTGTCATCGTGTCCTTCGGTGGAGATATTTTTGCAACTACTATCATGCGTTTTTTAGTATATTAGATGAAAGTTTATTTGGGTATTTATTACTTTCATTTATTTGTGTATTTTGTGATTGGAAAACAACTTTTTAAAGTATAAATGTTAGTGACAGAAGGGACAAGACGTGATTTTAGTTATGATGTTGGGATAAATTTCTGATACATGTAAGGTGTTTGATGAAATGTCTGTTCTTTGAAAAAATGATTTCAGTTCTTTCTTAGTATGAATTTCATTATTTCAATTCTTTTACTTGAAATAATGAATTTCTCTCCATAGTGGCTTTCAGAGAAACTAAACACTTTATAGGTAAATTTTAAAAAATAGTTTTCAGCAAATTTACTGACAGAAAAAATTCTGTTGGTAAAATATATTGGATTTACCCACATAAAAAAATTTCACAAGTAATTACCAACAGAATAATCAAATCCATTGGTAATTTTTTGACAGAAAAATCTTCTCCTTCGGTAAATTTATCAATCGAACAAAATAACGTAATTATCGACGGTTATTTTGTTCGATCGGTAAATTTACTAATGGTATACAAAATTTTCTTCGGTAAATTTAACGACTACCATTTCTATGATTACTTTTTCCACCAATAAATTCTGTCGCGAAATAAGCTTACCAATAGAATGTGCATAAATTTTGTTGGTAATTTCCGTCGCTAAACTCCAATTTTCTTATAGTGGAAGTATGTTTAGTAACATATCCTATTCATACTCTTCCAACCGAGACCTTTACTTTCTTTCCATCCATCTTTTTCAAATCAACATCAAAGGCTATCAATTTATATGTAGAGATAGATGAATGTGTTTAGGAATCCAATGCTGATAAATTAAGTCATTTGGAGGTTAGATGACAAAGTTATGGACAAAAGAGTCAAACACGTTCAAAGTTGGAAAACCCTTTGGGTGAAAATGCGAGGATGAAGGTGTGCTCGCAAGGAAAGGAGGTGCGATCGCAAGGAGAAAGGTGCGATCAAAAGAGCTCTTGGTGCGATCGTGACCGAAGCTGTCCTGCATGTAAATCCTCTACGACATCACTAACTTCAAATGGTTATAACCTTCAACTCCAATATCCAAAATTTTTATACTATATACCGTTGGAAAGCTATAAAGATAACCTACAACTTTCAAGAAAACAACTTTGTCTAATTCGGCCTAGATCAAATCAGATTTTCCCCTGAATTCAGGACACCAATTTGACCCTTATGAAAAACTTGAAATTTCAATGTACAACTTGGAAATTCATGAGCATAACCATTCAACTACTAACTTTACTTCATTAATTCTCTAATCTCCACTCATTTGACTCATCTCTTACAACTAATTCTCATCATTGACAAAGATCCTATCTTTTGTCTCTATAACATCTCACTTTATATATATATATATAAACAATTTATACTCACAATTCATCATCTCAAGTTGATAACTTCTTCAGGTATACCTAATTTTAACTCAACATCATCTATCGACAATTCATATTTCATTAACATCAAAAGATAAGCGTTTTACAAATCTTTAATGGAAATTTCAAGCCATAATACATCAATGTCCCAAAATACAAAAGATACTTGTTCAAATAATACTTGAAATGTGACTAAAGCCTCGTGTTCTCATAAACTAACATAAAACATAAGATAATGCAACTTTGGAGTGATTCCTCGACTCTTAATCACTCAATCCCTTTCTCATCACCTCGAAATTAGAAGGAATAAGAGTGAGCTTGAAAGCTCATGGGTAATAGTTTATAATGGAAAAATAAGCAAAACCTTTTGAAATGATCATTTGTCAATACAAGGTTCTAAATAAGTTCATAAAATGTTTCGTTCTCAAATTCATAACCAAAATTCACAAACTCCAAATCATGAATGCATCAAACTTGTTAACATCTCATAAGCACATA
>JAOQMP010000001.1:9748498-9767453 GCA_027563575.1 Erythroxylum pedicellare
AAACCAAACTCTTTTGTTTTATTAATAATAAATATTTTTATTACAAAAGTAACTGGAAGAAAATTAAGTTATAAGTAAATACACTTGCTTTCCAGGGAACTATATTTACATAACTCCAATAGTAGTTCAAATGCCATAAAAACTTGTGATGCAGGAAAAACAATCAATGGAGTATTGAGTACAAAATTTAACATCCACTCAAAATTGGGTATCATCAGCTTTGATGATTGCAAAAGCTTTGTTTCACAAGTTAAATTCAATCCATCATACTACAAACCATATCAAGCATAAGGATTGAGAAGGAGTCACCCATAAAAACATTGATCAACAATACACTATAACCATAAGGAGTGAACCTTCACAATAAGTTCTCCCTTATTTGCATCATAATCAATTCACCCATTTCATACAACTTTAGGAGAAAAGACTAACACGAATTACTTTGCAAAATAAATGATTTTACTCCTTTCTAATTTCTTTTTATTTTCTATTTTCTATTTTCTTTTTAATAAAGACAAAAATTGATAAACACTACATCAATGATGAAATTCATTGATAAGAGAAAAAATCATATTCCATCAATTATAACTAACCCACATATATGAACACCCCCACACTTATGCCTTGTGCATCCACAAACCTTATCAATCATAAATTCTTCATTAGCTTTAAGGCTTGGATAAGACATATTGTTAGGTTAAAGGCTCATAATATGGTAGCACAAAGAAAGGTCAATAAAGCTTAAGGGGCCTAATAATAGGATAAACCATGTCATTGGATAGGCTATTTGGCTAATGTAGCTCATAAAATAAAGAATGCCTATATCATTTTCATGTTAATGCATGTGATAAAAATGAGGTTTTGAATAGAAAATTAAGGCAAAGTAAGATGTACATGTCATAAAGGTCACATATAAACAAAAGATAATGAGACTAATATAGATGTGTCAATCTAAAAGGCTTAAAATTTCATTGCCTTATGTATACCCACTAGTCACTACTCTTCTACAGAAAATGCACATTGACCAATTACCAGAGTGAAAATACATGCCCAAGTTCTGATGAATTTTTCTAGTTAATTGTACTATCTAATTATAACTATATAGTCCTAGAATCAATAAAAAAAGATAAAATGCTTGTCTGTTTTTTTACATATAAAAAGAACTTAAAAACACATGAGAAATAAATAAAAATGCATATAATAAATAAGATCCCTACCTCCACACTTAAAAATTATTTTGTTCCCAATGTAACATTAAATGTAGGACATGGAGCATTTTAATAAAAACAAAGAAATGGAAAAATGTAAAGGAAAAGAAACAAACTCCCTCTGAGTTGCCTCTCAAGCAACACTTTCATTATCTCGACTACATGTTTTCCTCATAATGTGTTAAAATTTTGATCTCCAGGGATTACAACTTTTGCATTCTCCACTTATTATTATTTTTTTTGGATAAGGCTTAAGTCAATGACTATTCACCTTAAGTGTCTTCCTTGTTTTCAAACTTTTAATCTCTACTACACCATACGGAGAAACACTAGTATCCACAAAAGGATTGACCTAATAAGGACATAACTTAGAAATATTTTATATCTAAAACAATAGAGAAACACTTTTTGACCAACAATATAGCTTTTCCTTAAATATAGAAAGCTTTGATCTTCTCCTTAATTGAAACTACTTCTTGTGTATCTGTACACTTTTGCTTACAATCTTTCTGTACTAAAGGGTCAATAACTTTAATTGTAAAAATAGAATGATCATCTTAAGGGTGCCTTATGACATCAAAAATATTGAAATGAATAAATTCACCATTAAATTCCATTATGAGGTTACCCTTATGAACATGTATCAGATGTTGGGTTGTGTAAATAAACGATCTCCCTAATGAGATAGGTACAAAATTAGGGAAAATTTCATAATCCATATCCACCACCTAAAAATCTGCAAGAAATAGTAGTTTAATTAAGATATAAGTACATCATTAACTACCCCATTTGGGTTAGTGTTAGTGCAATCAACCAACTAATAACATTAGTTTCTTTCAAAAGGCTTATATTTAAAGAAGTATAAAAGGAATGAGGCATAACATTAATTGATGCTTCTAAATCTAACATAGGCTATTTAATCATAGTGTTACCTGTAAAACCTCAAATCTTTCCTTTCACTAAACAAAATTTTTTATTGTCAATGAATAGTATTTTTAGATGAATGGTAAATTTTTATAGGACCTAACCTCAAAATAATGAAAAATATCCAGAACAAGTTTTAGAGTTAGATGATAATGAAACAGATAGAAAATATTCTGATAGTATGGATTTTGGGAGTTCCAAAAGTTTAAGACTAAAATGTCCTTTTTGGAAAGTAATAGGTATTAATGATTTTAAACTCATTCAAAAAAATTTAAAACATCCAATCAATAAGTATTGACCCTAATTAAAAAAATTTATGGTCAATTTGATGAAAAGAAGATTGCGAAATATTTTTGAAATGTAGTTCGATTAGTTGCTGAATTAAACTCATATAAGAGGCATTTTGGTCTTTTATGTATAATGGTGTGAGTGGATTAGTAAGTCACACCTAATCGACAATTAAAGGCTTTCTTAAGGGACCTCTAAATTAGGTGATTCTTACTGGAAATGAAACCTAATATATAGTGAAAAAAAATCTCTATAAGAGACCTTGACCTAATTCACGCTGAATGATATTGAAATTTGAGGTTCAATATGGTAACCTCATACCGCCCTGTGTTGAAGTAACTTGTGATATTTGAGACATTTTTCATGATTTAGATGTTTAAATGACATGATTTTTGATTATATAGAAATTATAGACATATGCAAACAAATTTCTAGAAGACCTTAAAACCTAATTTGAACGTTTTCTTTGTGAAAATGAAGGAATAAGTGGAGGTATGAATTCTAGACATAGGTCATAATGACTTATCATGCATGATCATGATATGGTGAATTAAATTTGGTAAGATAGTGTTTCAAAGAAATTGGTAAGTTATAATGGCTAAAATATGGTATTTAAGTGACCTTCAAAGTTAGATTTGGAAATAGAGAACAATAGGTTAGCTTACGAAAGTACTTAAAAATACAATTATCGTTCGTGTTACGCGATTATATACCAACCTCAAATTCGGTTAAACTAAATTTATAGTTTTAATGTCTTATTTCCTAATTTGGAAATAAATGCCTAAGCAAAATGCATTTTATATACGTAAAGGAGAGGCACCAAACATATGAGTGTGTTTTGTGATGAGTTTGCAAAACAGTGAGTGTATTTTAATTGTTTTATATGGATAAATTTTTTGCAAAAGAATTGAAAACATATGAGTGTATTTTAATTGTTTTATATGACTAAATTCCTTACAAAAGAATTGATGACATGCGAGTGTTCCTTAAATCGATTTTATGCAAATGATTTTCAGGAAATGAACATTTATTTTGAGTTTTATGTGTATAAGATATTACAAGTGAATATTGCTAATATAAGTGTATATTTTAGCAATATATGAGTTTTAATTTGAAAGTTAAAATTTGTATGATTTGGAGTTACATTGAAATAATTCAACAATACTCGCATACTTGATTTAGAAAATAAGACAAGTCTTAAATGTAAGAGTTACTTTTGCCTATTATACACAGTTAGGCTTTATACATGTTACTATACTGGTATATTTATAACAGTTAACCTATTACGGGTAAGCGATGTAGAGCAATTCTATAAATAATGATTAAATAGTCACAGGAAAGCGATGTCGAACGAACTTCGTGACTTTATGTCTAGTGTACTGTATGGTGAAGGAACTAGTGGTGGGCTATGTTGCGTAAAAATTCATGACAGAAATAATGCTGCCATTATTTATTTTAAAAGTGATTGAGAGGTACCGTATGGTACCAATTCTAGTGGTTGACTTATTTTCAATATAAAAGTTTTCAGAAAACTTATTGTCACCACTGTTTATTGTTTAAGGAAAAAGGAAAATGGAAACTTGTATATTATAAGTGTAATGTCAAAAATCATTTTGGAAGAATATTTTAGAAAATTTGAACTTGAGTTTTACAAAATGTTATGTTGTTACTAGATTTGATGATTCACGAATAAATTGTTATGGCAAATGCTTTACCATAAGCTTTATGATTATATCGGAATATTGCAGTTATGTTATTATGAAAAGTTCAATTTTTTTATAAATTGATTACACTCATTGAGCTTGTTTAGCTCACCTTTATTTTTACGATTTTAAATAAACCACCCCAGGTATGCATACAGGTGCTCTAGTAATTGAGACTCTACTATATGATTAATTGTATCGTCGAGTGTTGCTATGTTTGTCTTATATATCTTATTTACATGTTTGGTTGAAATTAGCTTAGTTACTCGTATAGATGTTGTAAAGTATTTTTGGAAAGGGTTGTAAAGTGTGTTCTTGTAAACGTCTTTAGGATTGTCAATCTCTTTTTCTTAATGAACAAAGAGGGCTTTGATCATCAATGATGTTTTTAAAATGTTAAGAATTGTATGTTTGTGATTGCTTATAATGTGGACCTAAGGCACCGTTTCAAAAGTTGAGATGGTATATTAAATATTAGAAGTGCTTTAAAATGTGTTATGTAGTTTTTAAAAAAAAATTGGGAAAGTCAAAATACAGTCGTTGTGCTATCGAAAATTTCAGTAAAATGATTAAAAAGAAGTTTCCCACTATTTTCCATACTTTTAAAAAAGATTAAAGTATAAGAAGTTTTTAATAGTTGAACAACTTGGCTTTGTGAGAACCCTTCCATTGAGCTAGATATCATTTGAAGGGCTACTGTGGGGTTGCCAAGAGGGTTCCACTTGGGTTCCAGAAGAGGAACTTTGGGATGGGTCATTTCATTACCAATTTTATAAGGAATAGTGAACATGTTTGGATCCTTACACGACCATATAAACATTTTAACTCATCTTGATCATTTTGTTACCTTTTAACTTCTACTTATTGGTGCACAATTGCTTATTAATTTAACATATCTTAGCACCTTCTTGATCGTATCTAGCAATTATATGATCACTTCAAACTTTAAAAAATTTTCTTAGATCTCCCTATCCTTATTTTCCTTGTCTGACTTTGTTAATCTTCTAGGGAAACGTAGAGGGTTAGTCTTAGAAGAAATGGGGGATTTGAAATTTACCTTTAAGCTGGATGAGGAATCGCTTTCTTTTTTAAGCTTCTTCTTGATTTTTTTCACTAGCGATCCTTTCTGTGGTACTCTTTGGGTCCTCAAGCTTCCTACTACTCTTCAAGGTGATTACACTAACATTGTTTAGATTTGTCTCAAGTTTTGATGACAATTTTCCTCCTCTTTAGGCATTAAACAGTTGATAGCAACTACCATTTGGCTTACTTGATTCTCCATGTTTTGAATGCTAGACTTTGTTATATCTCTTGTAAAAATAGACAGCTATGTAGATGATCATATGTTAATCATTATTCTTTAAGACTTGATTTTTAAAAGTCACTCAAGTTGTAATATGTTTTTGTTTAATATCATGTTCACCTCTAAGTCCTTTATAAATTTAGCTTGAGTTAAGTTTATGAATGATTAGTCTTCTCATAGTTCTAAAAAGCATCTTAAAATATCTCTCGATGTCCCGTTTAAAATGTAACATGTATGTCTTTAATTAACCCAATTAAAGCCTCTTTGACCCTTTCACTCCTAGTTTTTATGAATAGTCACATAGGCATAAACAATAGAGTCTATCTAGTCATAATTGCATCATTCCCATCTTTTCAAAATAATTTGACTTAATTCATCACCTACATCGAAAGGAGAAGATTAGCAATATTACAAGTTAGCACAAGTATTATATTCAATTTGAAGTTCTAGTTTGTAAATGTTATCATTTTTTCTCAATTACTTGGAATAGACTATCCCCTTATAGTTGTAACTTAGATTGCCTCTATAATGAGGATCTTTCTTTCCTTATATAACCCTTTTCTTTAAAGATAACTCATCTTTTACTGTTGCTAGCTTTGATTACATAATTCTTATACTTCTTCTTGACTTATTGATTTAAACGTTCATAAAGTTGTCTCACCATCTTAACTTTCTTTACTCCACCCAAGCTATCTCTTTCATCAACATGTTAAGGTAACAAATATAATGGAGTTAGTAGAGTTAAACCATAAACATTTCCAAAGTGATCAGTAAATGAATGCACACTCCTTTTATATATAAACTTAACATAAATGATCTTCTTAATTCTTTAAGTTTCTTTGAATGATGGTATGATGTAATATAGTTAAAGATCTATTTACTACTTTATTTTAACCATAATTTTAAGGGTAAAATAATAGTTGAAAATAGTAACTTTGTTCTTAATTTATCCCAAAAAACTTTTAACATCTCAATCACTTATTATACTCTTGGGAACTCCATATAGTTATACTACTTCCCTAAAGAAAAAATCAATATTAGTTACATCATTGGTTTCGTCATAAGGAAATAAAGTGTGTCATTTTAGATAACATATAAACTACTATAAATATAGAGTCCTTACCTTTGTTCAACCTTCAACCTAGGTAAACTATCAAAAAGTCTGCAAAATATCAATATATAGTTCACTAGGTACAAGTAAAGATGTGTATAACCTATTTAGTAAGATCCTAGATTTAGCCTTATAATATATGCTAACAAACCTTATTTTACCATTATTTTGAGAAAATTGTTCTTGCATTTTAGGTTTTCTCATAGGATTTGGAACTTAAAATGATTTATATTTTATTATAGTTATTATTTTAGTCTCTCAAAAGGAAAAGGAATGAATTTGGAGAATTTTTGGCATATTTGAAGGAAGGACTCAGAACACGCAATAACACAATAATGGGTTACTAATTGTATCTTCCAAGGAGATTTTTACCTAGGGAACATGATATCAACATGATATGATGTTCAAGTCATTTTCAAAGTATATGCATTTTGTCTCTTTAAATGCATATAACATATACCTATGTTTAGCATATGTTTTACAAAATGTTAATGAAACCTATTTTCATTCCTATGTTGGTAGAGATTTTTCACATAAAAATTCTAAGAAGGAAAGTAAAGAAAATCAGAGCCCATCATGATCGCTTATTAGGGCCATATTAGGTGTAAACATTAGGGTTTAACATTATTAATAAGACAAATGGCTGAAAACATTAAAGGAATTATTGGTATATCACTTTTTTAAGGCAAAATTCATTAAGACCCAATTTAAACAGATGGAGGTCAAAAGGAAAGACAATCATGGGAAAAGAACAAGAAATCTATTAAGATTCAATAAGGATTTAAAGATTTAAGAATCATGAGAATGTTTTCTTAATATTATGTTCTTTCTTGTTTTTTTTTATGATTTTCCTCATTTTTTATTAACTAATTGGGATATATATCCACATGAGATGGACCTTAATATTTGATGTTCTTGAATTTATTCTTTGACTTAATGAAATTTCTAGTTTTTTTATAATTTGTTCATATGTTTACATTGATTTGATCAAAGGGATGAAAGTTTAAAATTTAATATTCAAATTCATTCATTGAGATCAAGAGATAATTTGTATGTTGAGATCATAATATGAATGATAAGGATTGAATAGGTTGCTCAAGAGAGAACTACAAGATCTTTTCAGGTTAGGGTGAAACCTATCATGAAATTTTATAAATTAAAGTAATACGTTCTTAGATTTTTTTATTAAATAGAGATTTGGTTAAATTAAAATAGGAATAAGGATGGTATTGTTTGAGAAAGAATAGTTACAACTTAGAAATTCTTACTAGTCTAAGGAACTAGTATTGATCATCAAATCATTGTAAGTTTAAAGCATAGAAAGTTTTAGGGAGTATCTTGCTTGAGTCTATTTTGTTTATCAAATTTTTAATCTTATTTATTATTTTAATTTGGTGTTTAGAATTTTTTTTATTTCCTTTTAATCAAGCACTCATTTTGTTAATTTAGATAGTAAAAGGATAATCATTACTAGTAGTCACATCTCTGTAGAATCAACACACAACTCACCTAGACTATATCATAGAAAATGATAAGTGCACTTGTCTATATTTTTTAGTATTGGTCTTTCTATTTTGTATGTATTTATATTCATAATGAAAATTTCGCCTTGTTGTAAGTGGTGCACTTACCACACACCAATTATAGATCACATTTCATTTTAGGCTAATAAAAGTACGTGCTTAACATATCTAAGATCTTTTTAATGATAAATTGATCAATCAAACCTCCAGCATATACCTCATGCATAAATAACACATGAATAAAATGTATCTACACATAAAGTTTATCGTTACAAAGCAAATAATCATCGTGTCTATAAAACTTTTTAAATGACCCATTTTAATATACCAGATAAATGGTATCAAAGTAATTGTCATTGGCATTTCTATCCTTTATATATTCAAATCATACTAACCTTGCATTTAAAGAAGTGAGAATAATATACCTCTGAGATAAGGCATCAGCCACCAAGTTCTCTTTACCTTATTTATACATCAATATAAGCATGTTTCAATAAATTTTTTCCACTTGGTATGAAATTTGTTCAATTTACCTTAGCCATTGAGGTGCTTTAATGATTTATGATAGGTATATACCACATATTCCTTAGGCCACAGTTAATGTTAAGGCATCACACTTATTCTTAAAAGTTTTAGAAAAGCTAGGTAATGGTAAAAAAGATGTAGACCATAATTTGTCATTAATAACATTAACAAACTTGTTCCTATTTACTATCCCAATGAAACCATACATTTTTTAAATAATTTCAATAATTGGTGTATCAAATTGTTCTAAAATATCTGAAAATCATAGATAGAAGCTAATCAAATAAAAAAAGCTCTTTACCTCAATTACATATTTAAGCTTTGATCATTCTTTAGTGGCTTTCACCTTTTCCTTATCTACCTTGATACCTTTTACATTATTAACATAACTAAGGAAATAATCTTTTCCATATAAAACTACACTTTTTGTCTATAACATATAATGTTTTCATCCTTAGTAAATAAAGAAACTATATCAAGTGATAAATATGCTTCTCTAGATGTTATTATACTTTAAAAAATCATTAAATAACTACCAATCTTCCTATATAAGCACGCAATATATGATTATTAATTGGGGTTACATGTTACTTAGGGTTAATTACTTAGTGTTTGGCACTTTTAGAACTTTTTATATGGATTTTATAACGTTTCCTTATATTTAGCTCATTACATTATAGGTGATCATTTTGAGATATTAACATGAAATTTATATTTTGTGCTAGAAGCTATTATATGCTAGGTACTATTACATCTAGGTACTATTTTGTGCTTATTATAAGTTAGGTATTATTATGTGATTTTAATTTTAAATAAAATTTAATAATTTAGCAAATTAGAAGTTTTGATAATTTTCACAATATTGTAATATAAAATAATCATGATTTTCTGTCAAAGAATGTGAATTTTTCCTAAAAATTGGGGTGTATGTGTATATATGTGGGTCTTTTATGATTTTCCCTTGAAGAATGTTAATTTTTCCTAAAAATTAGGGTGTATGTGTATGGTGAGTCGACGACTCGTAGGCAGTGATTTGGTTAATGGAACCCACTGGAGCGATAGCAAAAGTGAGTCTTCATAGGACAATTGTCACTGCTTATGGACCCAAACCTGGGTGATCTATCCATGACTAGGATGAAGATTTAGGGGAAACTATTACGTGCTAAGTCCCATTGAGTAAATATTAGAGACATTTAGAAGATGAAAATAAAGAAAATAACATTTTAGAAGAATTAGACAGTTAATTCTAAAATAAATATGTCAAAAAGTGAGAAAGTTGGTGAAGGCATAATATGTTCTCAATTTTCCAATTAGACATGTGTTTGTCTTTTTTGGATTTTGAAAAGGTTGAGAAATGGAATATGATTGACATGAAAGTTGATTCTATACTATTGCTAGACTTATCACTATTTTAAAATGAAATTTGTATAACAAAACTAGCATTAGTTACAAATTGATGTTAAGCATCAATTATACATCAACTTACGAGGGATAAAAGTTTTCAAACAAAATTTGGTGTAAGTGGTTGATGTTGGTTCAATGTTGTTTCTTAAGAATACCTTATGAGGATATGTTATTTCTCAAGATCAAGTGATCTAGAGTAATTTTGTAAGCTTAGTTATAAATACTTATATTATGTTTAACTTAGGGCACTTTTTGCAAGATTTTTACAGTCACCTTAATTTGTTTTTAAAATATTAGATGAAGTTTCAAAATAAGATTAAAAAAGCTAGAGATAACTTTTATCTAGTTTTTCCTTTATGTTAAGAATTACTTTTTTAATGTTTTGTTTTCATCGTGTTTAATGGCTAAAAACCTTAGTTGGATTAAGGATGTAGGTTATAAGTATTATTCAATTATTTATATATAATTTGATTGGTTAAATTTATTCTCTTTATTATTAAGGATCGTATTTATAGCTGACTATCATAGATTTAATTTTAAGGATTATATAAAGAACTAAGAGGTGAAGTAGAATTTGTGTACTAGGAAAATAGAAATTTTAGTGCTAAAGAATAGCAGTAACGTAGACTTAATGATAACCAAATAGATTAATTATACTTAATGAATTTGAATAGTTTAAATTGTGTATCGAGAGATGGCAATTACCTATTTAGATATACTTGTGTGCATCAAGAGAAGTCATATATACTTTAGGTTAATTGTTCTTTCAACCTAGATTATCAAACTTATATATGATTTGGAATTTCTTATAAATGAATCCTAAATCCATATAGTTTGCTTTATTAATTTCTCTTAATTAATTTATTTTTATTGTTTCTTAGTCCAATAGTTTAATTATCTTCTATTAAATATGATTTTATTTATTTTTATTTTTAGGCTACGATTAGTAATTATAATGAAATAGTTCCTAGTGGGATTCGATACTCTAGAATTACTCCAAATTAATAAAAACTTACTAAAATTGACAACGGGTGTTGGCAAATTAGTTTAATCAAGTTTTTGGTGTCATTGTTAGGGAACTTAGTTTTGTTATTTTTGTTGATCTTAGTTCTTTTATTTTTAGTTACTTTTTACCTATTTCAATTGTTTCAAGTTGTTAATGTAAGACAAAAGATCTTGAATTGATAACTTGGATACCTTACTTTGATTTGATCTTATAATTGAATGAACATGTAGATAGAATTGATCAAGAAGGATAGAGGAGATGGTTGCAAATCAAGAGAATATAGTTTTAAATATAAAGTAGTAGACACAAAGGACGTGCATGTGGGACATTTAGTTTACTAAGATTGATGCAAGTCCTTTATGCATTAAACTAAGTTAAAGGATGAGGAAATATAAGTTAAAACAAGTACATCTACACTTACCGACCTTTAGTAAATCACTTGGTCAAGTCACAATAAATTTATGAAGGAATTGTATTTGATGATCTATACACTTCCATTAAGTTACCTTAAAGAACAGGACAAGGTTTATGATGCATTCATGCTAAGATTTTCTCTCCAACATAAAACCACCAAACTGAGGATGTAAATTTAAAGCTTTTCATTAAAAGAAGGAGAAGCATTTTACAAAGCTTGGGGTGGATATACAACTATTATTAGTCAGTTCCCTTATTATTAGTAATCCTTGTAGCTGGTGATGCAATTATTCTATAAGGGTCTTACATTGACATGTCAAACTTTGGTAGACATTGCAACTTAAGCTTCGATTTATACAAAGTCTAAGGAGGTTAAGGAGATTATAGAGACCTTGGTAAGGAATTTGTCAACCAAAGTGTTCAAGGCAAAGTCAAAGGTGTGCTTATAAGGTATAAGCATCTTTAGTTTTTGTAACAAATGTACTAAATCTTTTAAATTGAGATATGAGCAACAAGGTTCTATATTTCCAATGTTGCATTTATAGACATTGATCCCGTACATACATAAATGTTGAGCCAACCTCTAATTACAATAAGGAAGTGAACTATATGGCTACCTATAAAGGAAAGCATGGTATGAGAAGTGACCCTTTCTCTAAAATATATAATCAAGGGTGGATGAGTTACCCCAATTTTTCATAAAAGGAGTAAGGAGTTGGAGTAAGAAAAATTTTGGGACTACCTATGCTCTAAATTAGATGTCAATTTCAATAGCCACCACCATGAAGTAATGTTTTAGAGGATACACTAAAATAATCTATATTTAGAATACAAATGAAATTAGATAAAGTATATAGACTTAAAAATTGGCACAATCTAATGTTACCTTTGTTCATAACCTAGAGGTATAATTGGGCTAATTAGTAAACTTGGTGGTTGAACGAGATCAAGATAGCTTACTAAGTAATACTAGGGTGAACTCTAAAGACCAAATGTGTACCATCAGTTTAAAATGTGGTACAACATTTCATTTTGATACTACTATAGATAAGGAAGTAAAGAAGTCAAGAAAATCTAAACATAAGAATGAAAAGGATGTGACTAAAAAGGAGATGACATTATCCTTAACCATCATTGGTCAAGAGCAAATACCAAAAACCTTAATGAAGTGTTATGTGCCATTAGGCTTATACCCTAAGAGGCTAAAGAAAAGATGAATGGTGATTTTTTCAATAATTTTTTTAATGTCTTTAAAAAGCTACGCATCAATATACCCTTTGTTGAAAAATTAGCACAAACACCTTTATATGTGAAGTTTCTAAAGGATATCATCTCCATCACAAACAAATTACATGAATATGTGATGATGCACTTAGATGAGGAGAGTTACCATTATAGATAACAAATTACCTTTAAAGTTAAAGGATTTAGGGACCTTTATGACTCTTTATCAATTTGGTGATTCTAAAGTTAATAAATGTTCATGTGATTTAGATGTTACTATCAATTTAGTGCTTTTCAACTATTTTTTTTAAATCTAGGACAAGGAAAGCTCACGTTTAAGAACATGTCACTCCAACTAGTAGATCGTTCTATTAAGTACCTAATTGGAGTTGTGGATGACTTACTTTTGAAAGTAAGGAAATTTATTATTCCAATCAACTTCCTAGTAATGGACACGAAGCACAAAGACTATTCCATATCTATAGGAGAAAAGCCTCTTTCCTTAAATTAAGATTGCTTTAGGATGGATATAATAGGTCTTAGTGTGTATGGAGCTCTTAAAGTTAATGTTGATGAGTCATTAAATATATGTAAAGCTTTAGACTTAGAGATATAGAACAGGAGTGAATAAGTAAGGATTGTCTTTTGAGGTTAGAAAGATAGTTGAAGCCTCTACTTCTAACAAGGAAAGCACTTTAAATGAAGAAGAAGAAATTGACTCATTATTGGTAGTATACACACCTAAGAAATCATAATATATATCCTACTAACTCTCCTTCGCATTTATGTTTTATATTGGAAAAAAATTAGACTTATTTGAGTGAAGAATATTAAAGGGAAATCCATCTAAAATACTCTCCTTTTTCTTTTATTTTACTTTCCTTATTCTTGATTTGATTTACTAATTTGTAATTTGATTTTAAGGTAATTTTCATGGGATTTCTCAAAATTCTATCTCACTAAACTTTCATGGAATTAGAAGAAAATTCTAAATCTTAATTACCTTATTTAATTAAGTTTAGCACCTTAACTATTTTCCATTGAGGGTAATGTAATGATTAAATGTCTGAGGTTAAAATTTCTAAGATTTTTTTTGTTTTAACTGACATAGTTTATTTATTTAGTATTGTTGATGTGTTTAAATTATAATTTTTAATTTATTGTATGTTAGTATATGCAAGCATATCATGCTTAATGAAAAAAGTTCGTAGAGAGAAGAATTAATGGAAAGAAGATGAAAAAATCAAGTTGAAGCATCAATTAAGGTTATAGAGGCTAACTAATTTTAGTTTGCAAAATTAGATAGATGCTAGTATTAAAACAACAGAAGGTAGTGCTTAGAGATAGAACAAAATTGACATTAATATAGGAAGTATGTCTTATGTTGGTCTCAAGAGGGAGCTAGCACTCTAAAGGAGAAAAAAAAAAAGAACTATTGCCAATATGGAAAGCATATCTAGCATTAAACTTACGAGTGAGGAAAACTTTGAGGAAACATAACCAAACCATGAAATGTTTTAAAATGTTTCTAACGTTGATCTTATCCTGAGACCCCAACCCTATATAAAACTATCTTGTCCTTTTCCTTTCCAAAACTCTAAATTCCTCCTCCCTATCACCTTTAACTAATATTTTCACTAGATACTTCACTTTTATTACCAAATTTTTGCAATAATGAGGCATAAAGTGTGGATTGTAAATTCAAAGAGTTTTGAGAGATATTAAGGCACATATATTGAGTTATCCTTTGTATAAGTAACTCAATATATCTAGCATCATGGTAGTAGTGCACTAAAATTGAGAATTAAGCTTGATTATGGAAAAGTAATAAGTTATGTACTACTCTTGTGGAATTTCCGTTGATTGTACTACATTATGTTTGGTATTATGGAGTGTTGAAGGAGTATTATAGTAGTGCACAAGCTTTTTTTTTTTTTGAAAAAAAGGGAATTGAATAAATAAGGAATCAGTTACAAGAAGCCATTCATAAGAATACATCCTTAAATACACCATAAAGCTAGTAATCCCTACATTTCAGCTAAATATTCTAGAAACAGAGTGATAGCACAATCCTAAATTGTATTAATTTATTAAGTTTTGAAATTATTAGATTCTCTAAGAATTCACCAGTTTTCAGCTACATTTCTTTTCCATATGATTAATGATAAACTGCTCTCTTATGTTTTCAATTGTTAGCTCTATAAGAGTAGATAAGCTTTTGGACTTCACTGCAAATCTTCTGGAATTTCTTTCTTTCCAAATCTATTGGAAGCAGGTAGTTATTGCCACCATATATTCCTCCTTATCCCACTTAAAGCTTGACATTTCTTATACTTTACGTAAAATGCCTACTAGCCTACTTTGGTTAAGACTATGCCTATATAGTGAAGAGATCCTCAGCCATATAACAAGTTTATAGTGTGAAGTTTATAACCTGTGGTGAATTATTGGCATGATTGATTGATTTGATGTTAAAGGGATGCCCTTAAGACATAGGAGAATCGCTACAAGGAGTGATATTCCAGCTTATTCTTTGACACCATCCTCTTTGAAAAACATTATACGATTTAGAAATTTAGAGAAAGAGGAATGATACAATAAGATAAGAAACAACCAAATGGTCATATAGAAGATTATAATCCTAAACATTGGTAGAGCTTTCAAGACTCGAAATAAGCCCTAAATTCTACAATGGGATTATTTGTTGACTCTTTAAGGAAACTATTACTGAAGATGGTTAATGAGTTTTATACCAATATTAAGAAGAAGTATAAACTAAGACCCTTATCCATTCACCTTTACATATATGACAATGAGGTTATGATTTCAAAGGAGACAATTCAGGAGCACGTCAGGATGCCATTGGAGGGTAAGAGGTTTAGCTTTCATTAATAGGAGGTTATTAATGCATCATAAGTAGAATTAGACACATTACATAAGTTTGGATTAGGTATCGCCTATTATATTATATGGATGCACTTCTTGTGTAAGAACTTAGCTATCCAACCTAGACTAAGGGCTTATATGTTAATACCTAGGTCCAACAGGTTGAACCAGATTCAGATATAGATATATACCTCTTAGAATTGCTCTTCAATGGTTTAGGCAAGGCACCACTAGTCTGATCATCATCCTTAATTGTGCATTCCATCACTAACTTTATTTAGTATGGGTCATATGAAAAAAAAACTTGAATTCCATCTTTTTAAGATTACATCTAAGATGTTTGTAAACATTAAAATGATAAAAGCACGTTAGATTAAGCTTGAGCCTAATTGCTTACCTCATTGTACATTAATCCATTAGTAAACCCTTTGAGCCTTATTTAAAATTCTACATTTTCTTTGAAGTGTTCTAGGTTAGAACATTAAGCATCCTAAAGAGATTATGCACAATTATTATGTTAGGATATGCATGTTAAAGTTTCGTAAATTTGACCAAAATTTTTTTAAGTTTGTTAATCTATTTTTCATCTTGCACATGTTTATAGAGAGTTACATGCTCTATAAACATGCTTATATAGACTTACATAATTAGATAGACTACTGTGTAACAGACCGTGTAAGTCTGTGATGAGTTGCAAGTTAATGACTTATAATAAATCATATAAGTTTGTAATAGTGCTTAAATTTGTCCTACCTCTATTTTTCTCATTCTCTCTTCTCTCTCTAACACTCATGCTGTCACCAATCTCACTCCCCAATCAATTTCTTACATTTTTAGTGTTTTTATATGTTAATTAATTGTGTTTAAGTTTTTTTATAGGTTAGTACAAGTTTACAAGCTTAATTATTATGTCTTTAAGGTACCTTGATGTGTTTGTTAGTATTTTAGGGCCACCATCGAAGAACGGAGAAGTTTTGGAGACATTTAGGCCAAAACAATGCCCCACAATCGTGGCACATATGCTATGATCGTGACAAAAGCATTGGAGACAACCTTGCCACGATCGTGACAGAATCCTAAGACACAGCCCACAATCATGGCCCATTTGTGACGATCATGAAAACAAGCTCAAATATGGCCCACGATCATGGCCTACGTTGGGAAGATGCGCAAACACTTAGAAAAGTCAAGTTTCGAGGGATTTTTTGAACCTTTTCGACCCTGGAAAAACCCTAAGGCTGCCCAGAACACAAAAGGTATATAAAGAATAAGATAAAGAACGAGAAAGGTGCTTCTTACATCAGCCACCATCACGAAACCCTAGAGAGAGTTCATCAAGAGATTGAGAAAGAGAAGAAGGAAGAGAGATGTAGAGAAGAAACCTACATGAAGCACTTCCTAGAATAGGAGGTTTCCTGTCATTGCTGCCTCCATCATCCATTTAGATATATTTTCCTGTGTATTTCAATTTTTATCTATTATAGAATTGGAATAGCCGTTGAGATAGGATTTAAAATGTTGAGGATTGTCTAAACTCACCTTCGGGTTATTTTTATCTTTGATTCAATAAAAATCTAATTGTTTATATGAATTGGATTCATTGTGATTGATTTCTACATTTTTATAAATCAGTAATAGACTGAGAAGGTAAATAGATGAGAAATAATTAAATTAGGCAAACAAGAGTTAGGTAATTTAATAAGAATGAGAAATCAATCAAATCGGTAATTGTGTGACGAGAGATCTCATATAGGATCTAGTAATCTAGTTTGAAACTTTAGATCTAATTAGGGTTTGGATAAATTATGAATTGAGAAATTGCAATTTTCCATAATCTTATTAGGGTTTAAAATTTAAGGCTTTTGGTTATAACTCAAGAGAAAGTAATCAACCCTAGGATAATCCAGAACTAATAATCTGACATTTCATAATTAATTAGGTTAGTGTTGAAGATAGATAAAAATTTCCCCTTTCTCTAAATTAGTAGTTCCTTAACTTGATTCTTGGTGTGTGCATTGCAATTTACTGATTTGTTAATATTTCATGATTAATTCTTGAGTTGAATTGGTTGATTGAATTGCATTCTTGTTTTAGCTTAGTTACAGTTGACTTTTTGCAACTTGTTTCGACCTTAGAGTTTAAAATTAGATTAACCCTCCTCATGAGATCAATACCTTAGATATTATGTGAATGACCCATATGCTTGCAAAAATGTCGAGGTTAAAATATTAAAACTTACACATATCATAAAATCGTGATAGTGTAGTTATATAGTTTAAGGCATTTAGTTTAGTTTTTAATTTTTATTTTTGTTCTTTCTTTTCTATTTCTAAAATCGTGCTCTTGCATGAACACAAGAGTCATGAGATGTTCGATTCGCGCAGTTGAAAAATTATATTTAGACATCACTCCACTAGAATGAACCATTAAAAAAGCTCGTCATAACGAAGAAGAAGAAATCGCGAAGACAACAATGGCTAAGGAATTTCAACAAGATTTAGACCACAAAGCAAACCAAGGATGACAACAATGGACCCTTATAGACTTCATGAGACCAAGGTTCAATACGACCAATCAAGGAGCAGCTAGGCCACCTGTACGAGCAGCCTTATTTGAAATTAAACCAACCCTCTTAAACATGCTTCAACAGAATGTGCAGTTTTATGAACTAATGAACAAAGATTCCAATTGGTATATAGTGAACTTCCTTGAAATTTGTGATACCTTCTGGTACCATCAGATGTCAGAAGATGTAGTCAAAATTAGGCTTTTCCTTTTTACCCTTATAGATATGGCAAAGGCTTGGTATCTTCCCTTACTCCAGCCAATGTCACGATGTGGGATCAGCTAGTTCATGCTTTCTTAGACAAATATTTCCCCTGACTAAGACCATCAAGATCATCAAGGAAATTACCAATTTCCAATAAGGTGATGTGGAGTTGATTCACAAAGCATGGGAAATATATAAGGATTTCCAGCAGGAAGTGCCCATACCACAACTTACCCAAAGAATTCTTGTTGTAAACATTCTATAATGGAGTAACCCCACATACAAGAGGCACAATTGACACAGCTTTAGGAGGATCATTAATGAGGAAGACAGTTGATGAAGTAAAAGAATTAATAGAGGAGATGGCAAGTAAAAGAATTAATAGAGGAGACGAAGCGAAAAGACAGACGAAGTGGAGTCAACTTAAAACGAAACAAAGTCAACTTAAGACGATGCAACTCTTAAGACGAAGCGGAGTCAACTTAAGATGATGCAACTCTTAAGATGAAATGGAGTCAACTTAATGTTGGACCAATGGTGGTTGACAAATTAAATCCCACTTATGTTTTGATAATAATAAAATGTATATAATTGGTTAAGAAATTATTTCAGGTGTTTTGGATTGAAATAAATCTAGAAAGTATTATAAATGATGGTGAAATCAAG
>JAOQMP010000001.1:9827612-9839832 GCA_027563575.1 Erythroxylum pedicellare
TTTTTATTGTTTTTGTATACCACATCATTCTTATATTGTCTCATTTGCATGCGGGTCCACCGAAAACAGCCTCTCTACTATGTAGGGGTAAGGCTACATACTATCGGACCTCCCCAGACCTGCTTTAGTGCGGGATTTCAGACTGAGTGATGATGATGATGATGATGATGATAGAAGAAAGGTTTTTCTAAAAAATAAAAAAAACTTAAAGAAATTTTATTAAAAAATTTAAAAATATAGAGTTTTTCTAAAATTTCTCAAACTATAAGAGTGGTTTATATCTTTTACCCTTAAATTTGTTATACATACCAATTTAAATATTGACTTCTCAATTGTCAAAATTAAAGTTTTTACTAATCTTAATTTAATAAATGTGGAATTTTAAAATAATTAATGTGAAGATTTTGTGCTATTTTCCAAAAAAATAGTGTTCTTTCATACTTCATATTCTCTTAAAAATAGGTCTATTCAAATAAATTGTTGCATGTTTCAAATGAGGTTGTTAGGACTAAGTCAATAAACCAGTAAATAAATCCTTGTTTCCATGGAACTCTTGTCTCCTAAAATCACTCTTTTGATAGATAATTGCTTATTTTTCAGTATTCCATTTGTTATATAAGGCTATATATAGAGCCACAGTTATTTCAATTCAATAATAAAGCAAAATTTTCTTATGTTATCCTTCAGTTATTTTCTTATTCACTAACATTTTTGGTATCAAAGCCTTGTTGGTTGTTACAAGGCTTGCAAAGTAGAAGCAGTAGTCTTCTAGGAGCATATAAAAAAATGTGTGGCTACAGAAAACACATATGTACAACCGGCAATTCCAAAATTTGATGGTCACTATGATCATTGGGCGATGATCGTGGAAAAATTTATACGATTAAAAGAATATTAGGGTGTGGTGGAGAATGGAATTCCTGTAGCAGGAGGAGGTGCCACTCTTATTAATGCATTGAAGAAAAACTATGAGAAACATAAGTTGAAGGATTTAAAAGCGAAGAATTATTTATTTCAAGCATTGGATCGCACTATCATAGATATAGTTATCAACAAGGACATATAAAAATATTTGGGACACTATGAAACAAAAATATCAAGGCACAAGATGAGTTGAACGTACTTATTTGCAAGCATTGCTTAAAGGAGTTTGAAGTTCTTCACACGAGGACAAGAGAGACAATGAATGAGTATTTTGCTCGCACTCTTATTATTGACAATAAGATGAAGGAGAACGGTGAAGATAAGGGAGACGTTGTAGTTACTGAAAAGATTTTAAGGTTGATAACTCCCAAGTTTGACTATATCGTCTGTTCCATTGAGGGATCCAAAGATACAAGCATTTTGACCATCGATGAATTACAAAGTAATTTACTTGTGCATGAACAACACATGAATTCTAATGTTGAAGAAGAGCATGCTCTAAAGGTTAGTCATGGAGACCAATATGGAGGAAGAGGACAAAGATGTGGAAAAGGATGACAAGGTTTCGACAAAGCTATGGTAGAGTGTTACAATTACCATAAGCTCGGTGATTTTCAATGTGAATGTCCAGATAAAGACAAAAAAAGAGGCTAAACTGAGACTCAAGATGAGATGTTGTTAATGGCATGTGTTGATAAGACTCATAAAGAAGATATATTGTTTCTGGACTCTAGTTGTAGCAATCTAACAGAGTGTGTCTAGCGCATTGCAAAATTTACCTATCTCTGTATACTAAAATTTGTAGTTATGGTGACTCGGGATCGAATTTATAAGGAATGTAGAGTTAATTTCTGTAATGAAATTAATTGATGGAAGGAAAATATAAAAAGGGGAGTTTTTAGATTTTTAGCAATTTAGAAAACAAAATAACAGCAAACTATTGAAAAAAAATTGAAACAAGTGATCGAAAATGATTAAATTGTCGAATATACGTAAGATTCGATTTTAGGTTCAATCTAGGCCTAAACACGATCAAGTATATTTCATCATCCAAACGTCTTTACAAATCTCTTCAGACTATCGATATAAGAATAATAGAATACTCTCGTAATCTTAATTTTTCCTTAGGTTTTGTTTAATCCAGATACAATCATTAATTAAACCTAACTACCAAATAACTTAGGATACGATCTCTATGTTTAATTTGGCAGTGTTAAGTTGTCATTTTGTGCTCATTTTATATATGAATTTCTGTAATGTGTTAAAATTATTATTCAAAATTAATGGACTTGTTTCTTAATTATTTTCAGATGATTTTTAACACATGAAAGATGAAATTGGATCAAAAAGATGCAAGGAAAGTAAAGATAATTCGAATTTCCAACTAGTAGAAAAATAATTGACTAAGTGTAGGCACGTGCAAGGAAAATGAATATTTGCAGAATCTATTTTGAAATCATATTCGATCCACCTAAGATCTTCATGATCTTGAGAATCAAATTGTTGCCTCACTGATGGGGATCTGTAACCTGAATATGGGGAGAGAATATCTATTGAAGATAATGAAAAGGAGGGGAAAGGAGGACATCGAAAATCATAAAAACACAGTTACTGTTCACGTTAGGCATTATTAGGGAGTTTACATTTTTGCAGTAGTTTTTTTAGGATTTTTCGTATTTTCTAGGAAAAGACCAGGAATGGAGACTTTGTATTTTGTTATTTCTTTGTTGGTTTTCACTTTCGTTATGAGCAGCTAAATCTTTCTTCATGGTTAAAGGGAATCGCATTATCATCTAATATGTGTGAGATTTCTAAATAAAATTTATTTCATTGATAAATATTGAGTGTCTTCTGAATTGCTTTTTAAGATTGAATTGATTGATTTCTAGGGTGTGCAATTTGGAATTGATTTATTTAATTTATAGCCAAATTAATAGGATTTGATGTTATTTTTTGCTAATCCAAAGTCGCAATTAGGATTACTATCTTTACGTTAGAGTTTGGAAATTCTAATAAGGTACTTGATTAAATGCATGTTGTATATGTGTTGTCTTGTTCATTGGTTTCTTAGTTCTTACAGCTATTAATCAATTAAACTTAAGATCGTATCTAAGTTATTGACTAATAAAAATGTTTAGAATATATATTTCTATTCATTTAATGAATGTTTGTTAGTAGATTGAATTTTATATCAAAGATCCATATTAGTGTGATAATATCAGTGACCCAAAACTAAGGTTTGTTTACTAAATTTCTATATCTTATTATTTTTGTTAATTTTTTATTTTAGTCATTTTTAATTTTTTAAATTTACATGAAATAAACCCCATTGAATTGCTTTTAGTTTTGAACTCGTATAATCTTTACAGTTAAAATTTCTAGTGGGAACAATCTCAACTCTTCACTAACTACAATTTTCATTACTAGAGCTAGTATTAATTTGGTTGTAGGCGATAGTAGTACTAGGCAGCTACATTACGATGTGGAAAACAATCAAAATAAGCAGTAACCTCACACGTTTAGGTTATCTAACCTAAGTTATGTTATTCGTAATGATACGAGATCATTAAATGCTACTCACAAACATCAAAAGTAACGATTATGGATTACATTCAATGTTTTAATAATAGGTTCGAAATATAATAATCAAAATAATGTATTAAAATCATTCATCCCAAACCCCGATCAAATTAACACCAACAACATAACAATTTGAAAACAAATTACAACCTTAAAATGATAAAAATAACTTAATCGCGACTTGACGTTGATATTCTTATTGAACTAGTGTCGGGAAGCTAGCCTTTCATCTCCATTTTTATGCTCTAAGTACCAACCATCTTCTAGCTACTTCGGGTGTGAAAGAACAACGAGAGAAGTAGCACCTCCACCCTATTCTCTCATCTTATTCTTGTCCATTTTCACTGTTCACTCATTAAAAAACCCTTTTATCTCTGTGCTGTCATTTTCTCCTATATGTTTGCATACTTCATTCCAGCTACTACGTTTGTGTTTCATTCTATATGGACTGCGTTTTGGCATGCGCTGCTCTCTCTATTTTGTGATTTAATTTCTAGTCCACTAGTATTGTTCACGTCTTCTTCGTTACTGTGCGGTTCCATTTAAAACGCTCCCTACATCTGTGTTGAATGTAGACCAAACATTTGTTGCTGCATCGTCTCGACCTTGGCGTGCTTGTCTGTTACTGTATCGTTTTCTCTGTCTTCTTCGTTACTGTGTGGTTCATTTAAAATGCTCTCTACGTCTGTGTTGAACATAGACCAAACATTTGTTGCTGTCGTCTCGACCTTGGCGTGCTTGTCTGTTACTGTATCATTTTCTCTCCATGCTTCACCTATTGCGCTATTTTTTGCTCCTAGTTGATCCTTGCTTCTTCGGTGCCATTTTGGGTACTTCATCTGATGTTGAAATAGTTAACCTAAATGCTTCCCATTAAATTTGAACTCATGTTCTTGCATGGGACATGTATAGCCGTGAGCAACTTCATTTCATTTTCTTTATGTTTTCATTTCATTTCTTCCTCTTATCTTTAGTTGCTCTAATCTTCTTCTTGCTTCAAGAAAACAAGCGAATGTAAATCTTTAAAAAATGACTCAAATATTGTATTTTTGACTCACTTTAACTTTTTTTCTTCCAAATTGTGCCTAAAATCATATATGAGTCAAAGTAAGTATCTTAAACAATTTAATGTCATTAATCGCTAAGTGTTATGGAATAAATCAATTAAACACATATCAAAATCATATGTGCAGAAGAAAGGAATATTTTTCAGATTTTGGTGAGAAGTTTAAGGATTTAGTAAAGCTAGGAAACAATGCTAGTATGGTCATTACTAGGAAGGTAGTGTAAGACTAAATATAAGTAGAGTCACTCACATTATTGCAAGAGTTTTTTATATGCCAAAATTGAAGAACAATTTTTGAGCATTGAGCAATTACAAGAGAATGACCTGACAATTTTATTTCAACAAGGACAATGTAAGGTGTTTCATCATAAAAAAAGGCTCAATTATGAATGCAAAGATGTCTTCCAATCGAATGTTCATTCTACATGCTATATATCAGCCAATATCATCCACTTATTTTAACACAATTATAGAAGATGTGGCACAACTTTGGCATTATAGATATGGACACTTGAGCGTTAAATGCTTACAAACTCTAGAGCAAAAGGGATGGTTATTGGCTTACCATTGATGAAGTCTCCTTCAAAGTTATGCAAGGATTGTCTAGTGGGGAGGCAACAACGTGACTTATTATAGAAGAAAAGCATTTGGAGAGCCTCACAAATTCTTTAATTAGTTCGTGCTGATATTTATAGGCCAATTAAGCCTAATTCCAGCAGTAGAAAAAGGTAATTATTTACTTTCACAGATAATTATAGTAGAAAAACATAAGTTTATTTCTTAACTAAAAAATCTGAAGCTTCTGATGTGTTTAGAAGATTCAAGATTTATGTAAAAAAAGAAACAAATTTGTCTCTCAAAACCTTACATACAGCTTGTGGTGGATAGTTTACATCACAAGAATTCAGAAACTTTTGTGATGCAAATGACATACGGAGACAACTGACAGCCATATATACACCTCAACAAAACGGAGTTATGGAATGAAAAAACCAAACCATTATGAATTTGGTTTGTAGTATGTTATCTTAAAAAAATATTCCCAAAATTGTTTGGCCAGAGGCAGTAAATTGGGCAATACATGTCTTGAATTGCAATCCAGCATTAGCAGTAAAAAATAAGATATCAGAAGAATTCTGGAGCGTAATAAAGCCTTCAGTTCATTATTTTAGAGTTTTTGGTTGTATTTCTCATATTCATCTGCTTGATAATACAAAAAAGTAGGCTAGATGATAAAAGTGTGCAGTGTGTCTTACTTGGAGTTAGTGAGAAATCAAAGATGTAATGAATTTGTGATCCAATTTTATAAAGGATTATAATTAGCACAAATGTGGTATTTGATGAAGATGGAAAGTGGGAATGGGATAAGAAGTATGAAGATGCCATTTTGTGTGATTTTGAATGAGATGAAAATGAGAAGGAAGCGGTTGAAGGGATGTGGTAATCTGATATTGATGTGGCAAATTCAGAAGAAATAGATTCAAACAAAAGAGCAAATTTAGGAAGAGCAGATTCATAAGCGATTCCTCCTAATAGCGAAGATACTATAGCTTGCTCGAATGAAAGGAGGAATAGAAGAACACCAGTTTGGATGAAAGACTATGAAACAGTCGATAGTTTTTCTGATGATGACAATTTATTTTCTCATGTTTGCGGGTGTTGATCCAATTTATTATACAGATGTCGTGAAAAGTAAAATATGGAGGAAAGTTATGGATACTAAAATACAAGCGATATAAAATAATACACTTGGGAGTTAACTAAATTACCTGAAGGAGCCAAAAAGGTTGGACTAAAATGGACTTACAAGACTAAATTCAATGAATAAGGAGAAATAGAAAAACACAAGGCAAGACTTGTAGTAAAGGCGCATGCTCAGCAATATGAGATCGATTCTATAGAAGTTTTTGCTACAATGATGAGAATGGATACAGTTCGTTTGGTTGTCGCATTTGCTGCTAAGAAAGGATGGCCTCTTTATCAATAGGATGTGAAGTTTGCCTTTTTACATGGAGAATTGAGTGAAAATGTCTTTGTAGACCAACCCTGTGATTACATACAAAAAGGGGATGAGCAAAAGGTTTAAAAGTTGAAGAAAGCCCTTTATGGGCTTAAGCAAGCACCACATGCTTGGTACAACATCATAGAGGCTTATTTCATGAAGGAAACCAAAAATGTGACCATAAGCACACTCTCTTCATTAAAACAAGCATGGATTGTAACATATTAATTGTAAGTTAGTAAATTGATGACCTTTTTTTACTGGAAATAATGAACTGATGTTTACAAAGTTAAAAAACTCCATAAAACATGAGTTTGCCATGAATGATCGCAGTAATGTGAGATATTTCCTAGGACTTGAAGTCATACAAAGATCAATTGGAATCTTCATTAACCAAAAATATTAAAAAAAAAGCTCTCAAGGTGTTGCAAAGGTTTGAAATTGATCAAAGAAATTCAGTCCAAAATCTTATTATTCCTAACTCTAAACTCACGAAAGATGAAGGAGATTGAGATATTTAAAGGGAACATTTGCTTTTGGGATTTTCTATAAGAAGGGAGTAAATGATGAACTCATTGCTTATATATATAGACAGTGATTATGCTAGAGATTTGGAAGATAGGAAAAGCACATCACGTTCTGTTTTCTTATTAAGTTTAGGAGCTATTTCTTGGTCATTTAAAAAACAACTAGTGGTAAGCTTGTCAACTTCTGAAGCAGAGTTTATTGATGCGGCAACATGTGCATGTCAAACTATATGGTTAAAAAAAGATGTTAAAAAGCTTGGATTATAATCAAGGCGAGTCAGTTGCTATTCGTTGGTGATAATAGCTCTACAATCAAGCTGTCAAAAAACCCTCTTATGCATGGTCGTAGTGAGCACGATTTCATTTTCTTTGAGAGCTTACAAAGGTTGGTACAATAGAATTGATTTATTATAGCAATCAAGATCAATTTTTGGAAGTGATGACAAAACCTTGCAAGCTAAATGTCTTTTTGAAGTTGTATGACTTGTTATGAGCTTGTTTTGAGAGTGATACAAACTAAATGCTTTTAAGGGAGGAATTGTTAGGACTCAAGTAAATAAATCCCAGTTTCCATGGAACTCTTTATCTCCTAAAATCACTCTTTGGTAGATAGTTGCTTATTTTTGTGTATTCCGCTTATCAAGTAAGGCTATACATATAGCCACAGTTATTTCAATTCAATAATAGAGCAAATTTTTCTTCCACATTCCTCTGTTATTCTTTAGTTATCTTCTTATTCACCAACAGATGTCTCCTTCTTCTGAAAGTCAAAACCTAAAATCCAATATCAAAGTCTTTGGTTGAGATAAAATATAGATACACAATAATTTATTTTCATTTTTTTATCTTTCACAAAGACTTTGAAATCTATTTTATCGTGAAAGCAAAGATATATTATATTTCAAATTTCAAATTTTGTCTATAAAACTAAATTAAATTAAATTTAAATTTTGTATGGTTTTACAATATTAACTAGAATTACTAAAAGTAGCAGTTAAATATCGAAATTTTTAATTTTTTGTAAAACTAGTTTATTGTTAATTCTATAATCAATGGTGTCGATCTGGTCTATCACATTATCGTAGCCCTTGATAGATCAATCCTAACATAACAATATTATATTTAAAATATAAAAAAATAATAAGCCATCAAACTCCCTTCCAAAACCAAGTATGAATTTTTTTTGTTTTACTTATACTCTTGTTTTGAATCTTTCTTTTAGGTCTCTGCATTTAATCTTATTGTTTGGTGGGGCAATGAACATGGTTTTTTTTTTAAGATTCTCAAGATCGAATTTTGAACTTTCTGCACTTCTTCAATGCAACCCATTATGCTATACATTGTCAAAATTAAATTTTAAATAGATACATCAACTAATAAACCAACTTTAATCATATAACAATGTAATTGTTCCCTTTAAATGAAACTTTAACATGCACAACACCCTTGCAATATAACAATCAAAGTCACAATTCAATTCCAACTCTAATCTCATTTTGTTGCATAAAACGAAAGCCGTTACTAAATCATATTCCAAAACATAACAAAAAATGAGGGATGTTCATGAAGCCCAATCTCTTAGGGACATCTCGTGGATCACTTCACTGGAAGAAACCAAATGTGATTTTTCATTTAACTCCATCACACTATTTCAAAATTATAAACCACATCTATACCCAAATTTTAATCCAGCATAATGAATCTTCAATCTGATACAATGAATCATTTCTCCATACTCCACACAATTTCCAAGTAATGAAAGGGTTTCACATTTGTAAAAATTAAAGTTCAAATTGAATTAATAATAAGCCAGACATTATAAAGAGAGTAAGGATGATCTGCACAAGTACCAAATCGTACCTAGCCAATAATAAGAACAACCAATTGCTCCCTATATATGAAATTACATGAAAGCTACATAAGGAGTTTGAATGAAACCAATGCCTAAATAGAGTTCGAACAGAAGTTGGTTATTAATCTAAAACTTATAAATGTAGCAGCTATCAGCTAACCAAAGGATCATTATTAACGTAAACTAGCTTAATTATCTTAGCAACGAGAGACTCATACAGCTTTCTCTAAGTTCCATCTAAGTTTTATTATAGTAACAGAATTTATATGGATATCACATGTGATCAAGATTTCCCTTATCCAAGATAAAGCTCTCTTAAATAACATGTCTATCTATTGGTGCTTTCCCAAACTTTTGAACATGCCTCTTCTCCAGATAGCATAAATGGAGAAGCTAAATATTGATATGAACGTGTTCAAGTATAATTTCTGGAGAAACTTTTTTTGCTCTCCTACAAATGCTCTCCCAACTCATAGGAAGGTGTAGGATATTGCAGTTGGTTTGCACCTTCACCCATAGCTCAACATTAATAGAAAAATTAGGAAATACTTTCACTGGCTTGTTGGCAAAGCTCACAAGTTAAGCTGGGCTCCCTTTGATTTTATCTGTGTTCTTTAATCTCTCTTTAGTATTCAACCATAGTATGAAGGAAGATTTGGGTAAATTAAATATTTACCATACTAATTTTGCCTAGTTAACTCTCTATTAGTGCTCCTCAAGTAGATTTAGACATCATTTATTTGTGAATTTTCCTAACTTGTGCATAAGTTATATTGCGAGGTCTGATCTATTTTGATTGGGGCAATATTTACGGAGATTTTTCCTATTATTTAAGAAGCCCCTCGAGTTACATTACTATTGATCACCGCGTATAATCTCCTTGACCTTTGCATACTCAGGCAATTAGTAATTGATTGAGAGTAGCTCAAGTGCTCTATGCGAGGGTCCTAGTTTAATCCAATTGTCTTAACTAAAACTAAGTTTCATTACCAGTAACAACTATTGCTCTGAATTGTTGACTTATATAGTCCTTTAGTCTCATCAATTTGTTTAATATCCATTAGTTCTCAAGCTTTTTCTTCAAGTCCCAAAGGCTATTTGCTTTTAAATGATTAGAATGCGTACATCTTACCGATATAGATTCCTTATCATTGAACAATTTCTAGATGCTCTAGATGATTAGCATTAACAATTTCTAGATCCTCTTGATGATTATTGTTCATAACATGAATGCTAACAAACCCTAATCCCCGTTCTTGCTTTAAAATATATATACTTGATTATTTCACTTTTGAAACTTTTCCTTTCTAATATTCCCTGACCAAAGCAAATTTCTTATAAGCTTCTTTATAGCTTTAACCAAGATCTTTGGTAATATGAAGTGAGAGCTCTAATAGTTATGCATATTATTAAGTACTAATGTTACAAGCAACATTCTTTCTTACATAGGATATGAACTTATTCTGCCAATTGTGAATTCTCTTGTTAATTGTATCAAAAGAAGTCGACACTACCTATATGCTGGTTTCTTTGCGGTGGTTGGTAATCTAAGATACTTGAATGGATCTTGTTAAATTTGCAAACTATTATTCAAGCTAGATAATTTGCTAAATTCATGAGCCCAACAAATACAAGTAATATGCTCTTTAAATGGTTAATGTTAAAGCTAGATATTTCCTTCAATATTTATAAGGATTGCATCAAGTGAGCCTTACCTCTACATAGAAACAACATATCATCGGCAAATGCAAAGTTAAATAGTCTAAGTCCTTCGCATTTGTTATGATACTTGAACCCTCCACTAAGGTCAATCCTATGGGATATGAATCTAGTTAAGAGCCTTAAAAGAAAGGTGAATAAGTATGGGTATAAGAATTCACCTTGTCTCATACCTTTAATGCCATTAAACAGTCTATTTTGGCTCTCCATTTATAAGAACACTAAATAATGTAGAGGTAACACATTATTGAATCTATTCAGTAAATAGTTTAGGGAAGCTAAACACCTATAGGAAAATGAGCATAAAACTCTATTCAATTGAATCAAAGCTTATGAAAGTCAAAATTTAAGGCACATCTTTTGATTGACAACTTACTATGATAATTCTTAAAAAGATCGTGAACCATCAGGAGATTAAAAAAATTTACCAATACTTTAATCTTTAATAAAAGCACTTTAACTAAGATTAATTAGGTTCCACAAAGCTCCTTTTAGCCTTTTTGCAAACATCTTTAAAGTGAATTTATAAATAAGATCAAAACAAGATATAGGTCTAAATTGTGAAGATTGTTTGGGTTTGTTGCCATAATAACTAGGCATATGTAGGTCTTCTTTATCTTCCTTAGCATCTTTTTGCTTGAGAAGAATTTCAATATCGCTTTAGTTACTATGTCTCTAACTACATTTATGTCCATTGGGAAAAATAGACATTCAAGCCATCAGAGCCAAGGGCCTTCCTGGGAGCAAGACTAAATAAGGCATTTTCTACATTGAATTTAGAACAGGCCTATTAAGTAGAGCAATTTAAGTGGAGTGTAGTGGAGAAAAAAATAAAGGAGATTAGTTTTTGAGAAGTTACATCTCTGCTAGTAGACTTTCCTAAAAGATCTTTGAAGTGGTTGAAAGTCAACTTCTTAAGTTTCTCTTAATCAGTAAAGGCATTTTTTTGTTGGTTATGCAAAATGTGGATCTTGTTTTGGTTACTTCTAGTAAGAATAACATTGTGGAAAAACTTGGTATTCCTATCACCCTCATTAAGCCATAAAATCCATAATTTTTGAAGCATTAGATTGTTGTGAGCTTTCAAAGCTTAAATGTAAGAAGTCTAGTTGCTACTTTTCTACATTTTTCAACTTTTCATTGTCAAGGATTTGTAAAAATCATTTTGCACCTTACCAAGAGCCTGTCTTGCTTTACTAACAACAAATTCTATACTAAAGAATAGAGATTTGTTTACTAACTTCAGTTCTTTTCTAATGCTCTTTAGTTTTTCAAAACTAATATATGCCCTATAACCATCAACCTTCTTATGTATTCCTTCCCTTACTACTTCTACAAAACTGGAGCTTTAAGGAGGTTGTTCGTGAACCGCAAGTGCACGGTTGTCGAAATGAGTAATAAATCAGTAAGAACCGAGTCGTGTCCACAGGAATTATGAGAAAATTTAATTCTACGCTAACTAACGATATTTGGAATCGAGTTGGATGAAATTTTAGAAAATTAAAATTAATGTAAAGAAAATTTTTCTTTTTTTTATAAAACAAAATTAA
>JAOQMP010000001.1:9849544-9871020 GCA_027563575.1 Erythroxylum pedicellare
TTATTCATAATTTTTATTAAAAATAAATAATTAAATAATATATATTTAAATGATAGTAAATAAGATTATGAAAAAACGAAAACAGGAAACAAAAACCACTTTTTAGAGTTTTTAGAATTTTTGAAAATTGAAAGAAACCAAAACCAAAAACATAAACTAAAAATTCAAACAAACAATTTTTTTTTTGCTGAATTTAAAAACAAAAATAAAAAAATAAAAATAAAAATAAAAACAAACACCTCCTTTAAATATTTATTTGATCTTTAAATATTCATTTGATCTTGAACTCAATCAAGATCCAAAGCTCAATATTTAACCAAGTAATACAGGCTTAGAAGTAATTACCAAATGATACTATTTTGTTATGCATACAAAACGATATTGTCTTTTATACAGAAGAAGTCGAGTTTCAAACCAAACATGGATTTTTAAAAAAATTCAACTAAAGATATATATTTTTAAAAAAATTTGAATTTGATAAATCTAAGCCGAATTCATTAATTTTAAATGAAACTTGGGTCCTTTTATCATCCTATTTTTGACCTTTTGGATAATGCCTCCAAATGGTAAAAAGGATCCAACTCTTATTGTCATTCTGATTGAAGATGAGAAGAAATTAATTCTAAATAAGGGGAAAGAGCTGAGAAATGTTTGATGGATCATTTAGATGTTTCTATATAGGAGTTCTTGTAGATAAGACAGATAGATGCTGTTGGATAACTAGCTATGATCCGATAAAGCAAAACATTGTTTTTTTAACAATTTTTTAAAACAAATCTCTTAAATTGAATAATTTGAAAAATATAAATTATAAATAAAAAAGTTGAAAAGTACTTGATTCATAAATTTTTCTTCATGATCTGTCAATCACAAGCTACCTTTGTGCCCAACATCTAATCATGTACAGCAACGTAAAAAAGAGAGATTAATACTTAAGTAGAAAAGATATGAGCGCTGGATCCTTTACGCCTTTTTCTAATTTATATTGAAAGATAATGTAATTTCTTTTTCATTAAAATTAAATTTCCTAATTATAATTAAAGTCTAATTTTAATTTTAATTATAATCTAATTGTAATAAAATCAAATATCTCATATTTGATTCTTAAAACTTTTTAAACTAAACAATTAAGTTCAACTTAATTCAAATTAATTTTTCTCTTTTAAATTGCTCTTTTATACGTAACTTATTAGGTTTTTAAAATATTGGTAATGAAATATAAATTATAATTTTAATTCATAAATAGAACTAGATAAATTTAAACTTCTTTTAATTTACCTTTCTTTAATTAAACAATTTATAATCATAGATAAAAATTGACTTCTAATAATATCTCCTGACTACCCGAATACTAAGAATTTCATAGTGATTTGACTTAACATAGCTTTGCATGATTACGATATACAATTTAGTTCTTTTATCATCCAATGCTCCAATTAGATGCAGAGAAATTTAGTGTCTACTCTTTTAAATTTAATAATATTCGTTCTTTTTAATTAGTAAAACACTTTTTTAAATTTCAAATCAATTTGGCTAGAGAATTTCTTAAATCACTACTAATGAAAACATTAAAATATTCTCCTTAATTACTTTCAAATGACGAATCTTTTATTGACTTACTCAGTTATCTTCATATGGTTCATAAAATATCTTTATACTAGCAATTTAGCTACATGATAATTGTTGTTTTGGCCATATTTTGAGGTTCATATTTAGTGCATTTTGTTTATTTATTTGAGTATTTATATTATTTATGGTACTTAAGTTGTTCATATTTTGATTTTAGGGTGTAATTAACTTATTAGGAGAAAAATGAATGAATTTGTATAAGTTTGGAACAATTTAGAGTTGTTTTAACTGGGTTATGGAGTATGTAAAAAGTGCATAACCATATTTGAAGAGTTTGGGCCCGTATTGATTGATTTATATGGAACACGCTTGTGTTAATGAGGAACACACCTATATTGAGTGATGAGTAGAACATGCCTGTGTTCATGTAAGTGTTGCTTCGAAAAAGCATAGAGCATCTGTTTAAATTATATAACTATCAACACGCCTATATTCATGTTCGTGTATCTCTTCAAATTTCAATTTCAAAATTTAAAAGCCAATATTAAGTAGCATAAGTAAGGAGGAGGCTTGGGGAACATATTATGTTGGACATGATTAGGAAGTAAACTCTTTATGGTACCCTTATTAGATGAACCTAGGATAGACCTTATAGTGATTTTATTCTTATTTTAATTTATTCTTTAGTTTCAATGAGATTTAAGTATATGTTCTTTGTTATTCTTAAATTAATATTGTCAGTGCGTCAATTTAAGTGTAATTTCATGTGACTAAGATTGAGAAATTTGTTATATGAATACGTCTAGCATATTGAAAGGAATTACATGCAAACCTAGAGATAGGTCAACTCAAATCTTCCAGATTTGGGTAAATCCTAGTAAAAAATTCATAAATAGATTAATACGATTATAGGGGATTTAATTAGAAAGAGATTTCAATTAATCAAATTAGGATTAATAGTTAATAGTTTTGAGAAAAATATTAGCATAAGTGAGAAATTTTTAGGGTCTAATGAACTTTAGATTAAATTGATGTATGAAATCGCGATTGCAAGAAAAGTCCTAGGGGCATTCGAAATCTAGGTACCATTATTTCCTTGATTGATTCTTATTTCTATTATCATTCTAGTTTATCAACTAAGTTGACTTTGATAAGATGTGATTTGTTGATATTAATTAGACCTATCTCTTTTGTAATGATTTTGGTGCTTAATTGGTACAATTAATAATTGTTTTGTTTTAGGAGATGACAAGCGGAGATTGGACCAAAGTTGGGTTGAAAAATCTAATTATAACATTATTTGTTAAAGTCATGAATTTTAGAAAAAAGATGATAGATTGTTGAAGAGGATAAGGTGAGATTATGCCTAGAGTCAGATTCAAGTTAAATTCAACTAGGAGACTTATTCTCATCCTTATTATGTGGGGATCTTAATTTGTTTAAATGATTATCTTTGGAATATTAAAAAAGTTGGTTTTTCTGAAAAAGAAGATGAGAAAAATGTTAAACACAATCTCTATAATTCCTTTTTGTCTTTTGGTTGTCTTTTCTTCTATCTTTAATGGTGTAATTAAAGCTATGTGTGGCTAAATATAAATTTTCTAATTCAAGGAGAATCAAACTCTACTTTAACTTTTGGATGTTTTATTCTAAACTTGGATTTTATTTTATTTCAAGCATTTCTTGTTTCTTGTTCTTTTATTTCATAAGTTTGATATACATTGATCTAACAAATTAATTTAATGTTGATTATTCTATTATTGGTAGCGCATCGTAACACTGAACAAAATAATTAGACCTAAAGTCATAGCTAGTGATAAGTCTATGTCGATCCTACAAAGAGTGTATGTAAAGTCTTTGAAATGAAAAGAATTGGTGTTTAGGTTAGGTTAGGGGAGGGGGTTTGGTTTGGTTTCAAATAAGAAAATAAAGTGAAACTAAACTAATGAAATCAAATTAAATCAAACAATATAAACATGAGAAAAGTGATGAATTCGTTAAGGACTCTGTTAGCGGTTCAATCTCAGCCTACACACAATTAATCATACTTCATTGAATTGTTATTCTCATACCTCTCTTAACAACTATTAATCGTAAGTTAACAACAAGCTCTATTAACTCTGATTGTTCCTTAGGTCTTGTTTAATTAAAACAAGTTATCAAATAACCTAGAACAAACACTTTAGATTTAATCAGATAGTCGCATTACAGACTAGAAAAATAGATTAATCAAGGCAACAATTACATAATCTCAGATCATTTAACCAAGGTTACATTATCCCTAATGATTCGATACCTTTAGTTGCCATAAATGAATCTAAACACAACAATTATGGATTGTATTCAAGATTCTAGTAATAGGTTCATACATAAGCAATCTATCAAGAATGACAATAAAGATCATTCATGTATGAAAATCCCAAATCTATAAGCATAGGATATCCTATGTTATTCCTAGAGAGAGAAAGAACATCAAACATAATTAGAGATATGCTTAACCATGTTCTTTAGCATCGATATAACCTCTGAGCTAGTGTCAGGAAGCTTAAGCCTCCATGGCCTCTATGGGTCTCCAAAGGATGAGAGGTTTACCCATTCTCTTCGTCAAAACAGAGACCTCATGACTCCAAAATGATTCATCATGATTCTGCCATCAAAACACTCTATTTATACTGACGACTAGGGTTCAGGCATTGGTGGCAAAAGTCACAAGTGTGACTTGATGACTAACAGACTTGAATGGCCTAGTTAAGGCTCACAATCGTGAGCCTCCCTTGCATGGGCATGAAAGGGGTGTCACACCAATGAAAAATTTATAATGGTTGTCCATAGTTAAGTCAAGCTCATGACAACTTAAGTGATGGTCCTGACTTGCAATACTAATGGTCATGAGTACTGCATTGCACTATATTTGTTGGCACCTAGGTCTCATTCCTAATCCTAAGGTGCCCATTTGGGACAATCGGGAGGGATCATGCGAGAGACACATTGAAACCACTCAATTGGTGAGAAATTTCAACGTCAGCATTAGCCGCGGCGAAGTCTTCTCTTATATAGTTCGCCACGGTGGAACCCTTTACTTCATCTCAGCAAAGTCATCAAATTTAGTACAAAAAAATCCTTCGAGAAAGGTTCGCCGCAGCATACTCTCGACCTCACCGCAGTGAAACCTTCGGACAAAACTTAGACCACTAACGTTTAACAACACAAAAATACATACATTCATACAATTCTTTCAACACAACATCCTATTCCATCACTAACATACATACAATCTCAATAAGGAAGATAAACATAAACATGTACAAAAGGGAACAACTTCATAACTTAATCTCATTACTAAATCAAAAGTTTGAACAACTTTAGTTACACATCAAAAGCCACACCCTTGGCTTAATACAAAAAACAAAAATATAATGAGTGCTCATATTGACATGCTTATAAAGCTATCCAAAAATGTAGTTACTAACTTAGTTACTAAAAATTAGATCTCGGAGTATGCCAATTGCCTTGTAAGGATCACTAACCTTCACGTTCTGTACCTGAGGAGTGAAGATGATGAGGTGAGCTGTGAAGCTCAGTGGTTGATACATTTATAGCTATTGACAACGAGCCATACAATTCAATTACATATATATATATATCATTTAATCTCGCAATTCTATCATCCACAATTCTAGCTCAAAATTCATAGTTCAGAACGTCATCACATAGAATATATCGTGAAGATTCATCCATCAAAACATAACACTCAATTATGTATCATACTTGACAATTCAAAGATGCAATGCATAACAAATGGCTCGAGGGTTCCATGGAACAAAATGGAGAAACTGAAGTTTACACCATGAATGAAATGAGTCCATTTTTCGGAGCTCATATGCCATAAATGGGTAGCCGGGAGAAGGCTCTTGTCAACGTGCACGTGATGAACGAAATGGTTTCACTCTTGCCTAAACACAATCAAAGTTCAATGCTTAACTCATTTTACACATATTCATACTTTTCATGCTCATCATGCTTTTTCCTCTTTTCATTTATACAAAATGCCATGACATTTTTCAAGGCATAACATGATCATAATCACATTGCATTTTTAACAATTGTCATGATTCAAAACAATAAATTTAACATGTGATGCCCTAATACCCCCTGGGAGGATACGGGACGCCACACAGACAACATAACATACATGCATACAGAATCGAGACAAAACCAAAACATGTGAAACATTCATCATGCATTCTCAATAGCTAAAAATAGAAGCAATTCAGAGCAAACATACATCATAATATACTGAGCTTAATACAGCTTGTTCCAAACCGGAACTAGCCTAAATTAAGGTTATTACAAACCTTCAAATAAATCCAAAGTCATATACATCAAAGACAAGACAAAAACAAACTCCAAAAATACAATTTTAACAAAACAAAACTCAGACTCCATTGGTCATTGCGGTTGACTCGTCTTAGTCCTTATGTCCTTCTCTCTGAACCTACACGGGGCAAATCCACCGTGCTAAGCATATAACTTAGCGAGTAATAACTAATTTATGCATAAATTGACAACTAATTATACACAATCATGATATATCAGAAACATGCATTAACATTTTATCTGAACGAACAATTCAAATATATTATATTGGATCTCAGACAAATTATACAGAAAACAGAACTGGGTCTCAAAAGAGGGTATAAACCCTTCATAATCAGAACACAATTTCTTGTTTATATCAGAGTTAGACAGAAATCAGAAGACAAAATTGTATGACTGTTAAATCCATTTACAGAAGTGGATAATAAGACTTATACAGGAGATATCATAATTGGTATTAGCAGGAGAGACATATGTCTCGATATCAGGAGACACCGAATTGTTAATACAGGAGACACCGAAGTGTCAATACAGGAGACATCGAGGTGTCAATAATAGGAGCAGTTGCAGATCCTTCTAGACATGCTTATTTACCCACGACTAGGACTTGATAGTTTTAAAACCAAACAAATTCATTTCATGTTCATCATAATTAGCCAATTATTGCTTTCATGCCAAAATTCAAACATATTAATTTGACAGCTTTGCAAATCATTCAATGGATTAAAGTCAAACAGTAAACAAACAGTCAAAGCAGAACTATCCAAAATTTCTCACTAGATTTCATATTGAATTACTCACAATTATTCAACAAGACATACTTACAGATAAGACCATCTAAATTACTTACAAAAATTACCGTCTAAAATTACTTACAAAAATCTCCCTTATTGCGTATTGCCTCGAGGTCCTGACAATATTTGGAATCGGTCGCTCGAGGCGTTCCTCTATAGCATTTAATACAAGCACATATCATTATTGTGCACAATTATAAATTCAATTATACACATTCATGTATACTGAGTATGTATGATGCCTGTTCATGACAAATTTTGGGTTTCTTATCTTTAATCTTGTCACATTATCAATCAAGAGAAACCATACTAAATTTCTCAATCCAGATTTATTTCACAACAAACTTTCGAGTCCACTTTGATCAATTATTCTCATCAGGTAGGTAAGGTAATTAGGTATAACTTCCTTCTAGAAAGTTGTTCTTCTTTGTATTAGGTTTCCATTGATACCAAGTTCATCCAATTTGGTTTAGTATACTAAAAGTTATACTTAAAAGATTTTAGAATGTTCTTAAGCTTCAACAGAATTATTATTTCAATTTCCAATCAGATTCTGAAGTTTTTAGAAGTATAATTAGAATTTAATCTCTTCAGAAAATTTGTACCTTTATGTCTCTAATTTAATCCAAATTAAAAATCACTCCATTCAGATCATTACAGAGAAAGTTATGCCTAAAATAACAAAGTATGTTCAAGTTGTTAGGAAACTTCGCCATAGCGAGCCAAAAGTTGGCCGTGGCGAACTTTCTAGAGAGCAAAATTCATCGCAATTTTCTTAAAAGTTTGCCACGGTGAACTCAAGAGTTAGCCGCAACAAACTTTCACAAAAATGCAATCCTTCAAGTTGGCCATGGCTGACTTTATTGCGTTTTATTCATCTTCCTCTTTCATTCTTTTTTCATATTTTCTCACTTCCATCTTATTCAATGAAGACATATCACAATTAAACCAATTCTTCTACTTCCATTTCAGCTCATCACAACTCATGCAACTCAAAACTCAAGAATCAAAAATCAAGCTTCAAAATCGAATATGGAATATGTGTTTTCTCTCTTTACTGCTACATTCATTTTCATTAATACCCATTTATCACAACCACTCAACTTATCCGAAACCGTTCTACTTCACTAAGTTTCTCTTTAAGCTATATGAATCAATATTACACCTCCACCTTTCCATTGTACAATATTATCAACTCATATCATCATCACTTTCACTAAAACCATTCAACTTATATAACTCATGCATATGTTTATTCTCAACACATAAGGCATCATCCAACTCATGCATGTACTTATTTCTAATACACATCATTATAATCATTCATAAAACTCATAAAGCTAAAACTTTACTAACCTTGTTTTCAGAAAATCACCAAGGTTTCGGTAATGGTTGAGGAGTAAGACTAGAGAGAGAAAAACAAACTAACAGCTGGACCAACTTCTTTGTGTTGTAAAGTACAATACTGATGTAGGAATCCAAAGACTAGTGTTTCGGTGAAGAAGATTCAATGGTTTTTCAAAGAACACCAACATAACCCGAAGAACAACAAGGCTTCTTTGATTTTTCCTCTCTAGCACAAGTACTCACATGTGTTATTACCACGTGTATGGTTTCTAAATTGACACATGACTCATTGTATGAGTGCCATTTGTCATGCACATAGAAGCACTACATGTCATTAAGCCATTGGTATATTTTTCCTAATATCCCAAAATTCCCAGAAAAATTCCTAAAATTCTCAAAAATTCCAAAGTAATACCAATAATCTCCAAATAAATTTTCATCATTAATAAACCACAATTCTCATCTTAATTGGAAATTTTAAAACCAATTGTACCTGGAAATGTCAATGAATGCATGTACAAATATTGGTATGAGTCCTAAAAAGGCATATGCACAAATAAGAAAAAACTCAATTATGCAAAGCATAACATGCATTGGAATTCCTTAATATTCTAACTCCTAATATGGGGCGTTACATCTTATCTTTTGATCATAATGAAATATGATTGTGTTTTGCTTATGGTTCTCAAAGTTTGTATATTGCATCTTTTAAGTTTTCCATAGGGTTGAAATTGTGTTTTGACTTCAGGGAACAAATTTGTATAAATATAAGTAGAATTAGATGAAGTTGTCTTCATGGAAGTTGTAGCTTTTCCTCTTAGCTTTCCATCGGTTTATAATTTGTAATTTTTGGACTTAGGATGAGAGAGTTATGGTCATTACATTATAATGGGTGTTGGTAGTCAGCAGCACTACCCTTGACAGGTGTTCTATCTGATTTTCAAGTTTCAACGTGGCGAACTTTTTCAGAAGAGTCTTCCTTCAAGTTTCACCACAGCAAATTCAAATGTTAACCATGGCAAACTTTTCTCGATAGATTTTGTTTTTCACCTTCAAAGTTCACCGCGATGAAGCCAAAAAGTTGGTCATGGCGAACTCTTTTTTCCTGAAGGGTTTTAATTTGTGATTTTGACCCTTTTGGAAGCAAAATCTCTCTCTTTTGAGTCTTCACAAAAGTTGTAGATCTAGAAGTCCTCTTCAAAACTGTCCTATAATGACCTTAATCCGACATCTCTAGTAAAAGTTATGCTCTTTTAAAAACAACAGGTCATTGTGCTCCCGAAAACCTGAACTCTTTTGATTCTTTTGGCAATAATTTTGTCATCCGACCTCCAAATGATTTGATTCTTGAAGAAATAGATTCCTAACACATTTATCTACCTCTCCATAAAAATTGGTAGCCTTTGGTGTTGAATTGAAAAATATTGATGGAAAGAAATTGAGGGAATAGATTGGAAGAGCCTGTTTTGGTTACAAATATACTTTGGCTTTTTAATCATATCTTGAGCTATAGAGCTTCGAATGAGATACTTCTTGTTCAAAATAAACTAGAGACATGGAGCTAAGATTGTTATGAAGAAGTCAAATTATGATTCCACTATCTGTCTAGTGTGGGCTTCCCCCCTTATGGGATGCGTGTTCAGATGTCACTTAGGACATCGAGCACGAGTCTCGCGAGGGCAAGGTGCCTTACAGTTTAGGTAAGGTATGATAAGGATACTAAAAAGGGTGATAAAATTGAAGGAAATTTATAAAAAAAACAAAATTACAAGAAACTTAATTCTTCACAATGTAGGTCTTTCTTACCATAAGTCCATTGGTACCATAATTTTAACACTTTTTTTTCACTTATTACACTCGTAACACATTTTTTTCCTAGCATTCATAATTTACCAACAATTAAAGAAATATTGGATCTTTTCAAATTTCAAGTTTCAAGTTTCAAGCAATTAAATGAACGTAAATAACGTTCAGGGTTCAAAATAATAAAAATGACTTCAAGAAATATAAAGTAAAGGCTAATAATGTGGTTATAATCAATGAAAAGGCTAAATCTCAAGATTGGTTACTTCTAAAAGGTAAAATATGGTGGGGTAATTATCAAGAAAATAGGCTAAACAAAGGATCGATCAAAATGCTTTTATCATTTCAATGCTTCTAGTTTAACAAATGGGATCTCAATATGAATAATAAAAGCAAGTTTTGGAATTATCCAACTATGCATGATAACATACACAAAAGAATAAAGAGTTTAAAATAATGATGTATTTGCTCTTAGATATAAAAGCTCACAAAAAGTTCTTATGTGTAAAAATAATATGCAATTTTCATTCAAATTAACTATCTTAATGATTACTAAAAATATAATTTATAAAAGCAAGTTTATTCTAACTTTTATCCTTTTGCATACTAATTCAATTTAATAATCAATAATTATCAAAAGTATTTAGGGACAAATTGTAACTAATTCAGGATATTAGAGAATAAGATTTAATGAAAAAGATTATAATAAACTTAAGAAATCCCTTCCTGATACTTAAAATTGTACAAAGTCCCCAATGTACACAATAAGTAAAATATCAATAAAACATAACAAGAAAGAAAGAGATGGAATTGGTATTGCCCTGAATAATAAGAATTATAAAGTTCTGAATTTAATGATGGGACCAATCGATATTAGATACAATCAACCTTGAAAAATATAAACAAAAAGGGATAAAAGAAAATAAAAATAACTAAAATAACTAAAGGATATGGAAATATAAATAACATTAAATAAAGTCTTATGCTAACACAAAAATGGGAACGATATTAAATAAAAATGAAACCTATCTTAATTGTTAGGTTTCCTCCCAAATGGTGGGTTAACGTTGTTAGCTTAATATATTTTTATACTCAAGGTGACTGGGTTAAATTAATATTCTTTATACTATTATCAAGTTCACCTCCAAGATATAACTTCCAACGATGACCATGAACTTTAAAATTACCTTTATATAGATTACTTACCTCGATTACATCATATGAAAAATAATTGTTTCCACAATAAAGGTTATAGACAATCTTGATTTAAGCTTACTAGGAAACAATTTTAGGTGAGAATTGTATAAAAAAACTTGATCTCCCTCCTTAAATTGTCGTGACTGTTTGATCATCTGGTCATGATAATTCTTGACTCTCTCCTTATGAATTTTGGAATTTTTATAAATCATCAATTGTCATTCTTCCAATTCACCAATTTGGAAATTTCACTCTCACCTACATGATGAAGATCAAAATTCATGAGTTTAATAGCCCAATCTACCTTATGTTCTAGTTTAACAGGTTGATGACATGCTTTTCCATAGGCCAGCCTATAGGTTGTAGTGCCAATTGATATTTTATATGTCGTTATATTAAAACATCATCTAACTTAGTTTACTAGGCTTTTCTCTGGTGCTCTACAATCTTCTTCAAAATTCATTTTAAATCCCTATTAGCTACCTCAACTTAGCCATTAGTTTGAGGGTGATATAGGGTGACAATCTTATAAGTGATGCCATACTTTTTTAGGTACCTTCTCAAATTTCATATTACAAAATTGCATACCCCTATCATTAATAATTGGTTTAGGTGTGCCAAAATAAAATAAAAATTTTCAAGAATCTTACAACAACCCTAGCATCTTTTGTGAGTAAAACTTGTGCTTTCACCTATTTAAAAACATAGTCAGCAATAACTAGGATATATCTATTACCAAACAAAGTTGGGAACGAACCCATGAAATCAATCCCCAAATATCAAACACTCTATAAACAAGAATGAAAAATTGAGTCATCTCATAGTGATGAGAAATATTACTTGATCGTTGACATTTATCATACAATGTTACGTACCTTTGGGGATCCTTAAAAATAGACGGCTAATAAAAACCTGACTCAAAGATCTTCTGAGGAGTCTTATTCACACTATGGTGCCCTCCGACAGGTCCAGTATAGCAATGTTGTAGGATCTTCCATCCATCACAATGAGGTGAACATCATCTCACTATTTGTTCTGCACAAATATGAAACAAATATGGATCTTCCTAAAAATAACCCCTCAAATTTGTAAACAATTTCTTCTTTTTTTGAGTATGATCTTAACTACTAGATAATTTGCAATATCTACGAACCAAAGGGTTTCGACCTCACTTACCTCCTCCAAATTATAAAGGTGCTCTTCTGGGAATGAATCTTCAATGCCTTCTTCATTCAGCTCCTCCAAATTTGGGTTTTTAGGGCAAGATAGATGGTTTGTTGCTAATTTTTCAGCTCCTTTATTGTCCTTAATCTTTAAATCAAATTCCTGCAACAATTAAACCTATCTAATTAATCTAAGCTTAATGTTTGCTTTACTCAACACGTATCTTAATACAGAATGGTCAGTGTAAACAACAACTTTAGACAAAACTAGATAAGATCTAAATTTAAGTCTTGTTAACATAGTAAATTGGTTGAAAGTGTTTGTCCTCTCATTGTCCAAGTATGATACCTATTGCAAAATTACTTACATCACATGTTAGCTCAAAAGGTAAATTTCAATCCAGTTTAATTATAATTGGGGCATTAGTCAACTTTTCCTTAAGAATGTTAAAAGCATCTAAACATTCTTGAGTAAATGTAAAAGATATATCTTTCTCTAATAACTTGGTTAAAAGCGCAACAATTTTAGAAAAATCCTTGATAAATCTTCTATAAAAGCCTGCATGTCCTAAAAAACTTCTTATAGCCTTAACCGAGGAAGGGGATTATAATTTCTCCATAACTTCAAATTTTGCTTTATCTACCTCAATACCCTTGTGAGAAATTTTATGGCCTAAAAATATGTCATCTTGTACCATAAAATGACATTTTCCCACTTGAGCACCAAATTTGTTTTCTCACATCTCTCTAACACTTTTTCTAAATTATAGAGACATAAATCAAAAGAATCACTGAAAATTAAAAAAATAATCCATAAATACCTCAATTATATCCTCAACAAGATCATTAAAGATAGCCATCATACACCTCGGAAACATATCAGGTGCATTGCATAAACCAAAAGACATCCGCCTATAAATGAACATGCCATAGGAACACATAAATGTTATTTTATCTTGATACTCTGGGGTAATTGGAATTTAAAGGTAGCCCGAAAGTCCATCCAAGCAGTAATAATACATGTACCTAGCCAACTATTCTAACATTTAATCTATGAAAGGCAAAGGGAAGTGGTTCCTTGTCACATCATTCAGCTTCTTGTAATCAATGTATACTCTCAACCTAGTGACAGTTCTGATAGGAATCAACTTATTGGATGCCACCATCATTCCTCCCTTCTTTGGCACAACCTGTATAGGACTCACCTAAAAACTATCAAAAATAGGGTAAATCATACTAGCATCTAGGAGTTTAATTACCTCTACCTATACCATTTTCTTCATATTAAGATTCAACCTTTTTTGAGATTGTACCATCAATTTGAACTCCTTCTCCATTAGAATCTTATGCGTGCAAAAGGAAGGGTTGATTCCTCTAATATTAGAGATCTTCTAAGTAATAGCCCTCTTATGCTCCTTAAGCATGTTTTCTATATGATCCAATTCTAAAGATGACACAATAATTATGGGCAATTTTGACTCCTCCTCAAGAAATGCATATTCCAAATGATTGGAAAGTTTCTTGAGCTCCAACTTTGGTGGTTCTTCAACGGAGGTTTCAACCTCGTCTTTGTATTTTTGTTTATCCCTTAGAACTCTTTCTTTCTCATAAGAAGCTTATTGGCCTTAACGTCATCCTCACCTTGAATAATAGACAACTCCTACACATCTTTGGATAAAATTCCTATATAACATCTGAAGTTGTAGAATCATTAATGTCAATAAAATAAGAATCATATCATATTCAAGGGAATGTATCGTGACATCAAATATTTTAAAGGTGACCTATTCTTCACCCAAATAAATAAAAGAAATCATATTCTAAATCTCCCTGTTGTCTCTAATGAATCTTCTTACAATTTGGATTGAATGATTGCCTCTATCGGATCTTGTGACATAATCTTCACATTTTCCTAGTCCTTTGTTTATAACTGCCTCTTTTATGTGTTTCTTATGACTAAAAAATATTCCTAAACTCACCTCCTCTTCATCTGCCTCCAATAACGTCCTTTTATAGTAAAAACTAGGGTTTTTGGGATATACACAATCACTTACATGATTGTGTAGGTGGGCGTGTATCTCTAAAAACACCTGAATTCGTAACTTTACATAGGCACAAAGGCTTATACGAGCAAAATACACAGCTATAAATAATATTTTCAAAATTTTACCTTTTTATAAAGACTTACACGGTCATTGTACACTGTCATGTATCTTGCAATTGCTTCAAATCTTAGTTTCATGCCACAATTTTATCTTAATTCTTCTCATTTTAGTCCATGAAGGCAATTATTATCTACAAACACACTTGAAGCAAATTAAGTACAAAAATGCTATAAAATTATTAAATAACAAGCAAAATACATTAAATATGAGTATATAAATATAGTCAAATAATCATTGATCATGTAGAATGTAGAATGTAGACTGAAAAATTGGAAATATAATTTATATTGTATTTGTTTTTTGTGTGCAGTGTGAAATTTGACTGTCTGAGGGTGGGATGGGAAAATTAGAAATGGAGTTTTGGTCTTCAGAAAGTGTGTGTGATTTTGTTATGGCATGTGTCTGGGATATGGATTACGGTAGCACTGTTAAAGTGTGTGTGTGTGTGTTTGTTTGTTTTATTTAGTTACTTGGATAAGAATTTAAGATTGGATTTTAGAATTGCTTTTAGCCTGAGTTTAGCTACTTTAGTTTAGTAAGAATTTAAGATGGGTATAGCTAAACTAAACATACAAATTTTAGTTTTGTTAAGTCCACTTAATGACCCAAACAAAAATAAACTATGCCATTGAATATAGATTTAAATAGGTTTTAAGTGACATTATTATAGATTTAATTTTGGATTTATAATGAATTTTATGAATATGAGCAATAAAAATAGGTTTATAGAATTTGGAATTATTTATGGAATAAATTGTTAGATGAAATGAAATTTAAGGTTTGAGATAATTTTATGATTCTAGAATTTAAAATTGGTTAAGATTTAATCATTGGAGATCATTATAAAATAACTTATAATACATGATTTGCTTCTATATAGATTTAAGAGTATAATGATTTGCTCTTTTACAATAAAGTCATTTTGGTAATGTGCAATTATGCACTAATAAAAAAATGTAAGATATGAGAAATTGACATATGCTATTAATGTTCCTATATATAATTTTTTCATGTGTACAAATATTAATTTGACTTTTTAATATGTTTGCATTTAAAATGTTTCCTTTACATCAATAAATAATTTATTTGGACATATTAAAGTCATAATTCATAAAATGTTATGGATATGGTAATAGCATTTCTAATACATTATTTTATGAGTTTTATTTTTTAAGCACGTATATGATATCTATGGTAGTTATACTAACAATTGGATAGAATGTGGTTAAGCCTCAATTTTTTAAATAAATCATTTATATAAGTTCATGAAGTTCACTTGCATGTCTATATTGAGAAATTGTTGTTGCTTTATTTCTTCTTATTATTTTAGACAAAAGATGTATGTATGTTTTTAAAGTTCAAGTTGCGTATATGTTTTTAGAATCTAAGATATGTTTCTGTGTTTATTTTGAGTAGAGGAAAACACATTTTGTGATAGTAGTTGATAGTGAAATTAAATTGGAAGAACACTTTATTTACATGAAGTTATTAATTTATTTTTACGTATCTCTTTGTTTATTTATATAGATATATGGAGGGAAGTTCAAATGCTCATGATAATTTAGTCATTTCAAGAAGATTTGACGGTCCAACTTGGGCCAATGCTATATTGGTTTCTGGAATAAAGAACCATATTATTTGCTTATATTGTAACAATCATTTGAAATGTGATGGAATCATTAGATTAAACAAGTATTTAGTTGGCATCAAAATGGATGTAGAACCTTGTAAGAAAGTTAGTCATGATATGAAACAACAAATGAAGACTTTGGTTGAAGAGTAGCAACATGAGAAAGATAAAAGACAATGATTGAACTACAAAATTGGTAGTAAAAGTTCTTTTTTCAGGTGGTCAGGCTAATAATGTGGATATTGAAGGTGGTGATATTCCTACCCAACAAGAAGGAAATGTTGCACTTGATATAAGGAAAAGACAAAGATGTGTGTCTAACTTTTTTGCTTCATGAACAACTCCTAAAACTCAGCATTCAATCTATAGTGCCTTACATTCTAAAGAAGCAACTTATGAACATGAAAATAACTAGATGATGGTATGATTTAGATGTATCATTCAATGCTGCCTAGTCTTATTATTACCAAATTATAGTAGATGTTATCGCCTCTTATGATCTACGATATAAAGCTCCTTTAGTTGATGACTATAGAGGTAAACTTATGAGCAGCTCTGTTTATAAAATAAAGAGTTTTTGTATGAAAGAAGAATGACTTATGCAACTTATAAATGTTCAATTATGTGTGATAGTTGGACAAATAGAATATATGATTATCAATTTTTTAGTTTATTCTTTTAAGGGGACAATGTTTTTGAAGTTTATTAATGCATTTAGCCTTGTTAGAAATGTTGATACTCTGTTTTAAAAACATTGATGAAGTTGTGAATGAAGTTGGGCTGAAAAATATTGTTCGGTTCATTACTGACAATGATTTTGCTTACAAAGTAATTATGGAAAAATTACAAAGCAGGTATAATTCTTTTTATTGGACTCCTTATATTGCATATTACATTAACTTGATGTTAGAAAATATAAGAGATGCTAGATATTTTCCTATTATTGATGAGACTATGTAGAAATAAAAAAAGTGACTAAGTTTATCCATAATCGTGCATGGGTCATAAATTTGATAAGGAAGGATTTTACCAGTGGTAAGAACTTGTGTTGTAATGTTTTATTCTAATGAAGGAGTTAAGGTAAATGTCTATAAGTAAAAAGTGAGTTACATCATAATATGTCAAGTTTAATGTTAAAGTTGAGGTTTCTAGAATTTTACTTGAAGATCATGAATTTTAGTCCCAGTGTCAATTTATAATATGAGTTTATGAGCCTTTGGTGAGAGGATTTCATCTAGTTGATAATGATAAAAAGGCAATAATGAGTTACTTTTATGATGTGTATAAAGAGAGTGGAGGAAGCAATTAAAGCCAAGCTAAAAAATAGACCTTCTTTGTATATACCTTATCTTGCAGTCATCAATGAAAGATGAAAAAGACAACTTTACTCTCTGTTATTTGCAAATGAGGCATTTTTGAATCCTAGTGTCTATTTTAGATTAAATTTTAAAAAGAAAGTTGAAGTTAATAGGAGAATATTATTAACTATTATAACAATTGTTGCCTATAAGGTGATACAAGATCTTTTAAGCTCATAGATGGAGGTTGATAAAAATACTTATTGTGATTTTAAGATGCCCATTGTTAGTCGTCAAAGAGATAAGCTTAATTCAACTATAATTTTTTAACTTTTATTACTTATTAAAAATTAATCATCACTTTATTTTATTTATAATATTACTTTTGTTGCTTGGTGAGACCAATTTAAGAGTGGTGTTCCAAAATTGCAAAAATTTGCAATTTGAATTCTGAGTCAATGTTTGAGTGCAATAGGGTGTGAAAGGAATTGAAGCACATTTGAATTCATTCATTCTAAGAAACAAATAGATTGGAATACAAAAGATTGATAGACTTAGTTTTTGTGTGATACAACTTAAAGCTTTAGAAAAGTTATGTTATTATCATTGTTAAGTTGAATATAATTTATTGTAATTTCTTAATAATTTAATTTTATTTGTCTATTAGGATTCTTAATAGAAAAAGTAGTTCTGCAGATCCAATTTGCCTCGACCATATCGATATTTCGGTGGATTAAATTTGTAAGAAACCAAATCAATAGATGAGAGTAATTTGGAAGATAATATCGGTGGAAAAGTATTGACATATCATTTAGTACAATGAATTTAAATGACGATAATTATGAAATTTCTTTCAATAATGAAGATTTTGTATTAAATGAGAATTAGGATTAATGCAAATTAAGCAGATATTCGTTTGAAAAAAGTTTTTGGTTTCATTTCTTCTCTTTTTTTAATTTCATTTATATTTGATATATATCTTAAATTCTATATATGAAATATAAATATATTTGTAAATGTTTTTATTTTAAATTCCACTTCTAGTTGTTATTTCCTCGACATAAACTCTTATTATAAATTATAATATTTAAATAATTATGAATCTTTGTTATTCTTTTTAATTGTTGTTTTGATGTAATTATTATTTATTATATGATAAAATTGTAGCATTTTAAGTATTCTACATTATCCTTAATTTTATATTTGTATAATAATTAAATGATCTTTTTTTTCATATTAATTGTGTTTATTTTTATATGTGAAATATATGAAAAATAATATTAATAGAAATAAATGGATTATTGTTATTTCAAATGTTTATTATTACGATTTTTAAAGATAATATTAATGTAAAGTTATAAATTATATAGTAAATATATTGAGAGACTAATTTACAAAATATGAAAAATTTAAACGCTATTTTATGATTTTGAAAAATATTAAAAATAGTAACTAATATTGATACAATATTGTATCAAAAAAATCTAATTTAAGTGTTAATACAATATATGCTAATACAATATCCATAACATTGTTTGGAATCTGGTCCACTCAAAAAACGAATAAAGGAAAAATAACCTACCTTTAAGCATTATGAGATTCCTAAGTCCAGTCTGCGACATTTACCTATGAAAGTGATCTGCATCTGCTGTTTAATAAAATTATGTTAACTGAATTACATTTTTCAGTTACAAATATATAGTTTTTTTTTTTACAATTTAGGACTTAATTCTGTTAAAGATCATGAAAAGAAAAGTCAATTTTAGGGGTTCCAATTTCTACACTGTTGCTAGAAAGTCCCCTCTTTTCTCATTTCTCCCAAAAAGAACAAAACAGGAAGAGAAAAGAGATCAAACAAAGCAAAATTAAAACGAAAAATCGCAGATCCATAGCATGAACGAATGGGAAGAGAGGGGAAATAAGAAAAGAAAGGCATTTTGGTGGTGTGTTCTTCGCATAGATAATCCCGAGGAGAGGAGAGGAGAGGAGAGGAGAGGCTTTCGTTTGGGAAGATTTGAATTTGATTGTCTGTTTTTGTTTTGTTGATTTTTAAAAGAAACTTGGAACTGACTCGAAATCGAATTCGAGAGAGATAGAGAGATAGAGATGGATTTGGATCAGTGGATAGGGAAGGTTAAAGAAGGCCAGCATCTGTTGGAAGATGAGCTTCAGCTTCTTTGCGAATACGTATAATCTCTCTGTCTCTCTCTCTCTCGTGTTTCTGTTCTGCTTTTACTTTTCGTCTTTATGTGCATAAGTTATATCAGAGCTGCTGTTATCTCGAAATTAGGGTTTTGAATTTCATAGCGTTTGTTTATATTTCCTTCTTTTATGTCCGAGTGAGAAAAACTGTATTCGCTATATTTTTGGGTTCTTTTCTTTTTTCTATTTTATCACATTCATATCTTTAGCTCTTCTCTATTATATTAATATGGTATTTGACAGACTTATTCAACTCTGCTCTTTAATAATCCAGTTGTAAAAATATCATAGGAAAACTTAGACACTTTGAAGCTTTAGTGTATACTACTTGTCTGTGCTTCTCCAGCTTTCCATTTTGGAAATGCTAAGGAGCTTATCATTTCCTTCCAAATGGTCATATTAAACATTTTTGGATTGGGTGCTTTAACTTTCTATATACATCGTGGGTTGAATAATTTTTGGCACTCATGACCCCTTAAACTTTTGAACTTAAAGCATAAATTACGGTGGCATCAAACAGATTCTTACGCCAATTGCGATACTTGCAGCACCTTGTTCCAAGTATCGCCATAGCCTGATATAGAGCAAGATGTTGTATGCCAGTTGCTAACTGGAACAAGGGCTTTAACGTTGGATGTGGGGTTGAAACAGTCAAAATGAGTTGATATGGTGTGTATGCTGACTCATGCTAAAGTATGCATCAGTCCTTGCAAACAGAAAGCTTTTTTTGAGGTGAATTATGGGCTTGGATTCTACTTTTGAATAAAGGTGATAAATCAACGTATGGATCAATCTTGTTGGATATCACTTAATGTGAAGAATGGAGGTCCTCCAAGAAAGAGGAAATCTTTTCTTTCTTATACACAGCTGCGGTGGAATGGTTAATTTTGATTTAACTGGGCATTTATTACAGCTGCTGAAGTTCTAGACATTGTTTATTCTCTCTTGTAGATGATTGCGGCTCCTCGATGCTCTTCCTTTACCTAACAAAATATGTGTGGGTTGGATTTATTTATAACTATTATTGTGGGATGCGGAGACAAAATGTCATGTTCTTGGATGAGGATTTGATTGATGTCTTACGAAGTTTTTGTCTGGTACAGGTAAAAGAGATCCTTATTGAGGAGTCCAACGTGCAGCCTGTCAACAGTCCAGTTACAGTCTGTGGTGATATTCATGGCCAGTTTCATGACCTAATGAAATTATTCCAGACTGGAGGTCATGTTCCTGAGACAAATTATATATTTATGGTAATTTGTTCTTCCCCTTTTCATACCTGTTTTAACAACATGCTGTATCCATTTAAAGCCATTTTCTAGTTTTTTGAGAGCTTAACTAATATTTCAGGGGGATTTTGTTGATCGTGGTTACAACAGCCTTGAAGTTTTTACTATTCTTTTGCTTCTTAAAGCAAGGTTCACCTTTGTACCTCGTTTCATTTGATTCTAACTTGTCACTTGTTCTCTTCTGTGTCATGCTTTGCTCATTCTACCCTTGTGTTGTTTACATTTCTGTGAGTGTTTGTCGTTAAGTGAGGTCCATCCTTAAATATGCATAACCTTGAATGTTTAACTATGTGTAAATTCTTTTCTACACCATTCTTGACTCTGTTACCTAGTATGCATATATTCTTGCTATGTTTGTTTTCTGTACTTATGGTTATGAAATTAGAGTTGGATAGATTTATTCATATAAGGTGTTACAATAATGTTTGCTGGATTAACAATAAAATTATTTAATATAATGATTCAGAGGAAACTGACTTACATATCCTCCACTTGGTTTCTGATAATCACGTAATTCATCATATATTTATGTGACGAGTTAAAAGTACATTTAGCTGATTACTAGGAAAGATACTGATTTTCTTTATCTGGGAAATGATGAGAATAAACCACATGATACAGAGTATGCTATTAAATGCTGGTATC
>JAOQMP010000001.1:9871120-9888173 GCA_027563575.1 Erythroxylum pedicellare
GCACGAAAATATACACTATTCATGCATGCATCCATTTAAAACATTAAAACATGCATAAAACTTACTTGATTCTGTAAAATTCCAGCTTAACAAATTCCAGATTTTCTAATCCTCTCAAGCAAACAAACATCAATGCAAGCTTTTAATCTTCTTCAGCTAGTGCTCCAGTAATTGAGAGTTAGAAGCTAAAAACACAAACATGCATAACAAGTAGTTTCGGTGATGGATGAAAAGAACAAAGAAAGGTGTCTAGTGTTGCATGCTTTCGATAAAGATCAAAACCAAAATGAAAAGTACTTCTAGCTGCAGAATTTTCCTTCTTATACATGTGACTACGTGTATGAACAACACCTCTCTACGTGTCACTGTGCATCAAAGCCATTTGCCAATATCGAAGAATATCACATGTCTCAATGCCATTTGCCTACTTCCAATAATTTTCCTAGTCCATAAATACCCCAATTCAAAAATTCCTAAAATACACTAAAAATTATGAAATAATATCAATAGTCTCTGAATAAAATTTCCATAATTTATTCACATTTTATAAATCCATTTTACTCGGAATATGTAAATAAATGTATGCACAATTTATTTGTAGGTGTCGAAATACAGTACACCAAAATTTCTCAATATTCTAACCCCTAACACGAGCTGTTACATAACACACGATGTACAAGCAAGACAATTTGCCTATATTACACAACAACTATAAATATATTACCTAACTAAATCGTTTGCAAAATCCAATTCAAGGTTGCCTTTCCTCTTGCTCTAGAATTGGCGTTCCTTGGTTTCCTTCAAACAACCAAGTTCTCATTCAACACAATATTCCCATAGAAATTCATAAAGCTTCAAAAATCACAAAAATGAAATAAATGCTAAGTTGGGCTTAGGCTTAACCTACCTATAGTCTATCTAGGTTAGAAAAACTAAAACCTAGTTTAAGAATCCATAACGTCCATGTAAGGTTTCTTTTCTTTCTTCCTATACAAACTCATTTCTCCCTTAAATCCCTTTTGTTTCTCTAATAAGTAAGAAGAAAAATGATATTTACCTTAACAAGTTGATTCTTCCTCGTTTTCTTCTTCTTTCCTTCTTCTCCAACACTCTACGCCCTTTTCTCTTCTCTTTTCTTCTCTCCACATTTTTCTCTCTTTTCTCTCTTTCTTTCCACGATTTATCTTCTTTCTTTCTTACTTCAAGACCATTTATTTGGTCTTTTTTCCATTTTACGCTTCATTTATCTTGTCCTTCTCATTTTACCCCTTATGTCTATTCAAACTAACATTTTATACTTTTAACTCTTTAACTAAATCCTTTCAAAAATTCAGACCTTCGGGTCAATTTTTTCATGATCATTCTGATCAAGAAATTGAAGTAATTGATAACACTTCCTATAGAAAAATGTTCCCCCATTGTTTTAATTTTCTAATGACACCAAAATCATTCAATTTGGTTCAGAAATCTGAAAGTTATACCCCAAATATTTCCAAACTGTTCTTATACTGAAACAGTATTTTGTGCTAAACTTCCATCCAAAAATTGAAATTATTATGAATTTAAACTCGAATTTATTAGAAAATTTGTATACTCCAAATTAAAAACTATTCCATTTGGATAATTATAGAACAAGTTATGCCTAAAATACCAAAGTATGTTCAAGCTATGCAGGAGACTTCACCGCGGTGAAGCCAAAAGTTGGCAGTGGAGAACTCTTCCCCAGAGGAATTTTTGCAAAATTTCACAAGTTCATCATGGCGAAGACAAGAGTTGGCCCAGTGAACTTTTCCCAAGAGGAATCCTAACTAATTCTCACAAGTTCACCATGGCAAAACCAAGAGTTGGTCGCAGAGAACTTTCACAGAAACATACCTAGTTTTTCAACTTCCTGTCAGATTTTAGGACTCTTAAAGATAGAATTTGAATTGATTCTTTATGAAAAATGTTTTCATATCTCTCTAGTTTAATCCAAATCAAGAATCATCTCATTTGGATAACTAGAGAAAAAGTTAGGGCTAAAACACCAAAACATACTCAGTGAACATGTTTCAACTACATTTTCCAGCTTTTAACTTCCAACATTTCACATATAACCCATCTTGTACCTAAACCATATTTTCTACTTCATTTCTAATTCAATAATCCCCTTTTTTCTTTACTCATGACTAATCGTCAACAATTTCTCATTTAATAGTTCTAACTTCTAAGAAAAGTTCGGGATCCAACAATATACACTTTATGTTTTTGTATTTTCTTGTCTCCTCTTTTCTCTAACCGTTCTTTTTTTTGTTCCATAAAGATAAGTAGGTGTGAATCTCAAGAAGATGACTCAAAGATTGTGCTTTCGACTCACTTTATCTCTTTTGCTTCTAAATTATACCTAAAACCAAATATGAACTAAAGTGAATGTCTTAAGCACTTCATATCATTAATCACTAAGTGTTATGGAATAAATGTATAATCAATTAAGAACATATTAATTTCCCCCAAACTTAAATTTTGACTATCTTCGAGCAAAACATCAAAATCAAAGTCACAAACTAAAACACTTACTCGTTTTCTATATTTCCTAAAAATTGATAATCATAAGAAAAGATTAATACCTTTTAAAAACCATAGCATGAACTCAACATTCAATACCTCTACTCATAATCAATCAACAATCATTCCCTTTAGAAACAAAGCAATTTAGAGGTAGACTTGGACAAAATATGTTTAAGAATAAGATATATCTATGGATACACTCAAATACCATTCATGATCATGATATTCCATAACTTTGCATATCATTTCATTTCTCCAACACTAAGATTCACATGCATAATCATAAATCAAAGTACTTTTCAAGGTTATATAATGTAGGCAAAGGTAAGGTGAGATGTATTTAGATAGTGTAGTGTAAAGTTCATCAAAGCTACTGAAGTAAAAGAAACACTCAATGTATCCTCAAGTAGAAAATTGAACATTCACTTGAAACTTTATACATAAGCTACAATGAATGCAAACACTATGTTTCATAGCTCAAATTTAAGCTCTTACCACAAACCATATAAAACATAACTAATTAGAACAGATCACTCATAAAAATCGATGATAACAATATATTGAAACTATAAGGAGTGATCCTTCCAAAACAACATCAACCTCATATGCAACAGGCTCAAATCACCTATTTAATACAACTTTAGGAGGAAAAACTAATCATGAATAACTTTGCAAAACAATTGCATTTCCTCCTTGAAACTTTTATTTACAATTTTTTCTTTTCTTTTCTTTTTTCTTTCTTTCTTTTTTAATAAATAGTGAAAGAAGCTGCATTAACATAAGAATTTCATTGATAAGACATAAAATGGGATCCCACGAATCATCACCAACCCACATAGATGTATACTGCAACACTTATACCCTTGTGCATCCACAATCATCAATAATTAAAAAATGCTTCACTAGCTTTAATACTTAGGTAGGGCATTTAGATAGGTTCAAAACATGCAATATGGTTAGCACACAAAGAAAGACTAATAAAGCTCAAGGGGGCTTAACAAAGGAAAAAATCATATTAAAAGGTAGGCTATTTAGCTAATGTAGCTTATGAAACAAAAATCACCTATATCATTTCCATGTTTATGCATGTGATAAAAATGTGGTCTTGAATAGAAAATCAAAGAAAAATCAGGATGTACACATCATGAAGGTTACAAACATAAACAAAAGACAATGAGACTGATATGGATGTGTTAGTCTTTAAAAGCTCAAAAACTCATTGGCTTGTGTCTACCACTAGTCACCACTTTTCTAAAGATAATGCATATTGACCATCACAAGAGTGAAAGTATATGCTCAAGTTGCCATGGATTCTTCTAATCAATTTACTCTCTAATCATGACTATATAGTCATCAAAGCAATAGAAAATGAGGAAAATTTTGATTGATTGTTTGTTTGATTCTCTCTCTCTTTTTGTTGGAAAACTTAAAAGCATGGAAGAAATTAACAAAATTAAAAATACACAAGCATATAAGAAATAAACATAAAAATATATGAAGGAAAATATATGAACTTCCTTGGGGTTGCCTCTCAAGAAGTACCTTTGTTTATTGTCGTTAGTTTGACTCCTTGTTTTCCCTATCACGTGGTAAAATTATGAGCTTTGGGTGTCACATGTGCTTTCTCCATTTGAGGTTCTTCAAGATAGGGCCTCAGTTGATGATCATTCACATATATTGACATCCTTATATTCAAATTCTCAATATCTACTTAGTCCATACACTTTTGGAATATCTCTTCACCTTTCTCCTTCTTATCAAATTTCTTCGATCTGAGAGTAAAGGTGAAGGGTTAGTCTTAACGATACTTATGGACTCAGTACTCACCTTCAAGCTAAATGATGAATCCTTATCTCCCTCGAGCTCCTTCTCCATTTCTTCTTCATAAGCAATTCCTTGAGTAATCATCTCAAGATTCTCAAACTCCTTTCCACTCTTTAAAGTATCTGCACTAATGTCCTTTAGGTTCACTTTGGGTTAAGATGGTTGCATCTCTCCACTTTATAATTCTAGGCGGTTAATGGCTTTCGTCATTTGACCCATTTGGCTTACAAATTTCTGGATTGTAGACTTTATATCTTGATAGAATTGTAGCATATCTTGTTAAAGTTGTAGAGTATTAGAAGCCAGAGACATTAATATGTCTTCCAAAGATGTACTTGTGTTGGAGTAAGAAGCTTATGGTCCATGCGGGAATTGCTACGTGTCTTATAAACTATCAAGGAAATGATTTTGTTAGTTATCCCATCTATAACTAAAGTTTATATAATCACTCTAAAATTGGTTATAGGACTAAGAATATGAGTTATGGGAAAAACTACTTCCTTCCATGTATATATATATTTTTTAACACACAAACACTAAATAAAAAGTGAAAAGATCAATAAATAACTGAAAAGAAACTAATTATAAACAAATATGTATACAACACCAATTAAAATCAAAAATAAAAATTAAAGCACCACACTCCTCAGCAACGATACCGAAATTGGTAGCACGTCGCAACACTACACAAAATAATTAGACCTAGATTATAGCTAGTGATGAGTCTAGTGATAGTTGTAGTTTATATTATGATTTGGTAGGTGTTTTAGAGTGTTATAGGTGGAGACTAGATGAAATTTGCATGTGTTAGGCTTATAATTATGTTAATGTGATTGTTTGTTTATGTTTTTGAATGTTTTATGGTTTAGAGCATGATGTTAGACTTTGATTTTATGAGTTTGAGGTGTTTGATGTGTTTGCTAGTCTATTAACTCAGATAAAGAAGATTTAAGCAAGTTGGAGAAAGCTTGGATAAAAGGCCAGGGTCACAATCGTGACTGAAGTTTCATAGTTGTGACTGAAGATCTCTCCCCAGGGTCACAATCGTGACAGAAGAGATTTACATTGGGTTATGATTGTGATACAACTGGGTCACGATCGTGACACAAGGTAAATTTCACTGGGTCATGATCGTGACACCCTTGTCAAGATTATGATAAGCGCTTGCCAAACGTAAGGATCTCCTTCTGTTTTGATATTTGGAGGCTCTTTTTGGACAAATTGGTAGGGGCTAAACCTAGTCTTTTCCCTAAATGACACATGAACTATATAAGAACATTAAATGACCTAAGTTAGACTTACCCTTTATTTGCCAAATTAAGAAAGAACATAAGGAAGAACAAAAAGGAGATAAGAGAAGAAGAGCATATGTTACCACTGTCAAGCCAATCCAACCCAGTAATTTCAATTACTTTTCTACTTTCTCTTGTTTATTTACTTTATCTTGATGTATGACTTGGGATTGAGAATGTTGAACGTGTTGTTGATGATGTTCTAATTTCATTGTGGGATTTTTTCTTAAATCATTTTGTTTTGATGTCAATGAAATATTTGGATATTGTGATATTTATAGTTTTTACATACTTCGATAATAAACCAAGAGATTGAATCGATAGTAACATGATTATGTTGGGTAATGAGAACTAACAACCTAATAGATGACATAAATATCATATCGATAATCATACGAAGAGAGATATTGTACGAGGACCCGATTATCTAATAGATCACTTAAGAACTAATTAAAGACGTAGGTTACTCAGAGTTCAAGAGTCCATGCGATTGCATAAACAAGAGAGTTACTCGGAGTTTAAGTAGGATCATTAAAACTTTAGCACTTGATATCATCCAATTAGAACAAGCAATTCGAAGAGCAGGACACTAAGAAGAAAAAATCACCCATCCAATGCAACATACTCAAAAACAGTCAATAATGATAAAAGTGATGAATATGTGTGAAACCTGATTCTCAGATCAATCTCGACCTACACAAGATTAAACACATTTCATTGTTAGTCTCCTAGGACCATTGATCATGGATTAACATCATGTTCTACTAATACTAGTTTTCCTTTAGGTCATACTTAATTAAGATAAGCTCGTTAATTAAACCTAACTATTGAAAAAACTTGAACACATTCTTTATGTTTAATTACAACATATACTCATCATCTTATGCATTTTCTTGTCTCCTCTTGCTCTAATCCTTCTTCTTCTTATTCTATGAAGACAAGTGAGTGTGAATATCAAGAAGATGACTTAAAGAGTGTGTTTTCAAGTCACTTTAGCCATTATGCTTCCAATTTGTATCTAAAATCAAATATGAACTAAAGTAAGTGTTTTAAGTATTTTAAAGCATTAATCACTAAATGTTAAGGATTAAATGTATCAACAATTAATCACATATCAAATTCATTTGGAATATTACTTGCATGTCTATAAAATTTTTTATTATGATTATTGTATAAGTTTGACTTGAGATCTCAAAAAGTATCTCGTATAGGAATTACTGTATTTTGATACTACTTATAAACTATTCTAGTCACGGGTAGCTCAATCGGTAGTTATTGGATATATTAAGAACTATATGGAGATAGTTGAGTGATCAATATGCGATTCATTACCCTAAAATAATTAAAGAGAAAGTTTCATTATTCTCGATTGGTATTAATTTGAGATATCTATGGCTAAGGTGGAATAACATTTTGTAAAATATTGTATAATTGTCATTAATTAAATCGATTACTAGTGATGAAGAACTAACATAATTGGACTTAAATAAAGTAGACATTATTTTCGTGTTCTTTGTTTAATCAAAATATTGTATTGTGAAAAGATTGAATTATATAAAAAAATTATGCCCAAAAAGGTTAACCAAGCTTACCTTGACATTTTAAAATATTTAGGTAGTCCTGATGTATTACTACACGCCAATTTTGATTTATGGACATAAAATTTTTAATTAAAGAATTAAAGATAAATTAATTTAATTAAAGAAGTAAAGATAAATTAAAGAAGTTTAATTTATCTATTCCTAAATATGATTTAGGATTATAATTTATATCCATTGTCCATATATTTTGGAACCTAATAGGTCACATATAAAGAAATAGCTAAAGAGAAAAAATATATTTCTAATCAAGTTGGACTTAATTCTAAAGTTTAAGAAACTTTAAGATTAAATATGAGATATTGGATCTTATTTGTGCTTAATTGATATTTAAGTAAAATTAATTGTAATTTTATTTAAAGGTTAATTAAGATTAGATTTAATTTCAATTAAATTATTAAAATATCAAAAACTTATTATAAATAGGTTTAGGCTTCAAGAGAGCTACCAATTCTTGCTTAACCCTCTTGGTAATAATTGTAGTGTTCTCTTAACACATTTTGTGAATAATATTAGTAGTTGAACACTTGTGCAACTATATTGGTTGAGATAAACCAATTTTAGAAATAGTTTGAAATAAACAATAAAAAAATAATCAAGCTTCGAAATTAGGTCCGAATTAAGATTCATACTTTATTATGTTTTATATATTAATCAAGCTATATAATTTGAGTGATCTTGATTTCAAGAAATCATACAAAATGTTTCGAACCTATTTTACTATGTGTGAAATCAAATCCGGCCCTGATTTCCCAGTATGGACATTGGTGCAAATTGGAAATGACTTAATTACTATAAATTGCAATATCATTTCTCTCTCCTATCATTTATTCTTTTACTTTATCATATTTTTTAATTATGTTATTCATGTTACACTTCTATTATCATTCGTGGTATAAGACTTCCGCTTTATGTAAGTGTGCATAAGGCTTATAAAATTGGATACTTAAAATTGGGTCTACAAATACAAAGAAGTTAGGAATACCTTGGTAACGTTTGTATTCTTATTTCTGGTTTAATAATGTCATATACCTTTAACTTAAACTTATTCCTTCTCTTATTATTTACATAGTATTATACCTTGTATCATATTACAAACCCATTTTGAGTAAGTCGATAAAGAATTTAAAGTTTCAGACAAGCTATAATCTCCAAATTTAACATCTCTCTCTTAGGTGTTTTTGGAGCCAACAAATATTACAGCAAATGCAAACAAAACAGAATAGTCGAAAGAAAAGAAACAAGAGAGTCACAATGATATTTGCCTAAGTGACGCAAATTTGGTTTACTCGAAAAAGGTACAATTTGGGGTTTTTCTAAAAAGCTCCAAATTTTAGCTTTTAAAAAAGCTGTATTTTAGTTTTTAAAAAAGCTATTTCTACTTTAAAAGTGCTTTTGAAGTTTACAACCAAACACTCATTTTTTAATACCTTAAATAGCTTTTGTGGTTAAAAAAAGTACTTTTGAAACCTCTAAAAGCTGAACCAAATAACCTCTAAAATTTGGAGCTTTTCTAAAAAGCTTCAAATTTTAGCTTTTAGAAGAGTTATATTTTAGCTTTTAAAAAAGCTATTTCTACTTCAAAAGTACCTTTAAAGTTTACAACCAAACACTCATTTTTTCTTTAAAATAATTTTTGCGGTAAAAAAAAGTACTTTTGAAGCCTCCGAAAGTTGAACCAAACAGCCTCTAAAATTTGAAGCCTAAGTGGTAACTAAGTTATGTAAAAGTGAGTATTCGAGAAAGGTTTACTTGAATACTTGCGTCTTGATACATTTGTCTTAAACTTACGTTTAGCCTACCATTCCAAGTTTCTAGTTTTAAACATATGTAGTTTTAAGCATGACTTCAGTAATCTCATATTTGAGTGAAAAATTTCAACTTCTGGTGGCAACAATTATCGTTAGAATAAATTGTTAATTGTATAGGTTATTCATTAGGTATTGTCATGATTTAACTCCAATTTTTTTCCAACTAGAGACGAAAATTTTCTTTGTATCCGGTTTACTCGAATATTAACTAGTTTAGCTATCTGAGCAAAGATAAAAGTTCCACATGAAACCTCAAAAAAGAAGAGAGGAGAAATACTTCCTCAAACGACCCCTATGAGATTGGAGAAGAAATTAGTACTAATGTTGACTTCTACTCGGTGAACGCTATTATCAACAGATTTAGACCCATTCATTTATCTATCGTCCAAATAAAAGTGTTTTCACATAATGTTTTGCATAATTGATAGATATTTTAGTTATTTGCTTGTACATTATGATAAAGAAACTAGATAGCATTGTAGATAGATACATAGATTGATAGATAGTACTGTTGAAAGTACATGTGATAGCGTCAATTAAATACCAGCATATATATCCAGAGCATCATCAGTTAACATGGAAACAAAATAGGACATGTAATCAGCGAAGTAGAAGGGCCTGTAGAGAAGAGGATGATCCTTGTCGACAAGCTCATCAGGAACCTCAATCATTGCTTCATCCTTTGGTATTAAAAACAGCCCGCAGGAATACCTGTCTTTTTCACCTCCAATCATTACTCTGTGTCTCGCTGCTTGAAGCCTTCCGTTGCTCCATGCCTTTCCAACATTTTCGATTTATAGTCATATGTGCCAACATTTATCATATTCATCTATCTACTTTCTCTTTTGTATTAACTACATAGAGGCTAATAATAAAGCTTAACAAATTACAGTTTCGTGATATGGATATTTCTGAACCGGAAAACATTCGTATATATGTATAGTCAAGTTAAACTAGTCATCACCCATCCAGAGTTTTGACTTAATGTAAATTAAAACTGAAGAAGTTTAAAAGTTTACTGATTATGTATGTACGTATGTGTGTGTTGAAACTTAACCGAATCGAGTATTGATTACCTTTAGGGCGTCACCAACAGTGACAAAATAGGAATTTTGGGGAATCACAACTTTAGCCCAGTTGCCGTCTTTCATCTGAACCTCAAGACCCTGAACTCCATTGTCACATAATATAGTGAGAGCATTTTTATCGGTGTGAGCCACAAGACCTATTGCTGAGTCGAAATTGTTTAGAGGAGCTTCGTACTTCATTACACGGAACACGCATGCGTTGTCCTCGACATGCAATTCATATTGCCTTTCCATGCCAAAGCTCTCGAACATCATTTTCAAGATGAGGAAATTCAACTCCAGCATTTTTGCGCTCATGGTGTTTAGAGCCTTACTATATCATGGCAGAAGGGCAAATATAAATTAAATACTCCTACGCAGAAGGAAAGGCTCAAGTAGGTTCGACAATAAATTAGCAGTTATGGTATTGCTTAATAAACATGGACGCATGCAAGCAATTAGAAATTTGAGCTAATGGCTAATCCTAAAATGTTGGTCAATTAATTATACAATTTTTTGTTAAATTACTCTACTGTTAAATTATCTTATTATGTTATAGATAATTAAAGATGAGCTCCGTTCTCCCACCTGAAAACGGTGAACGAATGCACCCTCGAAAAGGAACAGAAAAGATCAACAGATGCTGATGAGCAGTGTATGGAAAAGTAGCTGATGGTTATGTGTAAAACAACATGTGCAGTTAATATAACACTTTAAAAAGGCTTCAAATCTTCTGTTCCTGCTGTACCCATGTGTAAAAAGCCGTTTGAAAGGATAAGCCCCCATTAAATAGGACTTTTGGCTGCTAGTGAAAACCGTTTGGCAGCGGCTGCAGGCATAATCATTTCTATGTATCCGTAGCTTTTGATGCCCCCAAATGGTACAATCTCCCAATATTTTCGTCACTGCCAAGCATTCGACCTTTCCAAGATTTTCTTTTTCTTTTTTCCATTCAATCTATTATCCTTTATTTCGATTCAACAAAATTCCATTTTAGGCAACTATTCACTTCATTATCTTCTACGTACTAAAATTTAAACTTTGGAGGGTAAGGAGCACCCCCCATTTTTGCTATACTTTTATCATATATGAAAGTGGAGTTTTTCCTTTTGTTTTCTACAACAAATTAATTCACCAGTAACAAGAAAGTAAGGTGACGGGATGCCATGCTTTCTTATTTGTATACCTAAAGTCATGTAATTGAATAGAACAGGAAACAAATTAAACGTCATAAGCAAGTCTCCTTAAATGCTTCGAGGGTCAATGGCGTAACGCCATATACAGACACACACCAGAACAAGGCTAATGAAAATGGATTTCCTCAAACTATTTGGAAGTATATCTCTCGTATCAAGGGAAACGAAGAAAGAAACAAGGGGTATATTGCTTGTGATCATCTAGTTTCGACTTGACTGTGCAAGAACATCACTAATCCTTTAGTAATTCTGGACCATACGATTCAGTGATAGAAGAGGTCTAAAAATAAAAATAAAAGTTATGGACGTCCAGATTGTCCAATGTGCATGCTCCAGGGAAACAGTAGAAAATAAAGAAAGCAAAAACGTTGAGATTGAATTTACCATTGAGGGTCAAAATGAAAATGAAACCAAAATTCATGGAAGCATATATGTATTGGATACTAAAAAACAGAAAATGATGTTACCAGAAGCTTGGATTGCCTTGTGGCCAGATGAGGTTTGTGAAAGCCTGAGCTGCCTCGAGTCTATGTGCGTCGTCTACACCAAAGCTTTGGTGGAAAGGAACGACGGAACATTTTCCCAAGTAGCTTCTGTATGGCTTAGGATTTACATATCTGTTCTTTGTTTCATCAGGAAGATCGAACAGGGCCTTCATGCCTCCAAACATTTCTTTACGTAAGCTTTGTGGAATCTTATCGCTCATCAAAATGAAGCAACCGTGACTTTCACAAGCCTCTCTAACTTTTTGGCACACCTCTCTTCTCCGCTCGTTCATGCTTCCATGTTCTATTCCTACTGGAAATTCAAGAACTGGGATTTCTGCTTTAGCCATATCTCTCGTATGTGTTTATATCTGCGTTGCAGACTAGAGGTACCGGTACATTGTGGCGACCCTCGTTATATAAGGAAGCTGGTTGAGATAGGTCCAAAACAGGGTTTCCCTTTCACAAAGTGATGAGGGCACTCCTCATCACACTAGTGTCTTTAAATTATGATATATCTTATTAAGAAGTAAGAAAATTACTGAAAAACAAGAAAACATATTCATAGTTTAATTTTATTGATTTTCATCCTTTATTAATATTTGATATTTAGTTTTTGATTGTTTGCATAAATTAAAAATTAAAATAATAGGCAATCATTTTATCAAAATAGGTCAAATCATAGATAACTCTAGAATATTATAACTTTCTGAGTGAGTAAAATCTGATTGTCGAATCTGGTGTAAAATGCTAGTCAATTATTAATACTCACATGGACATACTTTTAATTTAAACAGTAGTCCTTTTGAAAGGACAGATTTTTGTCTTTTAATATAATTCGCGACCAACAAATCCATTTTAAAAGGAATTTGGAGGATTCCTTTTACTAAACAAAACCATTTATGATCACAAAAATGTTTTTTTCCTTCCTTTTGTTTTGTTCTAGAGGATGAGCTGGTTACAACTTTTATTAAAAGCCCTTGTTTAATGGATGGGCGCCATCTTGTAAAACTTGCTGCTCAAAAACTAAGATGTTAGAGGAATGTGTACGCATTTAGATATATGGCTTGAGAGAACTGTCACGATCCCATTAACGATTTAAAACTTTTTTGCCAGGGCTGCAAAAGCAAACATATTCCTTTTTAACACTCCTGAGCAGAAACAAACCCTTACAATAATTAGTTTCATTGCTATCCTTAGACTTGTTCTCAAGGATCTAAATCAGGCTAGCGGCAGCCTTATCCTGTCAAGGACACGTAAAGCTCTCCCAGAGTCCCACTGAGATTGGGCCTTGATCAGTTTCCTACAGGTCCACATTTATTACTTCAGGCCAGAGATCAGCTCTAGTCATCAATACTAAGTATAAATACCACATTAAAGTATCTCTATTAGGAATAGCAATCCGCAAGTACTAGCATACATTTGCGCAGTTTTATTCGAAGACGTGTAATGCCGAGTTACTTTTTAAATTAAAGAGTATGTATTTTTAGGCTTTGTTATGAATGATTATTGTTAAAGTTAAAATTTTAAGGGAAAAATTAGAAGTGTATGATTATGGACGAAATTTTGTAAGCAAAAAGAGGAAAAAAATATGAAAGTTGAATATTTAAATTGTATTAATAAAAGTAGAAAGAAAAAAATTAATAATCTAAAAAGATAAGTACAATTTAGAAATGTATGATACAGAACACTCCAATTTTACTTTAACTTGCATGCTATTAATTATTCACTTTATGAGCATGTTAAGTCACAAACATACATGTTATTATTAATTATCAATTAATTAAGTATTATATAGTAAGTGCGAATGGGATGATTGTTATGGGCATCGTATCTACTAGTTTGTTCAAATAAACTGAAACATAGATACCGAGTGTTAGTCGATTCAAAAAATAGGAATTTAATTCGTCTTAGCTTTACTTAGGCTGCTTTTTTTCTAACAAATTTCTATCCAAATGATGAAGCGGACTTGGTTTATCCTTATATTAAAAACAAGATTAGAAATGGGGACAGAAATTGACAAGTTGTCTTTGTTTCGATCATCTGCTCTGTTTCTATTTCCTCATGCCTACCTGTCCCTTGAATATGTATTAAAGGATATAGTCTCAACAAATTAAAAACTTATAATCATGAACAAGTACAGTGGTAGTGACTTGTGGATCTAAAACAAAACGTGTTTTTCCTGGGTAGGGTATAAAATATTCCTTAATTATCATATAAACATGGTAGTAAACTTGGTAAATGTCAAGTACTTTAGATTTAACCAAGAGGAAAAAAAAAGGAATTTGGGTCAGCAAATTGAAGACTGTTGAAATTGGAAGCACAAATATAGTTTCTCCTATTGATTATCTCATATTTTTCTGTAAGGAGTTTTAGCTTTTCATTCCATGCAGTTGGTAAAAATATAGGCTCTTCTTCTTTTTGTTTTATTTTTATTTGATTTAAGCCTTAGGTGCATATTTTTTTATCTCCAAACCTTTAACTAAATCACAATTCAGTCCTAAATAATTTCAAAACATTTAGTTTAAATCAATATTTAATTATGTTTTTAGATTTGGTAGCTCCATACAACTTTAAAGTAATTTATGATTTTAGTTATAAAAAAACCATTTTTATTACTCAAATGTTAAAAAGGAAAAGGATTAAATTTCAAAGTAAAAGTTTGAAAAAGCACTAAACCATTCTCATTTTTTATTATCCATAAGTCAAGATATTTGTTCTAGGTCCTTTTAACTTTTTAAAGACCACACCATATTATCAAAAAGTTGGTAAAGAGAGGAACTGAAATGGTATGCCTTTTCTGTATGTCATCATATGATAAAACACGATCTTTATGATATGAACATACATATTTATAATTTCATCCACTTCTTCCGTGGATAAATCATTTATATCTCGAATCTAGAAAACCAGAAATTAAAAAAAATCACTTTTGATCAATTACAGGAATAAAAAGTCAAAAGAAGGGTAAATGTAATTATATTAATGTTATCCCACCTTGTTTAGTATTAAGGATTTCTCCTCTGTGCCTCTCTCAAGAGAAGTTGTGACAGAGATAAGAAGGGAAGCAATTGAACGCAAAGTGGGTTGTGCGACAATAGGAGAATGGTAATTGTTTGAATTATGAAGAAACCTGTCACACTATGTGTCAATCGTACAAGTCTTTATTCTTTCTCAGGATAAAAAACATTGGTTTACAGAGGGACATAAAGGATTGCCCCCCGCAAGGTGTATATATACCTGAAGTCTCAAAGATTTCCTTATGACTAGAAAATAGAGATAGTAACTTAGACTGAAGCATAGCCTAGATGTGTAGAGTTCTGACTTCCTTTTATCCTGACCATTTACATAAAAGAAAAATTAGTATAAGACACAATCATGAAATTATCTCATTCATTGTGATGGAGATCTCCTCACATGAAACATGAGCATACTTTAGAAGACTAGACTATTCTGACAAAGAAAGTATCATCTGACTCATAAGTAAAAAGAGCACGCGTCATACTGAAGTGTTAGACCCCGTTTTTGGAGCCCAACAACTGGAGTCCTAAACCTTGTGATTATTATCCTGGAGGGTTATTGCCATCATTCCACAAGGTTGGTATGCCTGCACTAGTCAATCACCCAAAATACAAAATGACTTATTCAAAGAAATTGTAGCTCTAAGTCTCTGGTTTTCTTTGAAGCAAGGATCATCTTAATCGGAGTTTTACAGCTCAAGATATACTTAAACAACTAAAGCGTGTTCATACCCCAATCATGCTCTCCCAACCGACCTCTAACTTACTCTAATGAAAACTTTCCCAAAACAACACCAAAAGATCCAAATTTTTATGAGAAGATAGAAAAAGATGTTAGGAATCCATTGCTTTAAGAATCACTTCATTTAGGGGTCGGATGAGGAAGTTATACCCGAAAGAATATACGTTTATACCATTAATCAATTTGTACCTATCTTGGCTCCCACTACAATTGTCTGATTGACTTCATTTTCTGACGGTTTTAAAGAAGCCTTCTATATCTACAACTTTTTTGAAGACCTCAAAGACAAATTCCACCTTATGAAGGATCAAAAATGGAACAGAAGATGACAATACAACTAAGACAATGCAGAAGGTCAAACTAAGACAGTCAAACTAAGACGAAGCAAAAGTAAGACGAATCAAAAATAATACGAAGCAAACTAAGACGATGCACTATGCATAAGAAGATGTTTCAACTGGGTCTTTCTCACACCCCCAAAGTTCTAAATCACTATCTATACTCTCTAGAGCATTTCCACTCATAAAGACCATAACTTTCAACTTAGACGTCTAAGTATTTCATGCTATATACCGTTGAAAAGATAAAAGAAAGACCTACAACTTTCTAGAAGATAACTTTGCCTAACTCAGCTCACATCAACCCAGAAATATACCTAAAGTCAGTAGACGAATTTTCCCCCTATGTAACCATGAGAATCATGGGTGAAACCAAAATCATAAACCATTAGTATCAAAAGATCGTAGTTTTATAAAGCTTTAGTGGGCATTTCAAGTCCCCAATACATGACTGTTTCAAAAATATTCCAAAATACAAAAGATACATGAACAATAAATTGCTCAAAATGCAACTAAAGCCTTAGTTTACTAGATTTGCTTAAATTATAACAACATTTCAAAAGTGGAATGATGCCTTGGCCCTTGACTACTCAATGTCTTGCTCATCACCTGCTTATGGGGAGGAAAGTGGGGGGTGAGCTTAAAGCCCGCGGGAAACAATTTTATAGTTTGTAACAAACAAAGACATTTTAAAAACATTTTTCCACGCAGAAATTTATGGGTATGCAAATCATGAATGCATTACTCCAATCAACTTGTCATGAACACAAACACATCAAATGGTTTGGGTAAGTCCAAAACATGACACACTACACATTTCCAATGAAATGGTCCCGTATAGTTGTGCATTCTTAAGGGAGTCCTTGAGGGAGCTCCATGCCACTAGCGGGCAGGCGAGAGAAGCCTATACTTGGGTCAACGTGCACGTGACGGTTCTTGAGGGACTACCATAAACGTACATAACACAGAGATTTCAAAATCTTGTAAGCTTGGTGCCCAAAAAGGCACATTCTCTTGAGAACTTGCTTTTCATATGCTTGTTATATCTTAAAAACTATTTCCAAAAGTATGGTTTCATAATCATGCATCATTTCAAAGAATCATTTTTAAAACAACTTTCCATAAATTATCAC
>JAOQMP010000001.1:9909455-9921125 GCA_027563575.1 Erythroxylum pedicellare
ATTATAAAAGTAAATAAGGAGAGTAAGGATTAGAACTTACATAGTTGTTTTTATAACAACTTGGTCCTCCTTATCGTAAAATCACACTTCAAGCACTTTTAGAAATTTAATTCCACTATGAACTCTTAGTTAATGACTAAAAAGAATCCATTAGAAAATCTTGTCTCTTCATTAATAGGCTTACACAATCTTCATCTTTTTCTTTTACAAATAGGTAATAACTCACACTTGAATTATAATTCTATCACTAGACCTACAAGGTCAAATATAGATCTTATAAAGAGTTTAAAGCCTTTAAACTCTTAAAAGAAAGCATATCTCACAAAAACAACACAATTAAGAAGTTCCACATATTTTTTCATCTATAGGTTATTTAAACAAGGCTTTTGTATCTCTTGATTTTCCCCTTTTATCTTTCCTCCCTCTAATCTAAGAAGGCTTTTTATAGAGTTTTTGGCCTACTAGTTGTTACTAGCATTTCTTTGTTCTATTTTGGTCAAAATATGATTACTAGGGAGTCATTCACATTATTCTCAACTTAATAGTTCATTTATTTCACTATATAAGTAATACACAAGGTAAAATATGTCTTATGATTAAATTGATCACACCATTAATCCATTGACCAAACTCATCTTATTTTTAGTCAATTGACCAATAACTAACCTAATTTAGGCTTTATTTGATGTAATCATTCTCTTTTGTCATTATGATGCCTTTGCACTCTCTTGAGTTGCTTTGAAATACTCAAACAATTTCTTTTAGAGAATTTAAAGTATATTGAAAGAATAATGAATTCAAAAGGAGATACAAGGTTTAAATATTGAAAGAATAATGACTTCAAAAGGAGATACAAGGTTTAGGCTAAGGCTTATAATGGATAAGGTGGTTTCGTTTGCATACCTTTTATACTTAACTAATCCAGTTGATGGTCTTTTGCCAGTCTAATAATAGAGGATAAGAGAAGTCATAAAGCCATTTTTTGTTTTTCTAGATGTAGGAGGTAAAGCGATATTAGAATAAGAGGAGATTATGATACAAGCTCTTAATTGCATAAAATGTAGCAATTTTTAGGTTATATTTTCCCTTTAAATTGATCACACCATCATATTGATCAAACTCATATGACTTAATTTTTTAGTCAGTAGATAAATAATAACCTAATTTAGGCCTGTTAGGTCCAGTCATTCTCCTTTATTGCTCTAATGCTTTAGTAGTCTCTTGAATTACTCTAAAAGATTCAAGCAATTTTTTTAGAGATTTTAAAGTATATTGAAAGAATAATAAGTCTTAAAGGAGATACAAGGTTTGGAATAAGGGTTATAAAAGCCTACCAAGGTAAATACAAGGTAATTACATACATTATTAAAAGAAGTAGTTGAACAAAAGGAACTTGAACTACAAAACCTATTGCGAGCTAGAGTGAAATGAAGCTAATTAATTAATTAGAAGAGAGAAAGTGAGCTAAACCAAAGGAACTTGAACTACTTAGAGATACAAAACCTATTGCAAGCCAATAAGAAAATGAAGCTCATTAATTAATCAAAAAGATAAAGTGAGTTAAATTGTTATACTTTTTATTACATCAAACTTTCCTTATTTGTTCTATTAAATCAAACTTTCCTTATTTGTTATTCTACTACTTGGATCTTTTATTTTTGCTGGTTATTAGTGTTAGGAGATGCCATAATTTATAGAAAAATTTAAACTAAAGTTATGGTGAATTTTGTATATTAAAATTTGCTCTCATATCAAGCTCATCCTCTTATTTAATAGTTGATACATCTATAATGCCTTATTTTGAAAGATCCTTTTGTTCTTTCATTTTCTAAATAGCATATACCATATTACCAAATGAGATTTTATAGATAAGGTAGTCTCCTTTGTACACCTTATATCCTTAACTAATCCAATTGATGTTCCTTTTCCAATCCAACAGAGAAGAACTGAAGTTTCAAAGCTATTATATCTTTTTTAAAAAGGACGTAAAGCTACAATGGAAGAAGTGGTGATTAATTGATTTAGGCTCCTGATTGCATAAACTATAGTAGTTTAGCATATTATATTTGCTCTTTAACTTGTCTAGCATATTTGGTATTCTTGTTATGGAAAGCCATATGATAAATGATGATTTTGGACTTGCTTTCTTGAGCCATACTATTCTAGTTTCTTTTAGTGATTAATTTCTTGATAGGTACTTACAAGAATCCTTTTTGTAAATCCATGAACAGTGCCTAAACCACTATATTGAGTCCTCCATATTAGAGAAAATATTGAAATTAAGGAAGTGATCAATCAAAGTAGACTAGCCCTTTTAGTTAAGAATAATTTAATTTTTCCCTAGGACATCTCTTATTTTTACACCATCTGAATTAAATTCCTAAGGGAAGAGAGTTCATTAATCCTAATAAGAGACCAATATTGTTCCAATTATCATTTCAAAAACCATAAAGAAGATTTGTTCTTAAGCCTAGGTTAGCATTCTAGCCTAACTTTTTTTTCCTCAACTTAAGGATTTATAAGATTATCTATGAAGAATTAGTTTTTTGTCAAATATTCTTGTTCTGATCCCTTAAGTAATGTTTATAGATCCATCTTATCCAAAGAAATTGTTTCCCTTTCCTTGTTATCATTAGGACTTCATTTGTAATTCTAACGAAGATGATTCCTAGCCCTCCTTTATTCTTTAGTAATATTACAATACTCTTTATCACTTTATCCATTGCTCCTCTTGAAATATCTCTTGAGCATAAGAATTTCCTCATCATCTATTCCATTGTTTTTATTAAAATCTTTGGAAGTATAAATATGAAAACTAGTACATATAAAGGTTGTTAAGAACTGAGTTAACTTAAGCTTTATGCACTAGCACCAAGGTTTAAACACTAATTTCAATGATCCAATAAACTTTCCTTTATAATAACCTCTCTAATATATGAATATTTGACTTTAATTATACACCTATATTTGATGTATTTTGCTTGATATTTTATAGCTTTGTTGTATTTTTGGTACTTAATTCTCTCCAATGCATTTATAGGTTATAATTTCCTTCATGGACCAAAAAGATAAGAATTTGGATGAAAATATGGCATAAAACGAAGTTTTGAAGAAATTAAAAGATGTATGTGTCCGTGTAAGTATTTATGCCTATATAAAATCACGAATTCTAGAGTTTTTGAATATACACAATCTCTTAAACACCTATATAGCAAATCATGTATTTCTCAAAAACCCTAGATTTTACTACAAAAGGACATGAATAGAGGCAAATAAAAGAGAGCCAATTTTTACAACAGGCTTAAGGTGTGAAACATCTAGAGAGGTGATGATTTTGATCCAGAGATAAGGAAAACACAAAGTTAACATCAAAGGAGATATGATAGAAGGCTATATGTAATCTAAACTTGTAAGAAGATTCAATATAATAGAAAGGGAGATTTAAAATTATAAACTCTTTTTTTCTATTAGTTTTTCTACATGTTTATATTTGATTTCATTTTTTTATTATGACTAACTAAACACTTTTTAGTGTCTAGGTGTGATGATCCTTAGTCTGTAATGATAATATGCCTTAATATTTTATTCAATGCAATATTTTGATTAATTTATCATAATTCAATTATATGTTTTATGCATGTTCTAATAAATCTGGAATATTAGTGCATGATTTGATTTCATATCATTAAGAATGAGAAATCCTTTGTATGAATAGATTTACTATAATTGAAAGGAGTTGATTGCAAACCTAGGGATATGTCAACATAAATACTATAGATTAGAGTTAAACCTAAAAGTAAAATTCATAAATCAATCCTAGAAACTTTATTTAGAATGATTTTGGTTAATTAACCTATTGATTAGTTGTTAGTAGTCTTGAGAGATTTATTAACATAAGATAGGAATTTTCACATTCTAATATTCAATAAAATAATTGCGAGATAAAATGTTAATTATTTAATGGTTTTTAGGGGGATTTATCACCTAGACACTAATCTTTGATATTAATTTTTCGAAGTAATTTCCTTGCTCTTCTGCATTCATTATTGTTTCTAATTTTAGTTTATTTGTTTAAGTTTTATTTTCAATTAAAAATCAAACATTCAATTTGTAGGCTAGGTAATATTAGAAAGGTAACTACTAGTAATTACTGTTTTCGTGGGATCGATATCTACTTTCCTGTACTAGTTACAACTATGTCGTGTACTTGCATTAATTTAATATTGATATAACACAAAAGTATTAATCAAAATTTTTGTGCCATTGTCAGGGATGGTAATATTAGGAACATCTAAATTTTATTACTCTAGTCATTTTATTTTGTTTTTTTCTTTTATTTTATTTCAATTAAGTTTTTGTATTTACTTATTTTTTAATTATTTTTCTTATAATTTATTATATTTGTGGCTCATTCAATTAATTATATTTTGAACTTCTCTACATTAATCGTGTGCTTGTGGATTATTTTTAGGGATTAAGGTAATGTCATGGCCACAACTCACAACAGATGTATGGAGTAGGTAGTACTCTTATGGGAGTTAGATATATCATCCCAACATGTAACATCACCAAGCTGGAAAGAGTTATTCCCTGACATGTTTTCTAAAGGTTAATCGATGTCCAGGCTATGTTGTAACATTTGTGGAGTAAGTATTACAATCACGAATGTTGGGCATCAACTTACATGTAGAAGCAACCAAACATGTAGAACTAACCTTAAGGTGTATCATACGAGAATATGTATAATTCAGAGTGGAGCAAACCTTATGGATGGAATGACTACGCTCAAATTGAATATGTACAACAAGAGTACCAATATGAAAGTATTATAGATAAACTACTAGAATACCTTACTAAACGTGTAACAACCTACTGTGAATTTCAAGGGAGATTTTCTTCACTGAATATGACACATTTCAAGAAGGCGAGGAGGTAGCTAATGCTCTGGAAGATAGGATGGCCAAAATTATTCAAGAATCAAATATAAGGCATCAGAGTAAAAAGGCTCATTTACATAATATGGTGAATCAAGTTAATCAGTTGGTGAAAATATTATTTGATGAACTGCAGGGAAGTTTGCCCAATACTATTGAAATAGCTTTTAAAGAAAATGTAATGACAAGCAACATTAGGAGTGGAAAAGAGCTTTAAGAAGAAGAAGAAAAAGTGTTTGTCCAAGAAGTAGAAGCAGAGAAATGGAAAGAAATAATTGAAGAAAAAAAAGAGTTAAACACCTTTGTTTAGGAAGAAGAAGATGAAGAAGAAGAGTAGACAAAGGTGGTTGAGGAAGAACTGGCAGAGGAACCAAATATGGAAACTACTTATGAGTCGTTAGTATCCACCTTAAGTACAGAGGGTTCCCACTTCCTTTAAAACAAAATGCATATGTCAATAGAAGATTTAACGAGTTTCATCATCCTTTATTTTGCTAGTAGTATGCTATTATAAGGAGAATTAATATAGCCAATTGTAATTATTAAGTTGATAAAATATGTTCTTATTATTATCTTGCAACACGTGGCTTGTTTATAGGCTATGAAACCACTTTAAGGAGAAACGGGTGGAAGCAAGCCATTGATTATAAATCCAAGATGACAGTAATATGTAGGGTACGTCGAGTTAATGTACATGGGAGACAACCCATGAATTAGTTTTTTTAATTTTATTTAATGTTATTTAATTCTTATTTTCATGATTAGAATAAGTTTATATGATTTTTGATGTGTTTGAGGATACATAATTCATCATCTTAACAAGATTGTGCATAATTAAGGTATTAGGGTATACGTGTTAATATGTTATAATGCTTAGTGCAAAATTTTATATTTGATCATCCAATTTTAAAGTTGCACATATTTACAGAGAGCTACACCCCCTCTAGTCATGCTGTTGTAGACTTACAAAGTTTGATACATGCCTATGTAACAAATTATGAAAGTCTGGGAAAAGTCAAAATTCAATTACTTACATAGTCATGTACTAGACTGTATAAATCTGCAACTTATCTTTAAAATGCCATAAACCCTTCATTATTCCTTATTTTCTCTCTTCCCTCTCTCGTAATTATCGTTGCCCTCTCATTTCTCCATCCCAATTTGCATGTTTTTCTTGCGATTTTTCGACACCCAAGTTAGTAAACCTATCTATTCACTTGTTTATGTATGATTCATTGGGTGTTTCACATTATTTATAAATTTTTCAATCAAAAATGAATTAGTGATTTTAGGGTTGTGTGAGATTTCTTATGATCATATGATTATTTTTGGTTTAATAGTTGAATTTAATCCTTACCCAATTGACTTTAATGATCCAATTTAATTAATTTCATGTGAATTAGGTGGAAATTCAACTTGAGTTGTGAAACTATGCGATTTTGCTCATTAATTTTTAAATTGTGATATTTTTTTGTGAAATTAGGATTAATTAGTTCTTTTTATAGTCAATTAAATCAAGGTTTGTGTTTAATTGCACGCCACTTTGATTTTTGCATGAGTTTAATGTTTAATTTTGGGAATTATGCATAATTGTGAATTTAGGGTTTTCAATTTCAAATTTAGGTTTAAATTGTAATTACATAATTAGGTTAGCTTAATTTGTTAATTACAATAGTTTTAATTTTAATTTGGTGATTTATGAGGTTGTGAGTTAATTTTTTCAAATATTTATTTTTATTTATTTTGTTTTTAATTTTTTTCAAATATTTATTTTTATTTATTTTGTTTTATTCTCTTTTTTTTTACTTATTTCTTATTTTATTTGCTTTAGATTATTTGTTTGTAATTTTATGTGTTAGTTTTTCTTTTTTTAGTTTGTATTTTTACGTTTAATAATTTAGTGAGCATACTAAACTTTAAGTGTAGGAAAAAGAGTACTATCGTAATTTACTCACAATTATTTAAAATTTTAGGCATAATTAGAAGATCTCGACGAGAAAAGGAGATCCCTAGGAAGCAACAACTAGGAGAATGCTCCTCAACCATAGCTTAACCCCCAAAGTGACCGTAAATGTTATTGTTCAATTCCAGAGCCCACAAGGAACAATACCAACCGCTTAAGGATTAAAAAGTTCAGTACTAGTCGATTCATAGACTAGGAGGAACTGGAGCAAGTTGGTTTAGCTCAATAAGTTTAGGACCTCATCAACATTAGAGTGTGGTCCCGACTCTACGATATCGTGGAGTCCTCCTTCGGGGAGTTGACATTAGAGGTAATCTCCACATTCTTCATAAAGAAAGAAAGCTATGATGGGGACCGATCTAACACGATCCAGTTTGGGATGAAGGGAGATGTGCTCTGAATGAGCTATTTGGAGTTATTCATTATGATGGGCCTTTATGACTAGGAATACATGTGGACTTTAGAGTACATTGCATTACGGACAGACTTTTCATGTGGATTGTCTCCTTGGCACTTTTGGCGTATGATTAGTATGAAGGAAGACTATAAACTTAGCAAATCTAAGGCATCTTCATTTTGAAATCCCATGCTCATATACATTCATGGTATTTTAAGTCATGCGTGGAGTGGTCAGGGTGATAGTTGGAGAATTGTTGGGAACTTAGACATGTATTACTTGTGAAGTATGAGCGACATGACACTAATCCACCTACGACATGCATTTTGTCAATTTATTAGGTATCAGAGCGAGGAGAGAAAGGTTAGCACAATCTATGTCAGGCCTTGTGTGGCCAGACTGGCATGATGGGTGGGGATATTTGATTGACTACTATCGATTCGATAGATGAGTACCATGGTGGTATTAAACCTTGTAGTAATGTAACTTATGCTTATGGTCTGCAGATGTCATGGACACATAGGCGACAGATACAAACTTATTAGGGAGCCTGATGAGCCAATAACAGAGGATGGAGATAAGGTGGAGTAACATATTGAGGAGTAGCCATTGCCACCCAAGATGAAAGGTGGTGACGAAGGACAGTCCAATAGTTCTTAAGTTTAGGATACCACATCTAGACCAACTAAAGATAGCATTGCTAGAAAGATGGGGAGCTCATCTTCGGGGTACCCAAAAGGTTATCCAATAATAGAAGGTGGAGCTATTGGAGCAAGTAGGATGGCTCAAGACTTCAATTGAGCAGTTAGGAGGGCTTAAGACTATAGTCGAATGGATGGGAGAGCTAATGTTGTTTATGGCTAGTCATCTAGGTATAACTGTGCATCTCCTTCTTGGTATAACATTGGACTGTTTGACAATGGAGGGTCCTCAAGTCGATAGTCCTCAAAAGGTGGAGAAGTTGCTAATGATGTAACAGCCCAGATCATCCGCTCACAGATATTGTCTACTTTGGGCCTTGGCCCAGCCAAGCCCTCACGGTTTTGCTTTTCCCACGGCCTTCCCAGGAGGTTACCCATCTTGAAACTACTCTCACCCAAGCACATTTAACCTCAGAGTTTTGATGGGATCCGGTGCATTAGGAGTTCAGTTTGGGTGTCGAAAGTCTTTAGTCGAGAAGTTGAGACTCGGATCGTTAAGTTGACGTCCCTAATGGTTGGATGATTTCGACCTCGATCGGAGTACTTGTCGACATTCCTTGGGATGTTGGGGTATCGGATAAGCTAGGCTTAGCCCGATCTCTTAAGGGGAAGTCGTCATTAGGTTGGACCTTTGCGACCTGAGCCAGAGGATATTAGTCATCCCCTGAAGCCGTTAGATCCCCCTCTCATTATAGTCACTCCTCTTGGAGAGTAAGTGGCTTGTGATTAAGTATATACAGCTTGTGAGACAAAGATAGGTGATGTTGTCTTAGAGGCATATCTTATTCCCCTCGAACTTTGGGATTTTAAGGTGATATTGGGGATTTATTGGTTAGAGAGGTATCACGTTAGGGTTGATTGTTTTAAGAAAGAGGTAGAGTTTGAACCTCAGGATAGAGTCCCGGTTAAATTTATTAATGATTGACAAGTATTAACAAGTTATTTGATATCAGTGATCAAGGCTAAGAGATTCATCAGGGATGCTAGGCATTCCTTGCACATCTGATTGACAATTCGGCACAGAGGGTTGAACTAGGTGATGTTCCCATTGTGCGTGAGTTCCCCGATGTTTTTCCGGAGGAGTGACCTAGATTACCACTTGATCGGGATTTTGATTTCACTATTGACTTGGTCCTGGGGACGACACCAATATCTATACCACTGTATCGCACGACACCAACAGAATTGAAACAGTTGAAGATTTAATTACAAGAGTTGTTGGGTAAGGGCTTCATCAAACCAAGTCATTCACCATGGGGAGCACCTGTATTGTTTGTCAAAAAGAAGGATGGAACCCTCTGCTTATGTGTTGATTATTGGTAGTTAAATAGGGTTACCATCAAAAATAAATATCCAATTCCCAGGGTCGATGATTTATTTGATTAGTTAAGAGGAGCTACAATATTCTCAAAAATAGATATAAGGTCTGGGTACTGTCAATTGAAGATTGATTAGACTGATGTGCAAATGATTGCCTTCCAGATGAGGTATGGACACTATAAATTTTTGGTAATGCCATTTGGATTGATAAATGCACCTGCAGTATTTATGGATTTCATGAACAGGGCTTTCTCTCCTTATTTAGATTAGTTTATCATAGTCTTCATTGATAATCTTCTGATTTACTCTAAGAATGAAGAGAAGCATGCTAGACATCTCCAGATTGTGCTACAAATACTTCGCGAAAGACAATTGTATGCGAAGTTTTCAAAATGTAAAATTTTGCTAAGGGAGATTGTATTCTTTGGGTATGTGGTATTAAGGGAAGGTATTTTTGTAGATTCGAAGAAATTGGAGCTATAAGTGAATAGGAACAACCCAAGAATGTGACAGAAGTCTGCAACTTTTTGGAATTAGCTAGTTATTATCGGAGGTTTGTTGAGGATTTTTTTCGTGCTTACAACTCCTTTGTTGAGCCTTACTCGGAAGGGAATAAAATTTCAGTGGCATGACAAACACAAGACGAGTTTCCATAAGCTGAAGAAGTGATTGACTTTAGCACCATTGCTTGCATTACCTACCCAGGGAGTAGGTATGAGGTATACAGTGAAGTCAGTCACTAGAGACTTGGCTGTGTACTTATGTAGGTCGGGTGAGTAATCGCATATACTTCTAGATTGCTGAAGAAGCATGAGCTAAATTATCCTATACATGATTTGGAGTTTGCAGTGGTAGTATTTGCAATCAAGATTTGGAGACACATTGTTATGGGGATACTTATATATAAATTGACCACAAGAGTCTGAAGTACCTAATGACACAGAAAGAGCTAAATCTCAGACAAAGGAGATCGTTGGAATCGCTTAAGGATTATGACTTAATAATTGACTATCATCTAGGAAAAGCAAATGTGGTAGCCGATGCATTTATTCATGAGTCCTATTCGGCAGTAACTGATAGGCCAAATCCTTACATAACACATTTGATGAGTGTGTGAAGCCTTGGGGTTAGACCCCCAGTGGCAGAGGATGATGGAACATTGCTAGCATAGTTTGAAGTTCATCCGACATTATTTGATGAGTTAAGGAGATCGTAAGCTGATGATCCTAAGTTAAGAGTTATTCAGGAGAAACTGTCATTCGAAGAGAGTGAGGGGTTTAGACTGAGAAAAGACAGGTTATTAGTCTTTAGAGACAGAGTTTGTGTGCTGAATGACCAGGGTCTCAAATGAGCTATCTTGGAGGAAGCTCACATTTCAGCTTATGCTATGCATCCTGATAGTACTAAGATGTATTGAACTCTTAGAAAGAGTTATTGGTGGTCAAGGATGAAGAGAGAAATAGCGGAGTTTGTGGCTAGATGCCTTCCTTGTCAAAAGATTAAGGCAAAGCATCAGAAACTAGCAGGTATGTTAGAGTCTTTACCTATTCCGGAATAAAAGTGGGAGCATGTGATAATGGATTTTGTAGTTGGATAACCTTGTACATCAAAGGGTCACGATGCTATTTGGGTTATAGTAGATAGATTAACGAAGTCTGCGCATTTTCTGCATGTTCACACAATCTATTCATTGGAGTCATTGGCAAAGCTATATATCGACAAGATTGTAAAGCTGCACGGGTGCTAGTTTTTATAATATCAGATAGGGATCCGAGATTCACTTCACGATTTTGGCCGAAATTCTAGGAATCCTTGAGGACTAAACTGAAGTTTAGTACTGTTTCCCACCCCCAGACCGATGGTCAGTTAGAAAGGATCATTCAGACACTGGAGGATATGCTGAGAGCATGTGTGATGGACTTCCAAAGGAGTTAGGACTGACACTTGCCTTTGATAGAGTTTGCTTAAAACAATAGTTATCAGACAAGTATTGGTATGCCACCATGTAAAGCACTTTAAGGGAGGAAACGCAAGACACCGAGTCCATCGGATGAATATGACCATAGTGGTTAAATTAAATATGTTCTAATGCCTTATAGGTGATTAGACATGATTTATAGACTCATGGGACACTTACAAAGCTTAATAGGAAAAGTTGATGGACGTAAGGGCTTATTTGCAAATTGTTAAAAGTTAAAGGACTTAATTGTAATTTTCAATTCTTGGAGGACCAATTAGAAATTTTTTAAAGTCAAGGGGCTTAATTATAATTTTCAAAAGTCCAAGGACCAAAATAAAAATAAAAGTTTTGGAGATTTCTAAACTTTGGGCTTAATTGCAAATTTAGGAAAGTTT
>JAOQMP010000001.1:9926304-9940126 GCA_027563575.1 Erythroxylum pedicellare
TTATGATACATTAAGGTGAAAATCAATCTTTTAACTAATGTTTAAAGAAATCATTTTAATTATTACATCAACAGCTAGTTAGTTTACATTACTAAGTTGTGACATTACATAGGCTAAATTGATAACCCATTACTAGAAACTACCAAAAGATTTTTTAGGATTTATGATATTATCAGTACCATCTTAAAAATGTTAAAGTGTACTGTGATAACATAGATAATGTAGGGACTAACTTAGAGTTTATAGGAGAAGTTAAGGAAAAATTTGTACCTTTCACGTAAATAATAGTATTCATAACTCAACAATGTCATCCATTTGTAAAAATTATTAAATAGTATAAATACTCATTAAATAACATATAACATCATTAATCTCTCTGAAAAAGGATCTTAATATGAAATTTTATTTTCATTTATCATTAAAGAAAAAAGGCTAATTTTTTCCTTCAACAAGTACCAATTAATAAAAACATATGTGAATCAGTAAAAATGTTGGGATCCCATATTGACGAGTTAGAATTTTTGAAAACTGAAGAAAAGGTCATGAAAAAATATGCTGTTTTTCTGCAAAATATTTTGTAAAAAATTTGGAAAAAGAAGTTAGAAAGCAGAAGATTTATCTTATAATTCACTTGGCTTGTAAATTAAATAAATAATTAAAAATAAAATCAAATAATTTGTTATGCATATGGAATCTTTAGGAAAATTAGGTTTATCGATGCTTAAACATAGGGCTAAAAGTGCAAATTATATCAAAATAGTTTTTAAATAAGTATAACTAAGTTATTACCTTTACTGATATAATCCAATCAAAGTTTTGACTAAATTTATACAGGGCGATTATCGATGATACGATATGGAAGTTAGAGGTTGAAGTGTTAATAGGGCCTAAACTATTTTTCCATGTTAATCTTCAAGTCACCCCCACCTTCTTAAACTCCAATGCCATGAATCAAGCTTAAGTCCACCTATTGGAAATGTAACAGACCTCTATTTGATAACAAGGCTTGAACACTTAGACTATCAGTTTATACCTTACAACCAATTGATTGGTTATAGTTTAATGACAAAATGATTTAAAGGTATTCTTTTTCTTGTATATGTTTAGATGTATATGATAAAGTCCATACGATAATTATACATTGTAAATGAAATTATAATGAGATTATAATTATGAGATTCATATTGCAATTATGTATTATTCCTAATTGTTCATAGTCATTTTTCTATTAAGAATGGACATTAATAGAATGTAAAAAGGCTAGTACACATTATGTTTTTTCTTATGAAAGAAGTAGTTGATCTTATAAGCTAAAGTATGGAGATATTTAAACAAATGTGTGGGTGCTTGTTAGAGAATAAGTTCACTAAATTGACACGATATGAGGAATCCATTTGGAACATTACTTGTATATCTATGAAAATTTTCATTACGATGATTGTATAAGTGATTCTTTGACTTGAGGTTTTCAAAGTTATCTTGTATAGGGATTGATATGTTTTCATATTGCTTATGATCTATTCTAATCATAAGTCATTCAATCAGTACTCATTGGATATAGTGTGAACTATATAGAGGTAATTGTGTGATTAAGATATGATTCATCACCCTAAGAATCTTATTTCTTAACTAAATTATCCACAAAAAATAAACTTCAAATCTTATGACAAAGTAGATTTAAGTCTTTGGCTACTCTTCTCCTGTATTTCTTTAATTGCTGGAATTTTAAATATTATCATACATATGCATTCCGCTCCATTACCATCCCTTCACTTAGTGGTATTTTAATGGCTTTAATTATAGCAATTTCCCTTATCTAGCTACTGAAGTTTGTTATCAGATTTTATATGCCCTAGTGAGTGTGTTAAAAGATTCTTAATTCTCTTTCCCTCTAAATCATATATATACAACAAGTTAGAGTTAACAACTTTGAGTCCCTTTTAAAGCTATACTTGACCTTAAACACCCATATGATGATGATGTTTTCCCACTCATTTCCTATGTAGACTTGATCACATTGATGCATGATATGTCCTTATATTACATTTGATTAATTACAATTAAAGAACAAATGATTTATAGATTCTTGCTCCTATTTATGGAGGGAAGATACATTGTTGATTTGAATACCTCTAATTGTATCTATTGTCTAAAATTTCTATTTCACATTCTTGGGATGCAATCTTATGTTTAAAGGTTTCTATTTCATATAAGATAAATGCAACTATTGGAGAGGAAGGTTTGAATAATTTTGTACATGTTTATTTATAAACTTTTTTGACTTATGGGCATTTACAACATTGGGGGTTGTATGATGGTACATTTGACCTAATAGATTAGAATCCCCTTAATTGATAACTTTAAGCATTGATTGGCTTTAAATACTTAAGAATGTGGAAGGTGAGGAGTTCATACAAAAGGTCTTGATTATGCCAATTTTCAAACAAGAAAGATGTAGCATTCTCATTGCTAATGATGCATTTTATATTGTGGTTCATGATATCTCTCCTTTTGAATTAATGTCTAAGAAGTACTTACTTGGCATGTAAAGCTCCAGCATGAAAGTGAGTGTGTATCCATCTAACCTATAAGGACACTTTTATCTACCAGATTTTTCCATATTATTTTAACTAAGAGCATGTTGTTAATGGATTTAACTGAGGTTAGCCCAAGCCTCCTTCCTCTTTAGTGGCACAAACTTCTATCACTTTACATTGGCATGTGCTATTTTGTTTGGATCTCTTAACCATAAGGAATTTTTCACTAATTTCTCAATTGCCTTGATTATACTACAAGCATGGGAGCTCCAAAGCACATGGATATTATTAAGGATAGAGCATATAGTTTGCAATCTTCTAACATATTAAAGGTTTTTGTTATTCCAACTCCACATTCCTCTATAAATAACATCAAACAAGGATTGACATTCTTTATTTGTGAATCTTGGGGTTGTAATTGGAATCCTAAGATATTTGAATAGAGGTTTCTCAAGTTTCAGACAGCTATATTTTCCAAATTCTTAGCTTAGTTGAAATTATTTCCTAATACAAAGATGCTCCTCTTCTCAAGGTTGATCTTTGGACTTGATATATCACTGAAGTGTTGCATTGTTTCCATATGCAATCTTATTGAATTTTCACCAACTCCACACAATAATATGAAATCATCATCAAAGGATAAATGAGAAATTTACTCATGGTAATAGGTTGCTAATTTCTCTGATATTCCTGTCAATTAATCGTGAAGAAACTATATGCAAACTATGTATAGGTAGGGATTCCCTGCCTTAATCATTTTCGTCCATTGAACGCTTGAAAAATTTTGCCATTAACAAAAAATGATGAATGATGTAGTTATGATCCCTTTGATGAAGGGTAGAAGATTCTAGAATAAAACTCCAAGCCCCTAAATCAAATATATTATGAATATTTATTTTCATTGTTCAACCATTGATAGCTTTGTTCTTGTCATAATCTTTGATCACTTCTTGTAGTAAAAGAAAATCATCTCCTATTCTCGTCCCATGAATAGAGGTTCCTAGCTTGGATTGATAATAAAATTGCGTGTGCCTTTTAATCTAGTAGAAAACACCTTTCTAATTATCTTATAAATCACAATACTTTTGCAAGCTAATAGCATTAGGCTTCTTAAGGCATTTATGGGCTATATTCAATTCATTGAGCAATTTACAATTTGAGAGTTATAGAATAGCTTTTGATACTGATCTCCCACTAGATACTATAATTGTTGAAAAACTAACCTATCTGATTGCCAAGATTCAAATTAAAGAGAGCTGTCTTAGTTCCCTCTTCACTGACTAGTTACTCTTTGATTGGTCCTCATTCATTCGTCGATATACATTCTTAGTTTCTGAAGAGAGAAAACAACATTTGCTGATCCATCAATTCTCTTTGAAATAGTTGAAAATAGCAATTTTCGGGTATACAATTATTCTTTTGCCATTCTTCGTGGTCAATATAACATTAAAATTGTCTATGCTTATTGCATAAATTGTATACAAAGAATTTCTAATCTGTCAATTGCTCGGCTGGTCAGAATACCTGCCTGTTCCAGTTCTGTGTAAAGAAATATAAATGAACTGAAAGCCGAAAATAAAACAGTACAATTAGCTTTCTTCGTTTTGGATACAACAGCCCTAAGGTTTCTTTCTCTTGGGACTTAAAATAAACTCATCGTCGTCATTCTCATTTATGATTTTCCTTTTAGCTTTTGCTTCACCGTTCTTTGGTGCCAATTGTTGCTTTTGGGAACTCTCAGGTTTGTAGGGAGGCTTGGAAGATTTAATGGGGGTTCCCATCCGTTGCATCTTTTGTTTCCTCTGTTTCTTCTCATATGCCTTTTTAGCTCTCTCTGGAGACAGCAGGCCATGTTCCATCATCCTGCAAGTCGTGTTATGTCAATCCTTGCTAATTAGATAGTGCAATCCGATCAAATATTGATTTGAAAGAAAGAAAAATGACATAGGATGAGACAGCTAGTGAAGTTAGACAAATAGGAGTGATAAGGCTAAGCAGGTTCCTCGACTAAAGTTCCTAGCATACTGGAAAGCATTTGAACCCTGGCGGTAGATCGAGAGGTACTCGTTTCTCGTCGCCAGGTTTTCGTGCTCCAGGAATTTTAATAAGCCTAGGTTTACGAAGATGTAATAATACTATTCTTAAAATGTTAACCCCTTAGATATTCAACATTTTTCTTCAAACTGACAAATACATACTAACTTATATTTAAAATTCAATGAAAATAATTTTTTTTTAGATTTTTAGTTTTTCTGCTTTCTTCATTTTAGTTTTTCTTTCATTCTTTTTGCGTACCCTGTGTTCTTCTTTTTCTTGTTTGCTTGTTCTCTTTTACCTTTTTTGTCAATCCCTGAATAAGAGAACAAGGGGAAACGACCGCCAACTAAATGATTGGGGATTGAATTCAGAATTAATATGAACTGTCCAAATAGCAGAAAAGACAACACCTAAACAGCTGGAGGAAAGGGCCTGAAATAGGAAATAGCACTGGCTATGGCTGGAAACTCTTGTGACGGGCAGCTATGACAAACTGCGTTAGAAGTCAGTCTGAAATTGGACAATAATGCCGAAACTCGCTGGAATATGAGCAATTGAAGAGAAGTAAGAAAGAAAATGTGGCATAGAAGATGACAGATTGGCATAGAAAAAAAAATGAATATCTTTCCAGGAAAAAACTCGTCAGAAATAAAGAAACAGGTGGGATCAGGCCGACTACAAAGTTTAAAGAGACATTGGCGACAAATAGAAGAAAAGAGGATTGACATTGCTTTGCCATGTGAAAATGAAAGTTGACAAAACGTAGAAAAGAAAATTAATATGTATTCTTACAATTGATTTTGAGTTACATAATTATATACATCTTAGTACTGGAGAACAATAGAAAACTATCTCTTATGATAAGAATCAATCTCTTAAGATCATACAATCTCTTAAGACAAGATCAATCTCTTAAAATCTTAGAATTTTTAGGATATCAAAAAATTTACTTTTTAAAAACTTTGTATAGAGTCAATATACAACCCAAAACTAACTTCCCCTAAGTTGAGAACGAGATGTCTTCCACACAGCATAGAAATAATCTTATGAAAACTTGAATTGTACAGCCCATTCATTAGAACATCAACCAGTTGGCTTTCCGATTTAACTTATGATATGTACATGAGCCCTTCTCCAATTTTTTTAATAAAATATCTATCAATTTCAATACACTTTATCTGATCATGTTAAATAGGACTGTAACCAATGTTGGCTGATTTATTATCAAATAGAGCTTCATAGGACCTTCTCATTTAACTTTCAAGTCATTTAGAATAACCCTCAACCATAACAACTTACACAAACCTTAAGCAATTGCTCTAAACTCTAATGCTGCTGACGACCTAGCCACAACAATATTATGTTCCTCCAAGTCACCAATTTCCTCCAAGGAAAGTACAATAACTTGAGGCTAAGCTTTGGTCTACTATAGATCCTGAATAGTTTGCACCAACATGGGCTTCTAGAACAAGATGATCGTTCCTCCTAAACATAACTGACTCTCTTGTAGATATGAATCTCATGTATCATACATGAACTGACCAACAATGCTTACTGATTGTGTTATGTTGGGTCAAGTATAAGCATATTATATGAGTTTGACCGCTAGCCTCTAATACATCTTTCTACTAATAGTTAGTTCTTCATTCGCTTCTCCAATATTATGATTTGGGTCCATTAGTTTGCACCCAATTATTTCCTTTACGAAATCAATCACATACTTCTATTGAGTTACGCAAGTCCTTTGTGAAAAATGAAAGTATTTCAACTTCTAAAACTCCTTTATCTCAAATTCCTTTTCCTTGATCAATCATTGCTTCAATTCCCCTTTTCTTTGTTGTCATTTCTAGTCACAATAATATCATCAATATTACACTAGAAGTGCAGTCACTCCCCCTGCAGCTATATGCTTGATGAAGAGAGTGATCACCTTGACTTTGTTTACATCCCAGATTTTATAACTTTTAACTAATATACCAAATCATGCTTAGGTAGATTGTTTCATCCAATATAGAGCCTTTTTTAACCTACAAACTTTATTATTCGTGTTTTCTTCAAACCCCAGTGGGATGTTCATGTAGATTTCATCATCTAGATTTCCACGAAAGAAGAAATTCTTCACATCATATGCCAGAAGTTGCCAGTTGAAGTGAACTACCAAGAGTAACAAATTTCTCAAAATATTAATTTTCGCCACCAGGGTAATTGACCCCATAAGTTTGAGTGCACCTTTTAGCAACTAACCTTGCTTTATATCTCTCTAGTGATCCATCAGCTTTATATTTCAGTGTGAAGATCCATTTATAGTCAAATATGTTATTCCCCTTGGTTTATCAACAATCTCCCATGTCATATTCTTTTCTAACGCATCAATTTCCTTTATCATAGCATTCCTACACTTCCTTTTTGATAATGCTGCCTTAAAATGGTATTAGGAAAAGAAATAGGATTTAGACTTGCAATGAATTTTTTGTAGGCAGGTGTCAGTTGTTTTAGTGACACAATGGAATAATGGTTATAGTGGCCTACATAGGAAGGTGTGAGTCATTTGATGGTGTTTCAACTAATTGTGTATGTAAAAGAAGATCAAATCTTACTGTCAAACTCATTTCCATATTTCGGGTTCAATTTCTGGACCGGTTTCAAATCTGAAACTGTTGCTCTTCAATAATAAACTTGTGAATATCTTAGAAAATCTTGAGTAACACCAACGGACAGAAGACAAGACATGTTTTTTGAAGGAATTTAGTATTTAGTATTTAGTAAATATTCCTTCAGGCTTTCAAAAGCGTGTTGGCATCTTCCTGATAAATTGGAAATAAACAGTTGTATTAAACACAAACCTTCCTTGGAGAGATTTGAGCTCTTGCAGGTTTCTAGCTGGGGTCATTTCTTGAGGGGCCCTTTTTTATTTTAGGGTCGACCTCTTTAGCTCTTTGATTGTTGAGAAACTCTTCCAGTTTTCCTGATGTGACACCAAAGACGCACTTTTGGAGATTAAGCCTCAACTGGTACTGACGTAGACATATATAAGACTAGAGGCTGGAGAAAGTTTGGGACGGACACAAGACTAGAGGCTAGATTTGAGTTTAAGACGGACAGAGGAAGGTCAAGTGGCTCAAAGACTCAAAAGTAATATCTTCCATCATTAATGTCCTCCTAAAGATAAAACTTGTCAAATTATGGTTTGTTTTTAGCGAAAGTGATATCTGCTGAGCTGTAGAACTTTCGTGCAAAAAAAAAAAAGGGTTATGGCACTTGTATGCGTTTTCTGTAGGTGAGTAACCTAGAAAGATACATTAAATAGCAGTACAACCAAATATCCTAGGAGTAAGCATGTTTAAGGTTTTGAGTCGATATAATAGGTACTAAGGGTTTTTATGGGACTTTTATTGTCTAACAAACATGATAGAAGTTATTTATCATACGTGTGACAATTCGAATTGCCCACCCCTAATAGGATTTAGTAACATTCCTTTGAAGAAGTAAAGCTCCAGTCGCATTAAGTAAATGCTTATTTTTCTTGCCGACTACCTCATGTTGTTAGGTGTGTCAACGCATGACGAGTCATGAGTAAGTTTCTATTTTCGAAAGTAGGGTGAGAAAATATGATTGAAGTAATCTCTAGCATGACCTAAAGCGTTTAATCTTAACCCCAAATTGTTTTGAAACACAAAATGAAAATTAGAAATAACAGTGCTAACATCAGATCTTTGTTTAAGTAAGAAAAACCATATTACTTGAATACAATTAAGGAGATAAACCAATGGGCCCCAAAAATATCAGGAATAATAGAGGGAACCTAGATATTACCATGAATCAAATGAAAAGAATGAGGACTTATTTTAGTACTAATACAAAAGAATATCCGAGTATGTTTTGCTAATTCACAAATTTAACAATGAAAGATCAACAGCTAATCCTTTGAACCAATATGAAAATATGACTTTTAAATCTTTAAAAGACGGATGACCACGATGTAAATGGTAAAGCAAACTGGCATCTTTAGGAAGTACTAAGAAGTGACATGGACGAATTATTTATGACTTTTTAGAAGATTTAAGACGATAGTGAATGTTCCCTTAGAAAGTCCAATCCTCCTCCCCAAGTCTTAGTTCTAAAAAACACAATAAGAATAAGAAAAGATTGCATAGCATTTAAGGTCATGTGAAAGTTTTTTGAGACACAAAACTAACTAATAGGTTTAGCACATGTAGAACGTTTTTTTTAGACAGAGAGAAGGTGGTAACATATACATCTACTTCTGCAAAATAGCTAAAGAACCATTGGCCACTATGATCTTCTTATTACTAGGGTATGCGATATAAGTCTAAAGAAAAAGCGAAGAGTGAGTCATATACTTTATGGTATTGGAGAGTCAATTATCCAAGCACTGACATAATACTTGTTTGAGGCATTTATGTAAGAAATTAAAGGCTTGCTTGAAAGAGCCAAAGAACCAGCTCCAAAAGGCTTCTTAAGAGACCCCAATAAATTCCTCAGTTTTTCAATCTCCTTACTATTAAAAACTCCTTTATTCAAACCTTCATTTGTCTTGGGAATCGTAATTTTGAATGCAAACATATTGGGTGTGGTAGAAAACGGAAGAATGAAGTACCAAGAAAAATGCAGCAATGAAGGCTGCTCAAAGAAGAATTCCCAAGGAAAAAAACCCTAATACCATGACACGAAGTAGAACAGGAAAATTATCCATCTTCTTCCAATTGATTTTGAGTTACATTATTATATACATCCTAGTATACGAAACAAATAGAAAACAATCTCCTAGGATAGGAATCAATGTCCTAAGATCACACAATCTACTAGGATATAAAACAATCTCCTAGGATAGGAATCAATCTCCTAAGATCACACAATCTACTAGGATATAAAACAATCTCCTAGATATCAAGAACCTTTATAATACAAAAAAAAAAAATTTCCCTAACTTGAAAAAGAGTAAAAGAATACCAACGACAAAAAAATTACACAATTTTAATTTCATTATAAAACATATGTCTACATACATAAAGCCAATGGAAATAAAATTTAATTATTACTTTATGCAAGCCACGATATATAATAAATTTCTATATATAGGGTAAGGTAGCTATCTCATCATAACTATATTCCTAATTAAGAAGATATATATATATACACTATTTTAGTGATAAATATTAAATCCCTAAAATATTTAACAACAGAGATTTTTTTAATTTCAATGAGCCTAATTCAATGATAGATGAATAACACGACGCTCAATGAAGCTCTTAAGTGGAGCCTTTTACTTTTCTCAATGAATAGAAATTTACATATATCTTCCAAGAAGGGTGGTATTATCTCATGTTAATGCAGAGGATTTTGTGTGATAAAACTCATATCTCATTAGAGAAGAGTTTGTCTACATATATACACAAGGGGTCCTACCTAAATAAGAAATATACAAAGGAGGAGATTTGTCAGCTCCTTTAATTTAGGTTTGACTATCTAAATAGGATAGCATATAAAATACATTAATTACATTAACAAATAAGGTAACTAAATCGGCAAGTTGGCAAATGATTGATTAACTGAATCTTCTGACATCCCTCTCAAATTGATGCTGGTAAGTCGACAAGCATCAATTTGCCAACAAAAAAGTTACGTAGCTGACGTGTCATGGATTTGGTAAGAATATCGGCAATCTGTAGGTTGGTACTAATGTGAGGCAAGGTAATAACATGATGATCATAGGCCGCTCGGATGAAATGACAGTCAGCCTCTATATGTTTGGTACACTGATGGTAGACAGGATTGGCCGCAATTTGAACAGCACTAGTGTTGTCAGCATCCAAAGGAGTTGGTTAAAGTTGTGGAAAACCAAGTTTAGTGATAATACCATGTGGCCAAATAATCTCAGAACAAGCAGCAGACATGACTTTGAGACATAGTTTTGTTTCTTGCATTGCCAAGAGAAAAGAGCATTACCAAGAAACATACACCACCTAGTAGTGGATTTCCTCGTGTCTAGGCAACCAGCCCAGTCCGCATCGCTGTAGGCTTGCAATTGTGGTGAAGAATCAGTGGGAAAAAACAGGCCCCGATTAGGCATGCCAAGTAGGTATTGGATGATGCGTCGGACAATAGATAAGTGAAGGTGTCGAGGAAATTGCATGCACTTACTAATTGTATGAACAACATAAGAGATGTCTGGTCGAGTAATGGTTAAATAAATAAGACTACCAACGAACTTACGATATAAAGTAGGATCCTTAAGAAGCTCCCCTTCATCACATCGATATTTCACGTTGACTACCATTGGAGTGTCAACAGAAGCACTACCTGTAAGTCCTGCCAACTGAACTAGATCTTGAATATACTTGTGTTGATTCAAGAAAATACGTTGGGGACAATGATGAACTTCCAACCCCAAGAAGTAGGTAAGTGAGCCAAGGTCTTTCATGTGGAAAGTGGTACGCAACATTTTTTGAAGATTAGAGATGGCCTCTGAATCAGAACTAGTGATAACGATGTCAACCATATAAACAAGAAGAAGAACTATGCCTTTAGATGTCTGCTGAAGAAACATAGAAGTCATATTGGCTTTGAGTAAAGGAGAAACCAAGAAGAGTGGATCTAAATTTTTCAAACCATACCCGCGGTGCCTGCTTAAGCCATACAAGGAGCATTTTAGTTTTGCAAACATCATTAGGAGAAGAAGTGGGCATACCAGATGGAAGTTTTATGTAGACTTCTTCCTTGAGATCACCATGTAAAAACACGTTCTTAATATCCATTTGAAGTAAAGGCCATGATTGAGATGCTGCAAGGGCTAGGATGGTTCGCACTATGTTCATTTTAGCTAGCAGTGCGAAGGTCTCTTCATAGTCTAGGCCATACTCTTGTTTATTCCCAAGAACCACTAACTGAGCCTTACAGCCATCGATAGATCCATCAGAATGAAGTTTGACGAAAAACACACATTTGCTACCAAGTGGTTTGATATAGGAAGGTTGTGGTACAACATCCCAAGTTTGGTTTTCTTCAAGAGCAAGAAGCTCTGTTTCAATAGCCTTAAGCCAACACTCATGCTCCATTGCCTCCTTATAAGATGAGGGAATAGTAATAGGAGGCAAAGTGGTTGTCAAAGAGACAGGATTAGAAAAACCATACTTATCTGGTGGTTTACTAACTCGTGTACTGCATCTAGGAATGACAAATTCGGTTGGTGCGAGAGAACCATCAACAAGGGAAGGAGCTTGAGGGGGCATAGCAGAAGGCGGATCTATCGTAGTTTTGGAACGTATTTGATATACCATAAGTGGTTTAGACTTTTCTTGATCTGCAGTAGAGTTAGGAAAAATAGGCAACATAGAGAATGAAGGAGAAAAAGAGTCTTGATGATTGGAAAAGAAATACTGATTTTCTAGAAAAATTACATTTCTAGAAATGCGAACACGACGCAAATTAGGATCATAACAAAGAAACGCTTTGTGATGCACAGAATATCCTAGAAAAGCACATTTAACAGATTGGGTTGTGAATTTTGTGCATTCTTGCGCAGGAAGATGTACATAACATACACAACCAAAGGTACAAAGATTAGAATAATTGGGGAAATGACCAAATAACCTATAAAAAGGAGATACATGATTCAAAGAAGGAGAAGGTAACCTGTTAATGAGATAAACAGTTGTGGAGACAGGCTCCCACCAAAACTGATGATGCACTGAGGATTCTATTAAAGGGCTCGAACAACATCAAGGAGGTGATCGTTTTTTCTTTTGGCCACCCCATTATGTTGTGGGGTTTGAGGGCAGGATCTTTGAGATATTATTCCATTAGCCTGTAGAAAATCTTGGAACAAATGAGACATATATTTACCGCCATTATTTGAATGTAAGATATTAATTTTTGCAAAAAATTGGGTTTGGACATACACATGAAAAAGTTTAAATGCAGAGAACACTTTCATCTTTAAAATGCAAGAAATAAATCCAAGTGAAAAGACTATAGTCATCAGTGAATGTGAACAAGTACTTGTAATTAGCGCATGAGATATGATTGGTGCCATACCCCACAAATCACTATGTATCATTTTGAAAGGTTGGACAAGATTAGGTATGTGAGTCGGAAATGGCAAAGTTCTACTCTTACCAAGCTTAGAAGAATCACAATCAAACTGAACATCATCAATGGAAAAAATGCTTTGTATTCCCAAGTAAACCATAATTTAGCAAATTATGAAGTATACTATAATTTGGATGTCCAAGACGTTTGTACAATGCTTGATAATCCACTTGAGCAAAATTACAAGTGACAAAAGGAAACGAAAGACACGGTGATAAAGGAAATTGGAGTGGAAAAACACATCCTACTTTAGGCCCCCTTGCAATCATCTTCCCCAACTATTGATCCTGCACAACACAATCAAATTTTGAAATTCTACTACACAGTTATTGTCAACCAACTGGCCAACTGAAACAAGGTTAGTGGTAAGGTTTGGAGAGACAAAAACATCAGTTAAAGGAGAAATAACACCAATGTCTCTAATGGGTAATAAATTTCCATCTGTAGTATGAATTTCAAGATTTCCAGAATATTTCTTTACATTGGTTAGGATTTAAGCATTATTTGTCATATGATTGGATTCCCCAGAATCCCAAAACCAAGTGGATGAAGTAGATAAGGGTTTACCAGAGAGTCCTAGGCTGGACATTGCAAAGAGAATCATCTGTACCATCTCAGGTGTTATAGTTTGAGCATGAGCAGGAATATTTTGTGTTGACGAGGCTGTATCCACTGAACCGCTAGCATTAGAAGATCTAACCGAGGCAATAAATGTTGTTTCAGATTTCCTGGGAGGTCGGATTGAGCTTTCCTTGATAATATGGCCATCTTTTTTGCAGTAGTTGTAGAATTTTTAGGACAATTCGAGGCATAATGACCAAATCCATTGCAGTAGAAACATTCAACAGCCCTTGGATCCTTACCTCTTGGCTTCCCTTGGGCTGCATAAGCCATTGAACTAATGTAGATCTTTGTTGTTCCATGGCTACTTGAGTGAATTCGTTGCTCCTCTCTTAGTAGATCATTAAGGCATACATCCAAGGAGGGAATCGGATCTTGGTTAATAAGATTGGACCTGACACCCTCAAATTTAGATCTCAATTTCACAAGAAATTAATCCCTTTTAGCAGTTTCATGAACAGATTGAACAACAGTGAGACCTTCAGTAGGTAAGGTACCATAGATTATATGACTATATT
>JAOQMP010000001.1:9946881-9960344 GCA_027563575.1 Erythroxylum pedicellare
AAAGTTATCACCAAACTTTTCCCTGGTTTCGCTAGTCGAAGGTAGATTACAGTATCGAGGTCACATATTTAAATCTGACAAGCTGAAACTGTACTGCAATGCCTTTTTTTATTATATTAGGTATCCCAGCTTAGCCGGACTAATCCTAAGCCCCTAAGTCCCCACCCCAAGGGCCCTAGAGGAGGTAAATTCTGGAATCCCAAGATTCCTCAGGTTCCTACATAACCTGTACGTCACATACTTGATTGTTCAGCTGATGATTGATCACCGACCCTACTCAACATCAGGTTCCTATCAGCCCCCAGGTTCCCTAGTAACTTCAACTCTTACACTGTCACTGGAAACGAGGCATTCATAATTGATCCGATCAAGAATCTTCAACCAGGGGCTAGGGGATCATCAACAGGAATATTTCCCATTTCTTCTCCTTTAGCATGACTTAAACTCAAGACCTCCTGAAAGGGAGAGCCTTAAGCGACAAGTTGAAACCTCCTGAAAGAAGAGTTAACAGGTTCAAGTGGCTGAAATCTTGGTATATTCAAGTGATGTCCATTCTGAGGAGGTTTCCAGGTTTCGTTTAAGGTCAGAGGCTATATTGTTGCTAAGGTCATGTTGTGGGTCTTGTAGGGAAGGGTAACTTGCTAATATTTCTCTCAAAAGAAATGTATTTAATTTTGCAATTTGATCAGGATAACTGAAGTGGTATGGTGGATTATATTTGCAAAATTTGGATCTTAAAAAAGAATGGTTTATTTTTCTTCAAAATGGCTTTTAATTATATGGAACAAAAGGAATAAAAAAATATTTAAAGGCTCCAGTCAAATTAAACAAGAAAGTTATCACCAAACTTTTCCCTGGTTTCGCCAGTCGAAGGCAGATTACAGTATCGAGGTCACATATTTAAATCTGACAAGCTGAAACTGTACTGCAATGCCTTTTTTTTATTATATTATGTATCCCAACTTAACCAGACTAATCCTAAGCTCCTAAGTCCCTACCCCAAGAGCCCTAGAGGAGGTAAATTCTGGAATCCCAAGAGTCCTCAGGTTCCTACATAACCTGTACGTCATATACTTGATTGTTAAGCTGATGATTAATCACCGACCCTACTCAACATCAGGTTCCTATCAGCCCCCAGGTTTCCTAATAACTCCAACTCTTACACTGTCACTGGAAACGAGACATTCATAATTGATCCAATCAAGAAGCTTTAACTAGGAGCTAGAGAATCATCAACAAGAATATTTCCCATTTCTTCTCCTTTATGATGACTTAAACTCAAGACCTCCCGAAAGAGAGAGCCTTAAGCGAGAAGTTGAAACCATCCTTGCATTTAGGTTGCTCCTTCTTGTCGGCATTGCCTTAATAAGTGAGCAATTGACATTGTCATATTGCAATTTTGTAGCTCTTTCTTCGCTAGTGTAATATATTTATTCAATTTCCAAAAAGAAAACAATAATAGCACGATGAAACGCAAATTAGCAATAATTAATTAAAAAACAGACGTTTATATCAAAATGAGGCCCTCCAGCCTCGCTAGGGTCCTTCTACGATCTTCTCTTCAGCCGCATCTCTCTCCCTATCTGCCTCTCTCTCTCTCTCCCTGAGATTGCCCCGGCTCAGTCATGCCTACTTTAGCGGCGGCTGCGGTAGCTCGTCGAGCTGCTTCTGTTTCCCGAATGTCCTTTCCTCAACCACGCTCTCTCGTCCACCGCCGTGGTCTCGCTGGGGCCGCAGATCACCATGGACCTCCAAAAATCAACTGTTGGCAAGACCCTATGAGCCCATCTAAGTGGAAGGAAGAGCATGTCTGTCTTCAATTTTCTTTCTCTAAATTTTAGCGATTTGTGAAATCCAATCGTGTCATAGTGATTGAAGTCGTCTGTTTTGTGCCAAAGTGGACTATTAGCGTTACATGGAAAGCCCCATATGCCTGTAAATTATTGACTGAGTTTGGTGGTGTTTTTTGCAGTTTGTGCTTGTTTCTTTGTCTGGTTGGGGTCTTCTTATTTTCGGGGGTTACAAGTCTTTTACAGGAGGCAAAGACAAGAAGCAAGAGGTATTAACACTTGATATTACTCGTTAACGTATACGCGGTGGGTCATATCTACTTATGTTTCTTTTACGGCATTGTCGGAGAATCACTGTTACAATTTGGTGTTCGAATCTGGTGTCCTTTTTCCCTTTATCCACGTCTAGTATCTGGTGTTCGGCGCAATAAGAGTTGTCCAACTATCTCAATTTGTTAATAACAGTCTATCGTATGGACAGAGTTTTTACTATCCTGACATGAAAAGACTAATATTATGAGAAGAAATTGATTAATCTTAAAGTGCAGTTGTATGCTGAATTTAAATGCTTAGTACAATGAGAAGAATTTAACAAATCTTAAAGTGGAATTGTATGCTGAACATAATTGCTTAACATAACTGTTATGAACTGTTGAGATACTAAAAGCTGTAAATAGATTATACTTAGATATAGATAGGCTGTAAATAGATAAGATAAGATAAGTTGGAAATCCCTAAAATTAAGGGATTACGTTAGATAGCTTTAGATAACTTTCCAGATTTAAATTCCAACTTGTAATGTCCTATATATGGCTGTATTCTCCTATTCAATATATGAGAATATAGGAAAATTCTTTCCCACATGGTATCTGAGCCGTAGGGCTTCTTGTTTTTGGAATTTGTCCTTTGAGCAGCCTTTATTGCTGCACTATTGAAACCCTATTTTTTAATTCTTCTGTTGTGTGTTCCAGCTTTCATCGCTGCATTCCTCCTTACCTCTCTTGTGTATTCTAGCCTTCATCACTGCAATATCTTCTTCTTAATCATGTTAACCTCTCAAGCCTCTATCTCCACCAGATCTAACCCTCCAGAAGAGTTCGGCACCATTCAGAAAATTGGAGATTTACAAAATATTCGGGCTTCCTATAGCCTTAGTGGGAAGAGCTATCTCAAATGGTCTCAATTTGTCCGTACATACGTCAAGGGCAAAGGGAGACTTAGTCATCTTCTTAGAACAGGACTGACTAAGGATAACCCAATGTTTGAAGCATGGGATGAGGAGGATTCCATGATAATGTCCTAGCTATGGGATTCTATGGATCCCATGATCAATGACACACGCATGTTTTCTGTTACTACAAAGGAGATTTGGGACTACATTTGTCGCACATACTTGAAGGCTCGTGATGCTACTCAAGTGTACGAGATCAAGATCAAAACTGCAGCTGTTAAGCAAGGAGATAAATCTGTCATAGAGTATGCAAACTTGCTGTAAAATATGTGGCAAGAACTCGATCATTATCAAGTTTTTGAGATGAAATGCCCTGAGGATGTTGTCATCTTGAAGAACTTCATTGAAAAAGACCGTGTGTATGATTTTTTGGCTGGGCTAAATGTTGAATTTGATCACGTTAGGATCCAAATCCTTTGAAAAGAGGACACTCAGTCTCTAAAAGAGACAATCTTGTTGATTCGAGTAGAAGAGGGTTGAAAGAGTGTTATACTTGAACCACAAACCATGGACGGGTTAGCCTTATTAGAAAAAAACTAATCATCTGGACAAACGAAAAAGTGATCTATCTATGCATTCTAGTAGAGAAAACTAGGGGAAGGAGAATAAGGACAACCTCTGGTGCACCCATTGCAAGAAACCGAGGCACACAAAGGAGACATGTTGGAAAATACACGGTAGACCACTAAGTCAAGAATGGGACATTGTGAGGGACAGCAGAGGTCCCAAAGCACATATGGTAGATCAGCCCAAAGTTGAGGAAAATTCAGGAACAATAAACAGTGAAGAAATTGAGAAGCTAAGAAGCTTGTTGGGGACTATTGAAAAACCTTCTAAGACTTGTTTTTTGGCTCTTTCAAGTAGACCTTTACTCCCTATTTGCATGAATGCCTCAGAAAATCTTCATACCAATTCTTGGATAATAGACTCAGGTGCCACAGACCATATGAAACCCACATCTCAACTCTTTCACACTTATACCCTATGCCCAAGCAACAAAAAGATTGTAGTGGCCAATGACTCTCCAGTTACTATTGCAGGTTTCGAAGATATACACATCACACCTACCCTTATTCTAAAAAGGATTCTCCATATTCCAAAACTGTTGGCTAGCCTACTTTCTATTCAAAAGCTTACCTATGATCTTAAATGTTATGCTACTTTCTTTCCTTCACTGTGTTTTTTAGGATCAGGTCTCGGGGAGGAGGATTAGACTTGCTAAGGAAAGGGGTGGCCTCTACCTACTTGAATTGCCTCAAAGAGTTACGTGCAACCTATCTTTGTCATTTCTTAGTTCCTCAAATAAAGATACCGTTTGGCTATATCATCTTCGCCTAGGTCATCCATCTTTTAAAGTTTTAAATGTTATGTTTCCTCATTTGTTTCAAGGATTAGATATTTCTAAATTTCATTGTGATGTTTGTGAATTTGCAAAACATAATAGAGTATCTTTTCCTATTAGCAATAAAAGAAGATCTCATCCTTTCATTTGATTCATAGTGACACATGGGGTCCCTCTACTATACCTAATGTCTCTGGGGCTCGTTGATTTGTATCCTTAATTGATGATTGCACTCGGGTAACATGGCTTTTTGTTCTTAAACAAAAATTTGATGTTAGCATTGTTATACCTAAATTTCATTCTATGATTCAAAACCAATTTTGGGTTAAAATAAAAAGCTTTAGAGCAGACAATGCCAGAGACTACTGCAACCGGACTTTGTCACCTTTCTTTCAATCACAGGGCATTATCCATAATTCATCATGTGTTAACACACCTTAATAAAACGGGGTAGCAGAAAGAAAAAATGGGCACTTACTCAACACCACCCGAGCCTTACTCTTTCAAGGGAATGTCCCTAAATCCTATTGGGGAGAGGCAGTTGTTACAGCCACATACATGATAAATAGACTTCCATCATGTGTGTTAGACAACAAAAGCCCCATAGAAATTCTCAACAGCTTCCACCCACACTTCAGAACCAAAAATGGCCTCACACCTAGGGTATTTGGATGCACTGCCTTTTTTCGTGTTCATAACCAACATACAAACAAACTAGACCCCCGAGCCATCAAATGTGTCTTCCTCGGTTACTCACCTACTTAGAAGGGATACAAGTATTGCAATCCATCATCTAGGAAATTTTATATCTCTACATATGTCACCTTCATAAAAAATACACCTTTTTTCTCCAAGTCCTCTCTTCAGGGGGAGATTTCAATGATGGAAGATAGCACTTATGAGTCCTTCGAGCCACTTGAAACCCTTGACCTTCCTTCTGCTCTAGCTTGTAGTGTTGAAACAACCGAGCCCTTAGAACCAATTACATTTGAGTTCCCCAATTCTATTGCTGAACTTGTGTCATCACATGTCCCAACCAGCATTACTCAGGTGTATTCAAGGAGGAAGGCCGTTCTAGAATTGGCACAGGTCCAAGAATCCAACTCAAATTCTGGAAATGAAATCATGATAAGATCTGACTCACCTTTACACACACAATTTTTTGAACCTATTATTGTTAGGAAAGGAACTAGATAATGCACTAAATGACCACTTTATCCTCTATCTCACTATGTTTCTATTAAGCGCCTATCATTAACCTACCAAAACTTCATTGTGAGTTTAAATACCATTACTATCCGTAACATTGTTTCTAAGGCATTGTCAAAAAGGAAATGGAGGAATGCTATGAGCGAGGAGATGAATGCATTGGAAAAGAATAGAACATGGGAGATTGTTGATAAATCGAAAAGGGAAAACATTGTTGACTGTAAGTGGATTTTCACACGCTAATATAAGGCTGATGGATCTCTTGAGAGGTATAAAGCTAGATTGGTGGCCAAAGGGTACACTCAAACCTATGGTATTGATTATCAAGAGACTTTTACCCCAGTTTAAAAAATGAACACTGTGAGAATTCTGTTGTCATTGGATGCCCATTTTAATTGGCAGCTCCTCCACAATATGATGTTAATAATGCATTTCTCCATGGAGACTTAGATGAGGGAGACACAGTAACAAAGTTTGCAAGCTGAGGAAGGCCCTTTATGGGTTAAACAATCTCCTATAGCTTGGTTTGGGAGATTTGCAAAAGTCATAAGGGAGTTTGGGTATAAACAAAGCCAAGGTAATCACTCGCTTTTCATTAAACATTCGGCTACAGGGGAAGTTACTGCACTTCTACTCTATGTGGATGACATCATAGTGATTGGAAATGATGAGAAAGAGAAGCATGAATTGAAGCAAAGACTAGTAAAAGAGTTTGAGATAAAAGAACTTGGGAAACTAAGGTACTCCCTCGGTATTGAGGTGGCATATTCCACACAAGGAATTTTTATATCTGAACAGAAGTATCTGATTGATTTGTTGGTAGAAACAGGAAAGATTGGGTGTAAGCCAGTATCTACACCAATGGATCCAAACCACAAGTTGGGAGAAGCTAAAGAAGAACTATTTGTTGATAAAATGATGTATCAAAGACTAGTTGGTAGACTCATATATCTTGCTCACAGTCGGCCAGACATAGCATACTCGGTAAGCATGATCAGTCAATTTATGCATGATCCAAGAGAGCCTCATCTTCAAGCTGTTTATAGGGTGCTACATTACCTGAAAGATAGTCCGAGAAAAGGAATTTTGTTCAAGAAAAAAAAATCTTACTCTAGAAGCTTACATCGATGCTGACCATGCAGGTTCCATGGTAGATAGAAGATCAACTACAAGGTACTGTACATTTCTTGGAGGAAATTTGGTAACGTGGTGGAGAAGAAGTAGAATGTGGTGGCAAGGTTATTTGCAGAGATTATAAAAAAAAAGGAATCCTATAGTCTACTTGATTCCTTAGGAAATATTTTGAACCTTTTCCGCCATAAGATTTTCTTCATCATGTTGCTTATCAAAGTCCAAAATTTTTTCTTTGAATAGGTCAACTGTTCATTGTGTGTGTATCTAATTACCTCTGTGGAATAAATGCTGCAAATTTGTAAGCCAATATAACATAGTGTGGATCTGCATCTGTCGGCAACTTATCTCTTTTAAGGGTAACCCATGCTAATGATTTTGTGAACATGGGACTTCAATGATGCAAGTTGAAATATTGTGATCAGAAAATGTGAGCAGGACTTGGATTTTTCCACACTTATTAAGAGCAAGTATAATCTTACTGAGCTTTATCCTATGTGTGATTTCGTATAACCCTTTTATTTATTTTTTAATGATGATGCTCCATAGTTTATAGTATTATTTGTCTTAGTTTAGAGCCTAATCATTTTTACCATTTCCTCTCTCTACACTCTACTTCAGAAGCCAGAGAGATCGTTGCTTTTATCTGTTCATGCTGAGGGGGCAACAAAGGTACTAATAGTAGTTTGTTAAATATGGCTTTCTGCATTTGAATTGCTGCATGTTTGTTTTCTTCTAATGCAGGTGCTCAACATTGTTGATTCAAGTTGCCACCTATTGAAGGATTTGAGAGATTCATCCCCTTCCTTTCAAGGAAAAGGTAAACCAGAGCAGAAGCCAGAAGATTTTATCAATTACAAGGAGAGATTTTCATTTGTTATTCCATATGTTGGTATCTCGCTGATTAACGCTTGTGCACAGGTAAATCGAAAAACTCTTTCCTTGCATAGTGAGAAAACTTCCATTGTTCCTTAAGCTATTCTTTCTTGTCAGGAATTGCTCTATGCTTCTGCAAAGAATATTAGCCTTGAGTTTCTTCAGAGTCTGGATCAGCAAAAACTTTGCTTTCAAATCTCTTCATTGCAAATAGATAACCAGTTGCCTACAACACCATATCCTGTTACAATGTCCTTTAATCAAGAATATAAAGGTAGTGCAGCTGTCCAGAGAGCTAAGGATGATGGTTCAAAATCTAAAAGTGAGGGAGTACTGCATTCTTCTGAAAGGTCTTGTGAACCAGTTGTTTATTTAGCTTTGGAAACATGGAGGAGGAAAGATTATCTATTGTTTTCATTCAACAATATAAGACTAAGGTGTCCATTCCTTCTTTGGAAATGTTTGAATTGTTTGTTTCTTCTTTTGGATACTTTATGATATGCTTATATATTTGCAGAGTTGCAGATTTTTGTCTTGAACTTGATCAAGAGCTTATATTAGGGTTGCTCGATTTCATTAAGGCAGCCTCTTCAAGGTCTCAGAGCAAAGCCTTGCAATATTCAGATTCAAATCATTATCTTACATACAATCTGGGTGTTATGCATGCTCAAGCTTCTGACCTTGTCGAAGCAGAAGAAGATCAACAGTATGGACTTAATTTTCCTGTTCTTGATAAGAGCAGGAGAAGCATTCCTTCCCTTCCTTCAGTACTTCCTATTGGAGCTCCTTGGCAGCAAATTTACCTTTCAACCAGAAGGCAGAAGAAGATATATGTAGAATTTTTTGATCTTGCACCTATCAATTTCACTTTAAGGTAAATCAATAGTCAGACTAACTTTCATCTACTGTCTACTTTGTATATTGATAATATTTTATGCACCTTTTGTTGCAGCTTTTCTAGCGCTCCATGGATTCTAAGAAATGGAATTCCTACATCAGGAGAATCTCTTATTCATGTAAGTAGTTTCTGCAAGAATTACTGACATGCATTTTCTGCAAGAATGATGATAAACCGGTCTCCAACACAGTACGGTTTACTATTTAGTACCGCAATGATATCAGCAGTGTAGTTCTCCAAAACTTCTAGTTAGGCTTATTAAGTCTTTCCAGTGAAAATGGATAATTATATGTCATGCTTACTTTGGAAAAGAATACTTATATATTCTGTTCTTTGAATAGATAGTATACAGTATTATATAGGAAATTACAAGAGATCAAATAGGAAACTAGATTAGATAGACTATCTAACTAAATCCCTGTTGGAAAGGAGAATATTTAGGAATTAAATGTCATGATTAGTTACGGATTCTTAGGTGATTGATAGGAATCAATTACTGATTTACAGAAGTAACTAGAGGAGATTAGTTAGGAGATTGATGTATCTTGTACAGATTTTTTTTCCTAGTATAGTTATCTTGTCTTCCTATTTATATGTAACATGTCAAACAGAGAAATATAGCAAAGACAATACTTTTTTCTACATGATATCAAAGCAGAAAATCCTTTAAGCAGAACACCAAAACATCCCTAGCCACCTGTAGTTATCTTCCACCATGTTTGATGTTGTCTCAGAATCCACAAAACTCCCTACAAACCGTTCAAGCCCTTCTCAACACTCCACCAAAAGACCCGATAACCCTCATCTTCCCGCGTCTGACTCTCATTCAGTTCAAATTACTACAATAAGGTTGAATGGAGAAAATTTCCTACGCTGGTCTCAATCAGTCCGCATGTACATCCATGGCAGAGGGAAAATTGGCTACTTGACAGGAGCAAAGAAGGAACCTGCCGTTGAGGATCCATTCTATCCCACTTGGGATGCCGAGAATTCTATGGTGATGACATGGTTACTGAATTCTATGGAGGAGGAAATCAGTTCCAACTGTATGTGTTACCAAACGGCTAAGGAGTTGTGGGACAACATCAACCAAATGTATTCAGATCTAGCTTTATATCTCTCAAGATATCCATCATCCTTGTATTTTGGGTGTGAAAATCCACTTACAGTCAACAGTGTTTTTCCCTTTCGGTTTATCAACAATCTCCTATGTTCTGTTCTTTTCTAATGATCATCTCCTCGCTCATAGCATCACTCCATTCCCTCTTTGACGATGCCTCAGAAACTGTGTTAGGGATAGTAATGGTGTTTAAACTCACAATGAATTTTTGGTAGGTTGGTGATAGGCGCTTAAGAGAGACATAGTGAGATAGAGGATAGAGTGGTCGCTTGGTGCATTCTCTTACACCTTTCCTAACAACAATGGGTTCAAAAAATTGAGTATGTAAAGGTGAGTCAGATCTTACCATGATTTCATTTCCAGGGTTTGAGTTGGATTCTTGGACTTGTGTCAATTCTGGAACGACCTTTCTCCTTGAATACACCTCAGTAACACTAGCTGGGACACGGGATGACTCAGGTTCAGTAGTATTATTGGGAAACTCAGATGTAATTGTAGAAATATAAGTTGAACAAATGTATATTATTATTCCCTTAACGGTCAATACGTAAGTACAAGTATATAGGGGAATACAAGGAGCTATTTTAGGAAATTAATAGCTGTACATAATATTCTAATTGGTCTAATTTAGCTTACTTTTAGAGTCATTAACACCTAGGATGGAAATATCCACCTGGATATTTCCCAACACTTCCCCTCAAGCTAGCTTGTAGATGTCATCCATAGCCAGCTTGGTAACCAAAACACTAAACTACCTCTTGTGTAACCCTTTTATAAGAATATCAGCTACCTGTTGTGAGGTCGGTATATAGGGAACATAAATTAATCCTTTTTCAATCTTCTCCTTAATGAAGTGCTTGCCTACCTCACCATGTTTTGTCCTACCATGAAAGACCAGGTTGTGGGCGATTGAAATTGCAGCCTTGTTATCACAATACACCTTCATAGGAACTGAAATAGCAATTTGCAATTCCTCAAATACCCTTTTAATCCACAACTTCGCAAATTCCATGCGCCATTGATCGGAACTCAGCTTCGATACTACTCCTTGCAACAACATTTTGTTTTGTACTCTGCCAAGTTACCACCAACAAATGTTCTCTTCTATCAGTAGCACTTCCTGCCCAGTGAGCATTGGTATAAACTTCAACTTGAAGATTGTTCCGCTTATGAAACATTAAACCTTACCCGGGAGTTCCTTTTTGATATCGTAGTATCCTATACACAACATCCAAATGTTCTCGGCCTGATGAATGCATAAATTGACTCACTAAGCTCACAAAAAAACTATATCAGGTTTGGTGTGTGACAAATATATTAGTCTCCCAACTAGCTGCTGATATCTCTCCTTATCAATGATATTTTCAAGTTGAGCTGGACTAAGATTCACACCTATTTAAACATGTGTATCAGTTGCCTTGCAGGCTAGTAATCCGGTCTCTTTCAACAGATCTAGTATATATTTCCTCTAATTCACAAATATACCTTCTTTTGATTTAGCAAACTCCATCCCGAGAAGTATTTTAGGGGTCTAAGATTTTTAATTTCAAATTCTTTGGCTAATCTCTTCTTCAACTCTACTATTTTGGATACATCATCTCCAGTTAGAGTGATATCATCCATGTAAACAATAAGGATAGATAGTTTACCTGCCTCAGATTGCTTGTAGAATAATGTATGATCGACTAGACTCTGACAGTAGCCATAACTCTTCACGACCCTTCCAATCTATCAAACCATGCTCTAGGGGGTTGTTTTACACCATATAATGACTTCTTTAGCTTGCACACCTTATTCCTCCCATAGGGATCCTCAAATCCCGTAGGTAGGCTCATAAAAACTTCTTCTAAGCCTCCATTAAGAAATGCATTTTTTACACCTAGTTGATGTAAAGTCCACTCAAAATTTACAGCCAAGGATAACAACACCCGAATAGTATTTACCTTTGCAATAGGAGCAAATGTCTCTTGATAGTTAATACCATAGGTTTTAGTGAACCCCTTAGCAACCAACCTTACCTTCAACCTTTCCACACTGCCATCAACCTTGAATTTAACATTGGATAGCCACTTGCACCCTACTAGCTTTTTATCTCTAGGGAAATTAACAAGTTTCCAAGTTCGATTATTCTCAAGTGCATTTACCTCTACCATAACAGTTGATCTCCAATCCGGATCTTAAAGTGCTTCCTAAATGTTCCTTGGTACAAACATGTTAGTGATTTTAGAGGTAAAGGAGTTGTGTTTGTGTGATAGTTTTCCATAAGATAGGTACTTTGATATGGGATGGTTGGTACAAGCCCGTTTTCCTTTCCTAATTGCTATGGATAGGTAATTATCAGCAGAGAAATCAGTAGAAACATCACTGGTAACTTGTGGGTTAGTATGTATAGATTGATCATTATTAGGCCCAACACGGGGTAAAGTAGCAGATGGGTTACCTGAATTAGAGTTGTTCCCAGGTTCATTCTTCGAGGAGTTTGAGAGGCTGTGTGGTGTTAAGGTAGGTTGTTCTCTGCTTCTTAATTGAGTCTTTCTCTTAGAAGAAACACGAAGCTTATTATTCCGTTCTTTAGGAACGGATAGTAGTATTTCTCCCCCTATGGTTGAATTGGGATTTCCTGGGATGGACATATTAGGAGTAGTTGCTTTACCTTCATTTTTAGAGATTATATTGTGAATAGTTTCTTTTCCGTCATAATCAGAGATTATGTTGTGATCAATAATGATTGTGGGTAAGGGGTTGGGAGTAATAGTAAAATTCAAAAAAAATTTGCTTCATTAGAGTTCTACCCACCCTTGAAGATTTATGTTATAGGAATGTGACATCCATGGATACAACAATTTTGTGTGAAAGGGTTGTAGCAATTAAAACCCTGTTGACTAGGATACCACAATAAATACACAATTTTCAGCTCTAGGATCTAGTTTGGAGTTTCCCCTAGTTGGGGTATGATCATACACAGTACACCCAAAAACCCTAAGGGGAAGGGTAGAATAAAGACGATTTTCAGGAAAACTTTGTTTAAACACATCTAGGGGTGTAGCATAATGCAAAACACGGTGGGGCATTCAATTGGTTAAGTATGATGCAGTCAACACAGCCTTACCCCAAAGGTATTTTGGCACATTCATAGCAAACATAATGACCCGAGATGCTTCCGGTAAATGTTTATTTTCCCTCTTGGTAATGCCATTATGTTGAAGGATGTTAACATAATTAGATTTGTGAACAATGCCTTTAAGCTTAAGAAAATTTCCAAGGACTTCATTAAAATATTCGGTACCATTGTCAAAGTGAAGTATACCAATATGTGTGTGAAATTGAGTTTCAATCACGGTATAAAAGTTTTGAAAGATTTGAGCAACTTTAGATCTTTCACGCATCAAATAGACCCAACATAATCGAGTATGATCATCGATAAAAGTTACAAACCATTTTTTTCCAGAAAGGGTTTTAACACGGAATGGACCCCAAACATCACTATGAATTAAGTAAAACGGTTTAGATTTGTAGGGTACATAGTCTTATGACTTTTGGATAAAATGTAATGCTCACAATTAAATTTTGAACAATCCACATATTTAAACAAATGAGGTAATCGTCTTTTGAGATATAAGAAACTAGGATGTCCTGATTTGTTATGCCAAATTAAAATATGTTCTTTAACATGTTTGCAATTCTTGGTTTTCCAAAATTTGGTCTTTGTTTCTACATCTTACAACTACATACTTACAACAGTAGATATTACAGAGAGGTCTTATGGCTCTTGCTGATGTTGAGGGAGCTCGAATCCATCTTAAACAACTGACAATAACGCATCAGATGGCTAGTTGGGAGTCCATGCAAGGCATTCTCACAAGGCA
>JAOQMP010000001.1:9971524-9983869 GCA_027563575.1 Erythroxylum pedicellare
TTTATACATTCATAGCTTCTTATATGAGTTTATTGTTTAAGCATGTTTTATATCTAATAATAAAACTCTTAATACATCGTAAGTATATGGATAATATCTTGCAGTATAAGAGGTTATCTTTCCCACGAGAATTATTCAATAGTTAACAATTTGAACTTAACTTTGTCTAAGGTAACACAAAATTGATTTGAATAAATTAAATAACAGAATTTAAAACAAACAATAAAATAGAACAATCAAACAATTAACAAGTGAGCTGCCAATAAAAATTAAAATTGATCAAGATTGAATATTTAGGAACTATTCTTTCTCTATTTCATTTCCTTAGTCTTGTTAAATCAATTTATGTGTATGATCTTAGATTGCCTGTAACACCCCACTCCTGTTTGACACACGTACGTGCACCCTTCGAACACATATGCACATGCCTGATAGAAATGCTGTGTTAACCATTTCACCTTCACTATATCACATGGCATCTTAAGTAAAATCATAAATAACACATTATTTGAAAATCAAAATTTTCCTCATTTTATTTCTCAAACTATAATTGACATTGTAGCATTAACCATCATCCATATTTTACAATGTCAACCTAGAGTGTTTACAACTCAGTCTACATAATATGCTACATACATAAGGAAACTAAACAAAAATTAAGACAAATTATTTCTTCAGTCCTAGCTGACCGACCTTTGAGCCATATTTAAACTCTAAAAGTTATACAAAATCGCTTCTATGCAGTTTTAGAAGTTAGGTCGTCACTCTCTCAAACCTGAAATTGTCAACATTGCAATTTTGATGAGTTTTGCGAACTCAATAGAGTAACCATCCTCGATGGTTCACTCTTGTCATACAACACAACAGATCACATTATCATGTAATTCACATCAACTTAGTCACATCAAGTAATATTATGAATCACTTGTTCAAAAATCTAATAATTCAAACACAAGTTCATACCATTCATTATCACATATTCATACAAGGGAAGTCATCATAACAATGCAATTATTCAATTTATTCATATTATATTTGAATGTAATATTTATGAGACTCAATTCATTTATTACGTTGTTGTGACTGTGTGCCTTTTTCACTGTCTCGTATCCGTTGTAAATATCGAGCTCTTTAAACACATTGAGCCTTAGGCTCTGATTACGAATTTATGAGCTTTAAGCTCTTTTTTTTACTGGCAACATCAGTCACAACTGCCTTTATATTACATACATTGAAATGAAATGCATGCCACAATTCAGTCATCACATTCACTTTCAATCGCGTTCATTTTCATATTTGCACATTAATAGTAATCATTGGGCTAGGTCCTGCACTCAACTTTTCAGTTGAGAATCAAATATCAATCTCATTTACATACAAGTAACACTTCCAATGATGTTTACATGCATCAAAAGCCTCCGACAATTATTGTCCAAAATTCAGAACACAATCAGCATATATCAATTTAAATTAGGTAATAACAGAACAAATTAAGATGAGGCCATCTTAGGTTACTCACTATTGGTCCCTTTTTACTTATTTCCTTGAAGTTCTAACAATATCTGGAAGCGGTTGCTCTATTTGCTCTTCTATATGCAATCAAATACAATTTCATGTTACCACATTGTTCATGTAACTGAATATGCATTTTTATAAATGCATCATGTAACATGCATGTTTAATGACATATTCCCAGGTATGGTTCTGTAATAAACCGATACAAAGATCAATTGTACTCCAAATATGTCAAAATTCATACACTCATTAACTATTCCAGCTTTCTTTTCAACACAAACTTTCGGGTCTACTTTACATAATCACTATGGCAATGAAAATGTTGTATTTCTTTAACACTTTCTTCTAGATAATTGTTCCTCTATGCCTTAAGTTTCTAATGAAACTAAGATCATACAATTTGGTTGATTATTCTATGAGTTATGCTCAAAATACTATAGACTGAGTACATTTGAAATTTTGGCTAGTGTATGATCATGCACTCAAAGTTGTACAACCCATATCTCTCAATTACAGTATCTAAAAATTACAAACCTTATGTCAATTGAAAGATAAGAGAATAAGCTACAAATTTAGTGAAGACACCTTTGTCTAATTTGGCCTATATCAATACAGTTTATTCTATAACAATAGGATATGATTTCTATCATGGGTAGTGTTACAGCCTAAGCTAAGATTCAAATTCAAGCTAAATTTCAAGACGCTTAAGACAGAATTCAAATTCAATTTCTTATTAAAAATTATAGCCAAATTTATCTAGTTCAATTTAAATCAATAATCATCTCATTTGGAAATCTACAGATCAAGATACAATCAAAATACTGAAACATATTCAGTGAAAGTTTTCTAGTTCATAATATTCCAGCACACTTCCTCATTTTCATCCTAAATCTATTAATCAAATCTTTCCCGAATGAATTCAAATGGCTCTAAATTTTCATGGAGATGAAGAACAATGTGTTATGAGTCTATTGGATTAAGTCTCATGTCATTTGGAAGTCAGGAGAAGAAGTTATAATAAAAAGAACAAAGGATGTTCAGTAAAAATACTCTAGTTCATATTCACACTTTAAAAACCAAAATCATACATGCAAACCATGACCTTCTACTTCCTCTCTCTTCTGCAATTTGTTTTCATAAGCAGTAACAATTTTCAACAGAATCTATATCCTACTTTTCACATCTTTCTACAGTTAACAATTTCACAAACTTTCATCTCAGCTCATCTTAAGACAAACAATTTAAAAGTCCAAGATTTAAATATAAACATCAAAACAACAATTATATTCATGTATTTCAACAGAGTTTTTGCACTTTCACTCTTTTTCTACATTCTTTTTCACACTTTCTGCATCTTTTCTATCCTATTAATTATCACTAAAATTACTTCTTCCTACACCACTCATGCATGTATCCATTTCCACACACGAAAACATCATCAACATAAATCCTTTACAAAAGCCATAACACTTTTGGTGGATGGTAAATAACGAAAATAAAGAGTAACAACACATGATTCAGATTGAAGTTCTTACTTTGATATCAGAATCCAAAGTCAAATACACAATCAGAAGCAATTAGCCTATTCGGTGATGGATAAGCAAAAAGAATTTTGGTATTAATGTATATGGTGAAGAACAACGATGAAGAAAACAACAATAGCTACAGTATTTTATGTTTTACGCTAAACATAACTAGGTGCATGTATAAGACCTCTCCACATATCACCATTACATATAAGCCATTTTTCATGCTTATAAGGCTACCACATGTCACAATTCTATTTGTCCATTATTTCTATCTTTTTCCTAATCCAAATACCCCAAATTTTCGAAAATTTCCTAAAATTCACCAAAAATTCTAAAATAATAATAATTATGACCAAATAAATTTCACACAAATAATTCATGATTCACATTTTAATCTCATTTACAAATCAGTTATACCCAGAAAATGTCAATGAATGCATGTACAGTTATTTCATAAATATCAACACAATTCACATATTTAAATATGTCATATAATGTATGAAATGCACTTCTAATTTCTCAGTATACTCTCATTTACACTATTCTGAGGTCCTAGCCCCTAACATGGGATATTGGGACGTTACATTGCCTAAGGTATTGATTATTATCTCTCAAGATCTAATCAATTAACCCTAATAGAATTTGAAATTTCCATATTTGCAGTCTTTTAATTCACAAAATTATCCTCAACATCTTTAATTAAATCTAAAGCTATCTAATAGATAATCAATTTCACAACCAAGATCTCTCTTTGATTGATCATTAATTTAATAATTGTGGGTCTATTAAATTGCCAACTCTCATTGTACAACCTAACACTAATGACTTTTGACTCACTCTCTCAATTTGTTGTTAAGTTTAAGTGCAAACAATTATCACAGACATCCAAGAATGTATTAAATTCAATAATGAATAAAGTCACAAAATAAATCTAGAATAATGCCTAATTAAAGTTTAGAACTCTGTAGACGTGATAAACATCTTAGAAATCAATTAAACATCAAGGATAATGAAAGAAACTAAAAGGAAAAGAGAAAAACTTGTTTGACGCCTTAATTTGGAATGCTGGAATTTCCTAATGCTCTTTATGATCTCTCCACTTTGATTCACTTTGATGAATAGTTAGTGCCTTTTTGTGTTTTTCTTATTATTAAATAGTTCTTGAGGTTTCTGGGGTTCTTTCTAAAGTTTTCCCACTTAATTTGGTTCTAAAAAAGCCCTAAACTCTAAAAAATACAAAAAAGTCGCACCTAAAAATCTCCTATCACAACTGTTCTCTTTAAGTCACGATTATGCTCTTGATGTTTCCCTCCTTGTCACGATCGTGACTAATTGTGCACGATTGTGACACCTTCAAGCTTCCTCCATCTTCTTCATTCTTCAATTTCCTAATTCCCAACACTCATAAACACATAAAACACCTATTGAAATATAAAATTAAGATCCAATTATTGTTCTAAACCAAACAAATACTTAGAATACATACAAACATTAATAATAACATAATTCTAAGCCTATACACCTAATAATCATCTAAGAAATACTTAAAAACAAACTTAAACATCTAGCAAGACATAGTATAATCTACAACTATCATCTATAATCCTTAAAAACCTTATAAGTGGAGCCACAATCTTTACAATAATCAAGCGAGCATCCCAAAATTTATGATCTATAATACTAGCTTAAACATCTTTTATTTTTATACCCTTTGATAACTTATGATTTGAAAAGTGTTTACTTGTCGCCAAATTTTGATGTACTTGTTTTTTCTTATAAACACCTGAGTTATAAATGTAGTTGCAAACCTAGTAGTACCAGGATGCGTAACACTCTTTACCCAATCTTCTTGCTTTCTTAACCAAGACAAAAAAGTAATATGATTATATACAAAAATTGTAATCTTAGATGCATGTGGAGCAAGATTAGAAATAAGGTTCATATAACCAATGCCTTTCAAAATGAGATTTATACAATGAGTTGCAAATGAAAACCAATAAATATGCTTGTACTTTTATTGTAATAAGTATTCAGCTGGTATATAACTAGTTGCATTCTTTATAATAAAGTACACAATACTTTTTGGCCCAACCCACTCAACAATTTCAAAAGATAATTCAAATAAAGTATGAGCATTTTTTTTACTATATCAGAAGCATCAACAGGCTTGAAAAAAGTTTTTCCAACATTGCAATAAATCAAGAATTTAATCAACGTTCTTTATCTTTAACCAGTCCTACCATCTACCGTAATAATGCATCCTATTGTTTTCTATCTAAACTTATATGTATCCACAATCAAGAAACTCATTTTTTAGATCTTGAAATAATGGCACACAAATCTCTTAATAGGAAGGTACCTTAAATCCTAGACCAATGATTATTGTAGCACTTATTGCTTTTTTAAAAATAAGGTGAATTTAAAGCATTTAAGGAATACAATAATGATAAAACCATCTAGCCCATGCCCATTTACATTACAAAACATCATCCTTGTCAACTAAAATACTTTTAAAACTAGGTTGATAACTACGAGTAATTCTTGGTGGAAAATAAGAATATGTCAATAATAATTTTCCTTTTCTCTTTATTTGACACTTACTATGCTTCATCATCTCTAAAAGATACATTATGAACCTCTTTATTTTAATTTTTTTCTTTTTTTATTTATTGTTGCAAATAATTTATAATCCTCTCACGTCCATTAAGTGGTACTTTTTTGCAAAAAAAACAATATTATCCTTAATGCCAACAAGATGTTCTTTCACTCTTTAAATTCCTCCATATTAAACATTTTATTGTAAAACATAAATTTATATTAGATATTTTATAAAATGTTTAAGAAGGAGAAAAACAATTCCATACTAAATTTGACTTATCATGAGTAGAGGATGCTAAGTTCATCAAAACTTTTTTTTAATGATTTCATATTCTCCATTATAATTTTAACATGAAAATATGAGAACTTCTATTAGTTTTATACATAATTATAATATCTATTGCATTTTGAATATCTAAACATTCTCAAAATGCAATAGATATTGAAAATACTTGTCCTACTGATAGTAACTAGATACTATAGCATTATAGAGATAGTTATGTCAAAAAATGACAATAATATATATTGATTTATACGTTATAATCACTTTTTATGGTTTAATTAAAATTTTCCTCCTTAAAGCACCACAAGCAATAAGGAATTCCTAATAAATCTCAACCCTTATCAATGAATGAAACTAAATTACATAAATAAAATTTGTCTTAAGAAAATGTTTTAACATAAACAAGAAGAATAGATTCCATTATTTCCCAGTTGAAGCTCAAAGAACAATTATGTATCATATATTTCTCAGATTTAGTCTGCTTACTGTAATTGATAATTACATTACTTTATTTCTTAGTCCTTTTTTAATTGCATCTCTTATACTTGTTTTCTTTGTTTTGTTCTATAAAATCTTGAATAATTTGTCATCATTGACCTATGATATAACTAAGTAAACATATTGTATTTGACAAACTAATGTAGTTAATGTTTAATAATATTTGTGTTAAAATGTGGTAATAGGAAAGTTTTAAAAGAACAAACTCTGTTATGAAGTTGGGTCCTTGACATATAGGTGGTCAACCACTTATCGTGAAGAAGTGGACAACCAGACTAAAATTGGATATAAAAGGCGAGTCCTTCTCCATTTGGATCGACTTTCACAATGTCCCATTGGAATACTAAACATTGGATGGTTTAAACTTCCTTACAAGCTTAGTAGGTAAGCCTCTTGCTTTTGATTCTTTTACAGCTAACTTAAAAAAAAATTGTTATGCTCGAATTTGCATTGAGGAGATAATAAAAGATGAAATTCCTGAGATGCTACCAATTATGAAGTTCAATGAGTTGGGAGAGATGGTTAAAGATTATGTCAAGCTATCCTACACACAAAAGACTCAATTAGGCAAGATGATTTGGAAAGAAACTAGTAAGATGTTCAAAACGAGAATGCATTCAGAACTAATGGGTTTTAAGGAATATCAAGATTTGGATTTTGAACTAAGGCACCAGGTTCCATTGGAGACAACTAATGAACCTTCAAAGTTCTTTAAATAGGTAGGAGATGTGATGAATCTGAGGTAGGGCCAAGTGTAATCAGACTTGATTTAGATAGAGAAATGGATAATTTGAGTTTTAGGACAAACATCATATTGGAAGAGCATCACTTTTAGGATACTCCATTGGTAAATTTACCTCTCACTACTAATAGGAAATCAAGTAGGAAGTAGAAGAAGGCTAAGGGTGGCTGGTAGTTCCTCTTTATTTTGTCATGTTATTTTGGAACATTAGAGAAATGAATGATCGTCATAAAAAATTAGTAATAAAGGATTCACTAAAAGAGAAAAGGTCAAGTTTTATGCTTATTGGAGACTCATATCAAAATACATAAACTATTTGATTCTATGAAGTTATTGGGGACTAATTGGGCATGATATGTGCTTAATTGTTGATACATTTAACCCTTTACACTTAGTAGTTAATGACATGAAAATGCTTAAGATACTCATTATAGTTCTTATATAGTTTTAGGAATAATTCAGATGCGAAAGAGCTAAAGTGAGTTAAAAGCACTATATTTGAGTTGTCTTCTTGAGAATCACACTTGTCTTCACAGAGTAAGAACAAGAAGGATTAGAGCAAGAGAAGTCAAGAAACTACATAAAATTAAGAGCACGAAGAGTGTTGAAGTAGCTCACAGCCATGTATGATTTGTCACGTCTCATGGCCATGACAAAAGGTGTTATAGGCGTGACGCATTTGTCATGCCAATGACTCATTTTACATGGGCGTTACACCCATATCATGCCCATGCACATGAGGCTCACAACTATGAGCCTCAACTAAGGTGGCTCACGGGTGTGGCACTATCATGCATGCTTATGAGACACTTACAGCTCACCAAAACCTTACTTTTTAATATAAAAGCATCATTTATGTGATGGCCGAAGTTTTTTTCATGAAAGTTTTGGAGTATTTTTTAACTAAAGCTTTGGGAGCCTTCAAGAGAGAAGAGAGTGTGATGAAGCTTTCATATATGAAGAGATCTATAAAGGGGTAGCTTTCTCGATGTTGATACGGAGGAGCAATCGACCCCGACGAACTAGTTAAGTGTACTTCTCCTTGTATTTGTTGTTCTTTCTCTCTTAGGAATTGATTATGTTATCTTGTGTTTATTAGATTGGGGATTGTGTAAAAATGATTGAATACTCTATTTGATTGTTTTTATGCATGAACCCATTGTTAGAATTGAATGCAATACGTAATCATTGTGTTTCCGATTCATTTGTGGCAACTAATAGTTAGTAATCTTTAGTGATAACATAACCTAGGTTAAATAATCCGAGCTTTTGTGATTATTGCTTAGATTGGTTCATTGTGTTTCCGATTCATTTGTGGCAACTAATAGTTGGTAATCATTAGTGATAACATAACCTAAGTTAAATAATCCGAGCTTTTATGATTATTGCTTAGATTGGTTTGTGTTTCTCATTCGTAAGGCAACTGTCCTATTAAAACTAGAGAGTGTCTCCTAGGTTATCCGATGGCTAGGGTTAATTAACGAGTTCTTTTTAATTAACTATGACCTAAGGAAAAAATGGGATTAACAAACCTTGTTGTTAATCTATGAAGAATAGTTTAAAGAGAGATATGAAGACAACATTGGGTATAGGTCGAGATTAAACTAAAGAACTGTGTCCTTAATGAATTCACCACTTTCATCATTTTTTCATGTTTTCTTTAATTTGCTTTTATTAGTTAGTTTTATTTTATTTTCTTATTTCAAACCAAACAATCTCCCAAAACCTAAACACCAATTATTTTCATAAAAAAGTGTAACCAAACACTCACTGTGGGATTGACCTAGACTCACCACTGCTATCGTAGTAGATCTAGTTTATTTTGTGTAGTGTTACAACACACTACTATCAGGGAGACAAGTTCCAAGCATCAGTTTCATTATAATGGCAGAATTGTGTTTACCTATAATAAGGACAAGTACTAGGCCATTACTCAGAGCATTTCTAATTAGCATATTCATTTGGTTTGGAATAATCTAATTTCTCAACTCACTTTCAAATTAACAATAATATATGCTTCCAATTTTGCTATATAACGAGAAAAACTGTGGTAGGACTTGTCATCTATGAAAGTTATTATGTTGAATCCCTGGTTTGTTGTAAGGGATTTCGATTGTGTTATAAACTCCTCAGAAGTTTAAGGGGATAATGTTCATTAATACTAGTAAAGAATTGGAATCTACTTTAGGAATGTTGGGGCTTTTTGAATTGATATATATAGCTTTCCACTACACCTGGTTAGACAAATAATATGGTAGGAATCTCAATAGAAGAAAGCTCAATATGGTTTAGTGAATCATCTCTGGACTGCTCAGTATCCTAACTCCCTTACTCATTTTGGACCTCGTCTATATTCTGATCACTCATTTATAGAGGTTTCTGTCCCTATCAGACAAGATCTACACTATCTTCTATTCAAGTTTTTTAATTTCTTAGCATACAAGGAAGGGTTTTTGGATATTGTTAAAGATGTTTGGGATGTTAGAATACAAGGTTGCAAGCCATTTTCAATTAAAGAGTAAGCTAAAATTGGTGAAGAGTAGGTTAAAGTCTCTTCTGAAAGACAAGTCCCTTTTTGCTTAAGTGCTCCATATTGCCATGTTGAAGTTAAAAGAATTACAATAACTTTCTTATCTTAATTCCTATAATTTTGTTTTAAAACACAAAGAAACTAGATTTTGAGGATTTCACAAGGGCCTTGTAAGAACATAATTCTTTAATTTTTTTAAAAGACTAGGCTCAATTGGTTAAAGGATGGGGATGCCAATTCCAAATTCTTTCCTAATTCGATCCTTGCTAAAAGAAATTCCAACAGGATTATTTACTTGAAGGACAGGGATAAGTAGGATGTGTATGGTTTTTCTACCATTCAAGGACTAGTTTTTGATTATTTCAAAAATATTCTTAGTTCAGGGACTTTAAACCAGTTTAACTCTCATACTTATTGAGGCTTCCTTCTCCTCTTCATGCTACTTTACTAGAGGAATTGTAAAAAAACTAGCCTCTTTGATGGAAATAAAGGAATGTATCTTTAGTTTGAATCTAAGGAAGGCTCTTAGGCCTGATGGATTCAATGCATTATTTTTCAATTTACTTTGGACATCACTGATAGTTTGATTATGTAGGTGGTACAAGAGTTCCTCTCTTCTAAAAAAATGCTTAAAGAGTTAAACTTTTCTTATATCTGCCTCATCCCTAAAGTTCCTAATGCAATCAATCTAAAGGATTTTCTCCCCATTTCCTATTTTAAAACCATTTTTAAGGTAATCTCTAAGTTGTTAGTTGATAGATTAAAGGGAAGATTGAATAGAATGATCCACCCCTCCCAAAATGCTCTCATTCCTGGAAGATCAATATCTAATAACATCTTGGTTATCCAAAAACTTTTGAGGGATTATGAAATTAAAAGATCAAAAAAGAGTTGTGCCATCAAAATGAACTTCTCTAGGCCTTTTGATTCTATTAGATGAGACTTCATCCTAGGTTGTCTGAAATGGCTTGGATTCCCTCCCAGATTTTTATCTTGGAAAGAAGCTTATGTTACATCCACTTCCTTTAGCATACTTGTAAATGGAAATTTACGTCTTTAATTTATGGGTACCAATGGTATTAGTCAAGTTGATCCCATTTCCCCTTATCTCTTTATTATTGCCATGGAAATTCTTGCAAGGTTGATTATAAAGGACATTCTTAATAGTATAATCTTCAGGTCTCATCACAAATGTAAAGAGCTGAGGATTACCTACCTTAGCTTTGCTAATTATTTTATCTTGCTCTCTCAAGCTAATTCCCTTTTAGTTTCATTCCTTTTCAATTTCACCAAGGAGTTCTACAAGCTTTCTGGACTTAACATCAATCTACAAAAGAATATGTTACATGTGTGCTCTAAAGTAGAATTTTCTACATGGTTAAGATCTTTAAATGATTTGAATGCTCAATCACTCCCTTTTTGGTATTTGGGAGTTCCTATATCTTCTAATAATCTTACACATTAAGAATGCTTACCTTTGTTTAAAAAATATAAAAGGAGAATCAACTCCTAGAAAAACAAATCACTCTCTTTTGTAGGTAGATTGGTTTTAATTTCTTCTGTTTTGAAGGGTCTACACACTTATTGGAGCTCCCAATTATTTCTTCCAAGGAAAGCCATCAAGGAGTGAACAATATGTATAAAAAATTTCCTTTGAATAGGAAGTGTTAAGCAATATAAAGGGGTAAAAATCAAATGGGACGAACTCTGCTAGAGTAAGCAAGAAGGGGGCTTAGGTATTATTTCACTATAGATGAGTTAGAAGGTGATAATAGCCAAAAGAACATGGAGATGATTCATAAACAAAGAGTCCTTATAGTCTGAATGGATTAATGAAAGGTACCTTAATCATCTCAACTTTTGGAAAATTAAGGGAAAAAAAAAAGGAAATCTCTTAGTTCTTCATCCAATTGATAAGGGAAAGTTAGGCATTCTATCCCTCTGTTAAAACTCACATTGGCAATGGTCATGCCATCAATTTTTTTGTTTGACAATTAGACTTTGTAGAGTCCTCTATTCCTTGAGGAAGAAATTTTCTCATTTACTTCCATAATTCCCTTACAGGCTTAGGTTAAGGAAACCATTCAATACGATGTGTGGTCTATGTACTTCAGGGGGAGTGAATGATTTAATTTTTTTCTACACAATTATGCACCTAATTCCTTTATTAAGCAAAAAATTCACTAGTTATCAAATAATGGAGGAGAATTCACTAATTAATCTTACTTGAGAGCTATTAAACCTCAAATTCCAAGTGTTAATAGGTACAACATAGTTTGGAAAAATTCCTAGGTCCTTAAAGTTGCTTTCATTACTTGGATTACTACTAGAATGAGGCTTAAAACGAAAGATAGACTCCTTGGCATGGAGGCTTTGATATAATTATTATGCAACATTCTTTTAAAATCAATCAATCACTTATTCTTCCATTTCAACTATGTAGTGCCCCCTTACCGCAGGGTACACACCGGGACACCCACAGGTCATTCCGCTACATATCCTACGATAAGGGCGAGCTACAAACGATCACTATTTCACTTCACATGGTATCATAATAAAACATCAATATAAAAATCACTACCTTTTGAAACCATAATTGTTTCCTCATTTCATTTCATAGAAACCATAAATTTACATATCGGTCATTGTT
>JAOQMP010000001.1:9989491-10009740 GCA_027563575.1 Erythroxylum pedicellare
ACTGGAGCACATTTGAATTTACCTACTACAAGAAAAGGAATAAATTAGAGCATAAGAGATTGAATGACTTGGTTTTTGTTTGTTACAATTTAAAGCTTCAGGAAAGGTATGTTATTGTCATTATTATCATTATTAATTTCGACATAATTTTTTATAATTTTTTAATAAATAAAATTTATTGTTTACTAAGAGTCTTAATAGTACAAGAAGTTCAACTAACCCAATTTTCGTTGATAATATTGATCTTTTGCAGATTAGGTTTTTGAAAAATCGAATTTGGTAAATGCCAATAACTTGGAAGATAATCTTGGATGGGAAACCATTGACATGTCATTTGGTGCATTTAATTTTAATGATAATAATGATAAAGCTCCTCTTAATGATGAGGATTTTATACCAAATAATAACTAGGGTCAGTACAGTTATAGCGGATATCCTCCCGTTGAGGATTGAATTTTGTTTCAGGTTTTTGTTTTTCATCTTCTTTTAATTTCACTCATATTTAATGTTTATGTTAAATTTTATATATGTAATGTAATTATAAATATTTTTGTTTCAGGTTTAACTCCTACTTGATTGTTTCCCCGTCATGAACTCTTGTTGTAAATTGTAATAGTTAAGGATATTTATTGTTATGAAACTAAGAATCATCTAGTTTTTATATGAAAATTGACTTTATCTTTAATTTGAAATTATTGTTTATCTAATTACAAAATTTTCAGTGTGTAAATTTCATCTTTTTGTCTATGTTTATGAGACGATTATTTACTTTCTAATATTTCTCCCAGAGACAGCAGATTCGACTAGACTCATAGTCATCTCTACTTTCCTTTACAAGTTTTCAGAAAAGTTTCATTTTCCACAATTTACTCAATGCAATTATGTGTCTTTTGATCAATATTATAAATACTATATCGAACTGAACACCAAATTTGACTATAATATAGTATATTATCGGTATCAATCAACATTGAATACTACTTCAAATAGTTTTTTTAAAATGATAAAATAGTCTCTAAATTTTATAAATTATAAAATAGTCGACCAATATATTCTGATATATAATTTTTACTTTTATGTCAACCATATCTCAAAAAATAATAATAATATAAATTTGATATAACAATTATCTCTTTATTTGTATTAATATTATTTTTCACTTATTTTCATATAAAAATAACTACAAATTCTTTTTCATAAAAAACCAAAATTAATATAAAAACATTATATTGTTATGCAAATATAAAACTAAGAACAATACAAAATTAAAATATTACAATTTAATTCATATAATAAAGAATAATTATATCAAAACACTACGTAATGATAATAATAAAGGTTTATAAGCATTACAATAAGAGTTCGTTATGAGAAATACAAGAAATTAAAAGTGAAACTTGAAAAGAAAATATTCAAAATTTTATAATTATTTTGCATAATATAGAATTTAACATATATATCAAACACAAGTGAAATTAAAAATGAAAAAAAACCTAAAACTTCATTTAATGACATTTCTACTCAAATCACACTAGCTTTAATTTTCATTTGGTATAAAATCATCATCATTATTGAATAGAGTCCCATCATCCTCATCATTTAAACTCACTACATTAGATGACATGTCAATTTCTTTCCATCCAAGGTTATCCTATAAGTCATTCTCATTTATGAAACTTGGTTCCTCAAAAATTCAATCTTAAAGATTGATATAGTTAAGGAAAATTAGATATATAAAACTACTTATTCTATTAAGAGTCCTAGTAAACAAATAAAATTAAAGTTTTAAGAAATTACAAGAAATTGTATTCAACTAAATAATGAAAATGACATATCTTTCTCGAAGCTTTAAGTTGCATCAAACAAAGACAAAATCATTTAATCTTTTATGTTACAATTTATTTCTTTTTCTTTTTCTTTTTGGAATGGATGAATTCAAATGAGCTTTAATTCCTTTTAGATCTACTTGTACTCACAACTTAACTCAGAATTTGAATTACAAACCTTTGCGATTATGGAACATCACTTCCGTATTGGTCCCACCAAGCAACAACAAGACAAAAAAACCAATTTTATAAACAAAATAAAGTGATAATTAATTTCAAAAAGTAGTAAAAGTGAAGAAATATATACCTGGATTAAGTTTCTCTCTTTAACTAATCATAATGGGCATCTCAAAATTACTACATGTATCCTCATATGCTTCCATTTGTAAGCTTAGGAGATCTTACATCATCTTATATGAAACAATTATTGTGATAGTTAATAGTATTTCTATATTAGCTTTAGCTTTCTTTATAAAATCTGATCTAAAATAGACATTAGGATTCAAACTATCCTAACAATAAATAACGAAGAGTAAAGTTGAATTTCCCATCTTTGATTGATGATTGCAAAATAAGGTGTATAGGAAGAGCACATATTTTTTATATTGACCTTAATTACTTCCTTCTCCCTTTCCATGGTATCATAAAAGTAACTCATTGTTACTTTTTCATCATTATTAGTCAGATGAAGTACTTTCACTAAAAGCTCATAAACTCATATGAAAAATTAGCACTAAGACAAAAATTTATAATCTTTAAATGTAATTTAGAAACTCCCATTCAAGCATGATATTTAGCATGATGAGAAGTGACCAACTATAAATATTTTTCTTAGCATCTTCTTCATTAAAAAATTCTAAAATGATAAGAAATCACTTGTAAACCTTATAATAGTAGGACTACACAAATTCCTATTATTGGTGAAATCTTTTCTCATCAAATTCAGAACCTATATATGATTATAAATGAACTTAATCATTTTCTCACTTTTTGCACTATTTTATCAATGATAGAAAAGTATTTAGCATCTCCTATATTTTTCAACTTCAAATTAATGTAATGTGTAGCATAAGTATTCTAATAGAATGAATAATAACTTCTTTGTAACCTTTTCCCATAATAAACTAAAAACTTGATAATAAGCTCATATCTTCTATTTATCCAACTATCACATGTGACTAAACACATAAGTTGTACAATTCATTCAAATAACTTTTTATTTCACAAATAAAGCTTCTTAAAAGATTACATCTATAGTCATTAATTAAAGAAGATTTATATCCTGGACCGTAAAAAGTAATAGCATATACTATAAGATGGTAATAATAAAATGGAGTAGCATTAAATGATACATATGTATCATATCACCATCTAGCCATTTTCATGTCCACATTATGATTTGTTTCTTTATATTGTAAGGAATTACTAATTGAAGGTTGAGCTTTAGGAGTTGTTAATGGAGCAAAAAATTTAGATACTTGTTTTCTTCTCTTCCTCACATCAGTAGCATCAGTCCCTTCTTATTAGGTAGGAATATCGCCTTTAACATTGTCAATATCATTCTAACCACCTTAAAAATAACTTCCACTACCCAAAGAAAGGTGTGTTTTTTAGTGTGTTTTCTAAGTTACTAAATGTGTTATTAGGTATTTTCTTAGGTGATAATAATATGTTTAGTACTTATATTTATGTTTTTGTTAGTGCTTAATATTTTTTTTGTTTAATGATTATTGATCATGGCAAGAATTTCATCTTAATGCCTGTTTTAGGGGATGTTTAATATGTTTGAATGATAAGTTATGATACGTGTCGAACACACCAAAAAAAAACCTAGCTCTATACAACTAAATTTATAGTAGTGGTGAGTAGGGATTGTATCCATAGAGAGTGTGTATAGCTTTTGTAATGAAAAGAATTGATGTTTTGTATATAGGGGGTTTTTGGTTCAAATCAAAAGACAAAATAAAGTAAAATTGAACTAACAAAAGCAATGTATATCAAATAGTCAAAAAGTGATAAGATTGATGAATGAGTTTAGAATCCGGTTCTTGGTTCAATCTCAGCCTACACATAAATAAACATACTTAGTCATCTTGTATACCTCTTTTAACTTAGTCATCTTGTATACCTCTTTTAAAAACTATTAATCATCGGTTAATAATAAGCTCTGTTAACCCCGGTTCTTCCTTATATTACGTTTAATCAAAATAAGCTATTTAACTAAACTTAGTTATCAAACAACTTAGAATAAGCTCTATAGATTCATAGGATAGTCCCATTACAAATTAGGAAAACAGATTAATCTAGGAAATAACCACATAAGCCCAGGCAATTTAACCTATGACATGTTATCCCTAATGATTCATCACCATTAGTTTACCACAAATTAATTGAAAATACAACTAACACATATTGTATTCCATATTTTGGCAACTATTCTATTAATAACGAGAATATTAATCATTCATATATAACACCCAAAATATTAAGCTAAGAATAGCATAAATAATTTCTATAGAGAGAGAGAATCAACAATACATAATAGAGAGGTGCCCAAATGTGTTCCTCAGCTTCAATTTCCCCTACGAACCAGAAGAAGGAAGATTAGCCCTCCATAGATCCTAAAGAAGTAAGAGTTATTCCTCCTTTTGTGATCTAAAAACAATTCATCCTCTTTTGACCACTCAAATGTCTATTTATAGCTAAAATTAAATTCTTGGGAAGACGTATGGTTGGATGCATTCATATCTTCCAGGTCATGTTGAATTCTTTATTTTCTTGCATTTTCTTGTCTCATCTTCACCCTGATACATCACCTTCTTATCCCCAAAGATAAATGAGTTTGACCATTAAGAGGAAGGCTCAAGAAATATGCTTTTAACTCATTTTAGCTCTTATGATTCCAACTTGTACCTAAAACCAATTATGAATCAAAATGAGTATCTTAAACATTTAATAGCTTTAATCACTAAGTGTTATAGAGTAAATGTTTAAATAAGCAAGCACAAATCAAGTTCCCCCACACTTAGCTTTGACTGTCCTTAGGTAAAACAACAAAATCAAAGTTACAAACTAAAACACTTCCTCATTTTCCATTTTTCCTAAAAATAAATAGTTATAAGAAAATAAGAATTACTTTCAAAACCATAGCAAGAAATCAACATTAAATGCCTTTACTCATGATCAATCAATAGGGATTCCCTTCAGAAACTAAGCAATCTAGGAGTAACTTTGACAAGATATGATTAAGAATAAGATAGATCTATAGGTACACTCAAACATCATTGATAATTAAGACATTTCACAACTTTACATATCATTTCAGTTCTCCACCACTAAGATTCACATGCATAATCATTAATCAAAGGATTTTTTAAGGTTATAATGTGGGCAATGATTAAGGTGAGATGTATTTGGATAGTAGTACAAAAACCATCAAAGCTAGTGAAGCAAGAAAAACACTCAATGTAAAATACAAGTGCCAAAACTTTCATTCACTCAAAACTAGGTATTGTCAGCTATGATGAATGCAAAAACTATGTTTCAAAGCTCAAGCCTTCACACTATAAACCATATGAAACATAAGGAATTAGAAGGAATCGCTCATAAAAATTGATGATAAACAAAATATTGTAAGTATAAAGAGTGACCCTTCAAAACAACATCCCCTTCATTTACATCATAATCAATTCACCCTTTCCATTCAACTTTAGGAGAAAGACTAATCATAAATGACTTTGCAAAATAAATGAATTTCATCTTTGATAATTTTGTTTAAATACATTTTTCTTTTCTTTTCTTTTTTATTTTTAACAAAAATTGAAAACATATACATCAACCTTGAAATTCTTGATAAGAGATAAATTGACATTCTGATAATTATAACCAACCTGGTTATATACACACACCACACTTATACTCTTGTGCATCCATAAATATCGATAATCATAAATGATCCAATATCTTTAAGGCTTAGGTAGGACATTTAATTAGTTTAAAAGCATGTAATGTGGTTAGCACAAAAAGAAAGGCCAATCAAGCTCAAAGGGGTTTGGCCATTTTTCATGTTAATGCATGTCGTAAAAATGTGACTTCGAGTAGAAAATCAAAGCAAAGTCAAGATGTAGATGTCATGGAGGTCACATATGAACAAAAGACAATGAGACTGATATAGATTTGTCAGTATAAAAAGGATCAAAATACCACTGACTTATATCTACCCACTAGTCACTGCTCTTCTAAAGGTAATACACATTGATCAATCACAAGAGTAAAATTATATGTCTAAGTTGCCATGATTTTTATAGTTAATTTTATTCTTTAATTATATAGTCCTAGAAACAATAAAAAAGAGAAAATGCTTGTTTGTTTGTTTTGATTCTCTCTATTTTTTACTTAAAGATATGTAAAAAATAAACTTAAAAACGCATATGCACATAAGAAACAAACAACTTAAAAGCACACATGATAATCCCCACCCCCACATTTAAAACTTAAATTGTTCTTAATACAACATTAAATGTAAGAAATCGTGCATTAAAAAATAACAAATGCAAAAATGTAAAGACAAAAGAACAAACTTCCCTTGGATTACCTTCTAAACAACGCCTTTGTTTATTGTCGCTGGCTCAACTCCATGCTTTCCTCCTCATGTGAAAAATTATGGTCTTCAGGTGACTTCACTTCTACATTTTCCACTTGAGGTTCTTCGGTATAGGGCTTGAGTTGATAACTACTCTCATTCAATGTCTTCACTATTTTCAAATTGTTAATCTTTACTAGATCCCTGCAATTTCGAGAAGTCTCGAATAGTTGTTGACCTTTTTCCTCCTTGTTCAATTTCTCCAACCTACTAAGGAAAGGTAAAGAGTTAGTCTTAACAAAGTTAGGGAATCATTGTTTACCTTTTAGTTAAATGATATATCCCTTTTTGATTCAAGTTCCTTCTTAAATTCTTCTTCACTAGCCATCTTTTGAGTAGTCATCTCAAGATTCTCAAGCTTTTTACCATTGGTTAAGGTTAGTGTTATGATATTCATTGGATTTACCTCAGGTTGGGATGTATGAGATCCCATATTAGTTAGAGAGGAGAACAAAGTATGCCTTACAAGGGTATAAATATCTCTTCCTCATAGACACATTTTTTCGGGTACAGGAATAGCAAAATAGTGAAGACCTTAGCCCGATGAGCAACCCAAAGTAGAAAATATCTATGGGTGGGTGGTCTAGGCTATTACAAATGGTATCAGAGCTGGTTCCTAACCCGTTGTGCCAGTGAGGATGTTGGGCCCTAAAAGGGGTGTATTGTGAGATCCTACATTGGTGAGAGAGGAGAACGAAGTACACCTTATAAGGATATAGATACCTCTATCCCATAGATGCATTTTCCTGGGTACGGGAAGAGCAAAATCGTGAGGGCCTTAGCTTGATAGGCAACCCAAAGCAAGCAATATCTGTAGGCAGGTGGTCTGAGCTATTACAGGATGATAACTTGCTCCATCTTGTGATTCCAAGCGGTTGATAGTCACCGCCATCTGACTCATTTGGCTATCTAAATTTTGGATGCTAGAACTTGTATCTTATAAAAATTGCTTTACATCCTACTAGAAATGTAGATTATTAGTGGCAATATACTTAACTATATCTTCTGGAGAAGTATCAGAGTTGGAATAAGAAGCTTATGGTCTAACTAGGAAGTAGTTTTGCTACCTATTCCCACCATAACTTAAGTTCGAGTGATCACTCCAACCTAGGTTATAAGATTGGAAATATAGGTGGTAACACATCGTAACACTAAATAAAATAATTAAATTTATCACTGTAACTACTAATGAGTCTAGGTTGATCCCATAAAGATTAAATCAAATCACATTTCTAAATTATATTTATATGTAAAAAGGGGGATTTGGTTTGATGCAATTAAGATAACAAAGTAAAATTGAATATATGAAATCAAATAATAGAAAACAATCAAAAGTGATGAAAGTGATTAATATGTTAGAATCAGTTTCAGATCAATCTCAACCTAAGCACAAATAAACAAACATCATTGTATTATCTTTTTCACACCTCTCTTACAACTATTAATCGTGAATTAATAACAAGCTTTATCAATCCCAATTTTCCCTTAAATTGTGTTTAATCAAAACAAGCTTTTTAATTAAACCTAACTATCAAATATCCTAGAAAAAGCTCTCTAAATTTAGTTGGACAGTCAAATTACTATTAGGAAAACATATCAATGTAAGCAATAAGCACATAAGTTTAGGTTATTTAGCTTATATTACTTTATCTCTAATGAGTCAATGTCATTAGTTGCCACAAATGAATCCAAACAAAAAGATTACATATGATATAGAGCATTCAATCATTCAATCAATTAAATAGATCAATTATTCAAATAGAGCATTCAATTATTCTTACACAAGACCCAATTCAATAAGCATAAGATAATGTAAACAATCCTTAAAGAGGGGAAGAATAACAACACAAAAGACGATATGTTTAAATGCGTCCCTTTATATTGATTTCACCTCTGAACCGGATTGGGGAAGCTTAGCCCTTCATAACTATCTTAAAAGAGTAAGTTATGCCCTTCACAAAGTCCCAAGTTGATTTTCTTCATTTTTTTCATACAAATGTTCTATTTATATGAAAAATTAGGTTTTTGATTATATACACAATTTGATTCATGGCTATATATAAAACTGTATAAGTTAAAAAAATGTGAAACTCGTGAAGATACACAGTTGGATACACAGTCGTGTATCTAACCAAGTAAGTCAAATTTTATCTCTGAATGCATACATAGTTGTGTAAGTATATACACGGTCGAGTATCTCTTAGATCATGCTGAATTGTTCTTCTTCTTGTGTATCTCTTAGTCTTGCTAAATTGTTTTTATTCTTGTGATTCTTGTTCAATATTCACCCTAATCCATCTCTTTCTTGTTCCATAAGTTTGAGCATCAAAATGTTGGCTTAAGGATTGTGCTTTTACCCCATTTTAGTTATTGTGCACCAAACTTATACCTAATACCAATATGAGCTAAAATGAGTATCTTAAGCATTTCACAATAATAATCACTTCTTTATAGGCAAAATTTCCCCCAACAACATTAACATACTCCCTTTGCATTGTCCTTTCTATACACAATCACTAAGAAAAGACCAAGAAATAAATATAAAAACTAATTATAAGCAAATATATACAAAATACCAATCGAAATAAAAAACAAAAATAAAGCACTTCACTCCTCGGCAACAACGCCAAATTTCTTGATGCTTGTTAAACACACCAGAAAATAAAACCTAACTCTGCAAAACTAAATTTATAGTAGTGGTGGTAAGGATAGTATCTATAAAGAGTGTGTGTATATCTTTTGTAATGAAAAGAATCGATGTATAGCATATGGTGAGGTAGTTTGGCTAAAATTGAAACACAAAATAAAGTAAAACTGAACTAAAAAAATTTAAATCAAATGGTCAAAAAGTGGTAAGACTGATGAATGATTTTAGAATCTAGTTCTTAGTTCAATCTTAGCCTGCATACAAATAAGCATAGTTAATCATCTTATTGTTCTCATACCTCTTTTTGAAACTATTAATCTTAGGTTAACATTAAGCTATGTTAACCCCAATTCTCCCTTAGGTTGTGTTTAATCAAAATAAGCTCTTTATCTAAACCTAGCTATTAAACAACCTAGAATAAGCTCTCTAGATTAAGTAGGACAATTGCATTATGAACTAGGAAAACAGATTAATCTAGGCAACAACCATACAAGCTTAGGCCATATCATGTTATCCCTAATGATTATTCATCACCATTAGTTTACCATAAATTAATTAAAAATACAACTAATACGTATTATATTCCATATTTTGAAAATTGGTTCAAATATAAATAATCTGTTAATATTAATTATTCATACATGAACACCCAAAAAATTAAGCTAAGAATAATATAAACAATTTCTAGAGAGACAGAATCAAATGCCCAAATGTGCTCTTCGGCTTCGACTTCCCCTACAAACTGTAAGAAGGAAACTTATCCCTTTATAAATCCTAAAGAAATAAGATTTTTCCTCCTTTTGTGTTCCAAAAATGATTCATCCCTGTTTTGACCTCTCAAATGTCTATTTAAAGCTAAAATTAGGTTTCTGGGAAGATATACGACTAGATGCATACAACTATGTAAGTGGATACATGGTCATGTATGTTGTAATTCATGTTGAATTCATCATTACGTTGCATTTTCTTATCGCATATTCATCTTAATCCATCTTCTTCTTGTTTCATAAAGACAAATGATTTTGAACATTAAAAGGATGGTTCAAGGAATGTGCTTTTAACTCATTTTAGCTCTTATGCTTCCAACTTGCACATAAATCCAATTATGAACCAAATAAGTATCTTAAGCATTTCATAGCTTTAATCACTAAATGTTATAAATTAAATGTATAAATAATTAAGCACAATTCAATTTGAGATAGGGAACTTTAAGAAAAGTTCAAGAAAAAGCTGGAGGAAGAGGACTATCACGATTGTGTAGGATTGAAGCTGCAATAATTGGTGTGCCTCTCTGATGATTGTGCACGTGCATGTAGACAAAAGATAGTGCACGATCGAGCAATGAAAGAATTTTTAAATTGCGAGTTTTTTATATTTTTATGATTTGGGACAATTTTTGGGGTACAAACAAGTGACAAAACCATAGAAAAGATCCTTAAGAGGATTAAGAAGTATTTTAAGCAAACAAAACATAAGAAGAGGTTGCTACAACATTTGACAAGGAGATCAATGAAACAAAAATTCTAGAAGAAAAAAACTGCAAAATTTTCTAGCTCAAGGACAAGAAAAAGAATACATCCAAGATTTAATCTTCTACTATTTCCTTTTCTATCCTTGTTCTTATTATGAATAATTATGGATTTAATTTAGCTATGAATTACTAATTTTTTAAGGAATTACTCTTGATATATTCTTGATTTAATAGAAATATACTTTATAGTGGTTACTGTTTTAATCTTTGATCTGAATCGGGAGATTAGGTTGAAATATCGATGTTATGTTGCACAATGAGAGCTATTACCATAATAAACCTATAAACATCAGATTAATAGTCAATTAAAAGAGATCTTAATTGCTTGTTAGTTACTTATAAAATTGCTTCAAATCTAAATTAGATAGTTATGAAGAGTTTTGAGAGATGAGAAGTAAGAATTTAATTCTAATCTATTTTAATTGGGATTACTTGGTTAGATCTCGAGAGAGGCTAATCAGAATTATTAGATATCTAAGGTTAGGTATTATTAAATCAAAAAGGCAAGATGAAAACAAAATAAGGATAGAAATAATTCCTAAGTTGTTATCATTGATTAATCATAAGTTCACTGTTGCTTTGTTATTTGATCATTCTCTAGTTTAGTTTATTTAGACTTATTACATTTTTACCTTAAAAAAGTGTAAAAAATTTTGTTAGGTTTCTGGTGACAACCATTATGGGAAAGATATTGTTTATACTATAGAGATATGAGTCGTATACTTGTGGTATAGATAAATTAAAAAAATTAGACAAACAGGTTTTTGGGGGTCGTTGTCAGGGATTGTAAATTTAGAAACTGGTGCAATTTGAGTTACTTTTCTTTAATTTAACATTTTTCTTATATGATTTTAGGTGTATGAACATAAGAATAATAAGGAGTTCTAGCAAACTCAAAGATATACAAGTTTCTGACATGACGAACCAAGAGAGGGAAATTTGAAAAATAGGACATTAAAAAGTTATGCAACTAAATAATTTTGAAATTAAACTAGCCTTATTGAATATGCTGCAAATTGATATCCATTTTTATAGGCTAACCAATAAAGATCGTAATGTTCATTTGGCCAATCTCTTAGAGATATGTAATATGTTTAGACATTATGGGTTATTATAGGATATCCTATCAATAAGCTAACTTTGGAGGACAATCAGATGGTCTTTTTAGTAGAGGGTTTTAACTCTATAATTACCACCCATATGCCCTCATATGTAGTTGCTAATTTAGAATACTATAAGTTTTTATGTGACTAAGGTATAAGTATTAATCTTATGTCTTTGTCTGCTTTTAGGGAATTAGGGATAGGAGATGTGAAGCCAACATCCGTGCTCATTCATTTGGCGGATCAATCAATAAAGAAATCGTTTAGAGTAGTGGACAACATGCTACTCAAAGTGGACAAGTTTATTATTACTTCAGACTTCATAATGCTAAAATTTGAAAAGTATCAAAACTATCCATTAATTTTGGGTAAACAGATCATGAATACGAGACGAGCATTGGTGGATGTAAATGAAGGAAAATAATTCTTTAAATTAGTGATAAACAAGTTGAGTTTAATATAAGTCAGGAACTAATGAATTTGAAGGAGAGCAACACTTGCTTGAAAATTGATATAGTTAATGATTGTGTAAAAGAGAGAGGAAAACTATAAAGAAGAAGTTAATGTTGAGGATGTGGAAGAACGTGAAGAGTTAGAGAAATAAGAGGGTAAAGACAACTAGAAAGAGGATGAGAGCCATGGGATGGAAATTTTTAGATAGAAGAGGCATAAGTCCTAATTTGGTGATGTATAGGATCAATCTTGATGAAGGTTATAAGACAGTGAGGGAGAGGTAAAGAAGATTAAACCCTAATATGAAAGAAGTTGTCAGAAGGAGGTAACGAAACTTTTAAATACAGGTATTTATTTCCCTATTTTAGATAGTAAATGGGTGAATCCAATACAATATATACCTAAGAAAGGAGGGATGACAATTATGTAACGTGAAAAGGGTGAGTTAATCTCTACTCGAACAGTCACAAACTGGAGGATATTTATTGATCATAGGAAACTTAACAAGGTGATTAAGAAGGATCATTTTCCTTTATCATTCATAGATCAAATGATAGAGAGTGCAGCTAGACACATATTCATTTGGTTCCTTGATGAATATTCAAGATACAATCAGATTTTTATCTATCTGAAATATTAAGAGAAGACCATGTTCACATGTCTTTTCAGAACCTTTGCTTATGAATGGATGTCTTTGGACTTTACAAAGCACTATCAACTTTTCAATTAGGCTTAACTGGTTGTTTTATATTTTTATTTTAATCTCATTTCAGTTTTTATTTTTCCATGAATTAGATATTTAATTTTATTAATTTTGTGTAATTGTTAGACTGATGTTATGATCGTGGCCCTTAAAAATGAGCTTCTTTCACCATCATGACAATGATTTCACAATCGTGACGCTTGTTGGATTAGTTACGTCATGACTGTGGCAGGGATGTCACGATCATAGCTTGGCTCTTTCTCTAAACTTTCTCCAACTTCTCTTGTTCTTCTTCATTTGATTTCAAATGCTAACAAACACATCAAAATACCTCAAGCGCATAAAATTAAAGTCCAATGACATGCTCTAAACTACATAATAATCATAAACATAAACACATTATCACATTACACAATTATAATCCTAAACATACATAATTCATCTAATCAACACCTAAAAACACACTAAAACACCTACTAAAACATAATACAAACTATAGCTATCAATATCCCCGCACTTAAACTTTTGCTTGTCCTTAACAAAAACAAAACAAATACAAACTCAAACTCAAACAGTAAATAATAACACATATATACATATATATGCAGTACTGATACAATGACATCAAACTTCACAAAACTAATTTAACTTCCAACACAATCCTTCAAGTCGTTCTAACTTATTAACATATGAAATCTATGCTAAGCACTTCTATATACATACTAAACAAGACTTTAACATCATATTCACTAACCCTCAGCACTTGCTTACACATATTGATAATCAGTAGTCAATTAAAATTGTAAACATCACTAAGTAGGCTTTCATGAAAAATCATGTTATTCTTAAATATTGGTAGGGTTTATTTATTAAAAACCATTTTGTTAATTTTCTTTAACATTGACCTAGTCTTTTGACGCGAAAGAAAAAATTGTGATGAATGTTCCCCGGTTACTCAACTAAGTCATGTTTTATTAATAAGCTTGGTTGGAATGTCATTTTAGCCTTTTGATGCAAGGATAAACATTTATGATGAATGTCCCCCGGTTACTTAACTATATTTCATTTTCAACTAGCTACTAACTTTATTTATAACCTGAAGGCCAATGGAATAGTTATTTGCTTAACATGTACACACTTTTTTTCACATTTGATTGCCTACCTCATTTCTTTACCTAATCATCCTCATAAAAATATACCAACGATGCTACTTATTCAATTGAACTATGATTATAAATGTTTATAACAAATTTCCTATGGTGAGCAAACTTACATCAAATCCTAATTAACATGCATATTTAACCAAAGATACCTGGAGCACAAATTGCACAAGCTAATAAATCTTTACAACTTATAAGACTATAGTCAAAGCTAAGCTAATTCCATTAATTCCTAGCCATTTACACATTCACACATTTCACACCATGAAAACCTAAGCAAAAACTATCATACGACATGTAAAATTTGCACTCTTGATAAAAAATACAATGCACACCTCCCCATACTTAGACAACACGTTGTCCTCAATGTGAGAAGAATAAACAACACGTAATAGGGGAATAAAACAAAACGACAAGAAGACATAAAAATAAAAGGAAAAGATAAAGGTTAGAGCATCAACCCGTTATGGTGATTGAGGTGGTAATGGTGCTGGTGAAGGAATTTGGAAATACTTCTGGCCATAAAGCTCCAACAATTCACTCACTATAAAATAAAAATAAAAATAAAACTTATCCTAATTCTTGGGTTACCTCCATAGTAGCACTTAGTTAACATCATTAGTTTGACGTGCTCTTCCTTCCACACTCAGCCTAGGTCAATTATGAGTGGCTTGCTTCTACCTATGTCACCCAATTTTAGTTTTGTAGCCTATAAATAAGCTACAAATTACAAGATAATCAAAAGGACAATATTGATAAAATCAAGAAAACCAACTAAGTTTAGTAATGTCCTTTTTACTAGCAAACTGTTAATAAAATAGGAAATAATAAAACTCCTTAAATCTTCTATTGAATCTTGTAATTTGTCCTGTAAGAGGGTGAGTTGTTCTTGTTGTTCCTCAATCACCCCCATTTCCTCAGTCACTACACACACATTAGTTGCCATTCCACGTTTAAATATAAAGAATACTTGTTGTGCGTGACGTGAAGAGGGCTAGAAAAGGATTTATGGCTTGCTTGCATGAGTAAGGCTTCTCACGGCTATGAGAAGTGTATGTCACACCCGCGAGGCTTTCTCACACCCATGAGAGATATCTCACGTACGTGAGAAGTTGCCACATCACCTAGGTTTTTAATATAAAATGAGAGGTGTGACAGTTGAGGACTTTTATGAAAGTTTTTCGGTGTTTTTTAGGGGAGAAGAGGAGAGCTTAGAGAGAGAATGAAGAGGGAAAAAAAAGCTCTCAACCGTGAGAGACCCATAGAGGGCTAGCTTTCCGATGCCAGTTTAGAGGTGACATCAATACCGACAACCCAGTTAAGCATTCCTTCCTTGTATTTGTTGTTTCTTTCTCTCTTTAAGAATTGATTGTGTTATCCTATGCCTATTATTGGGGTATTGTGAAAAGATGATCATAATGCATTCATTGGATCGTTTTATTACAAACCCATTGCTAACATTTCAATATAATTCGTAATTTTTATATTAAAATTTATTTGTAGTGACTAATGGTTCATAATTATAAGGGATAACATAACCTAGGTTAAATGACCCCACCATATGTGGTTGTTGCCTTAATTAATCGATTTTCCTAATTCGTAATATGGTTACCTAATTGAATTTAAAGATCGTATCCTAGGTTATTCGGTGGCTAGGTTTAATTAACGATTGTATCTTGATTAAACACAACCTAAGGAAAAAATAGGGTTAGAAGAGCTTATCATTAACCCACGATTAATAGTTTCTAAGAGAGGTAAAAGAATAACAAATTAATGAAATATGTTTAATTAGGGTGTAGGCTGAGATAGAACCAAAGAACCAGATTCTTATCAAATTCATCACTTTTAACATTTTTAATGTTTCTTTAATTTGTTTTCATTAGTTTATTTTTATTTTCTTATTTCAAAATCAAATCAAACTCCCCCAAAACCTAAACACCGATTGATTTCATTTCAAAAACTAACCGAACACTCTCTATGGGATCGACCTAGATGAACCACTGCTACAATAGTAAGTCTAGTTTATTTTACGTAGTACTACGATTTGTTGTCATTGTCGGGGAGTACCGTGTCTTGAGCTTTTCACTTTTTGTTTAGTGTTTGTGAAAAAAACTCATAGACGGAAGTAATTTTTTCTCCAACTCACATTCCCAATCTTATAACCATGTTTGGACTAACCAACCTAACTTTAATTATGGATGGGATAATCAACAAAATTACTTATTTGATAGTATGCAGGACACAATAATTCGAGTATGGATTAGAAGTTTCTTATTATGATTTATATACATCTCTAGAAGAATTGATTAATATTGTGAACACTAATGCTTTGTAATTGCAACAGGGTGTATAATAATTCCAGTAGGATGGATGCCAATTTTGACACGATACAAGGTTTAGCATCTAAGATGTCAAGAATCAACAAGATTTAGGTACATCACTAGACAGGAAATGATGCAAGTCCATCAAGATACAATATGTAGACTCAAAAATGTGGCAAGCCAAATGGGTGAGAAGGCAGTAAGGATCGACCACCTAGAGTCACAAAGTGAAGAGGAGCAGCCATATCAACTCGAGATATACCTAATGGACATTAGTGCAGTAACCTTACAAAGTGATAAGGAGCTTGAGAATCTTGAGATGACCACTCAAGGAATTGCTTGTGTAGAACAAGTTGAGGGGGAGCTTAAAATTAAAAAAAGACATATCATTTAACTCGGAGATGAGTACTAAGTCCATGATTATTCTTGAAACTAATTCTTCACCTTTATATAGCATATTGGAGGAATTAAATGAGGAAGAAAAAGGCGAAGAGACATTTGAGATATTTCCATAGTGTAAGGACTCAATGGAGATGAAGAGTTGGAAGATAAGGAAGATGATGAGTGGGGATAATTAGCAAATAAGGCCCTATCTTGAACTACCTCACATAGAAGTGGTTCAAACTGTGATACCTGAAGATCATAATTTCTTCATCTGAGGAGAAGTGTGGAGTCGAGACAACGACACTAAACAAAAATGCTTCTTGGGAGGCAACCCAAGAGAAGTAAAAAAAAATTCTTGTACTTTTTCGCACTAGTAGGTTATGCATATGTATTTATATATTGGTTTGTTTTTACTTGTTTTTAAATTTTCAATCAAAATGAGAAAAAATAAAACAAACAAACAAATAATTTCCCATAGAAATCTATGACTTCTAGGATTATATAGTCATAATTAGATAATGAATTGACTAGAGAATTTCATGATAACTTTAGCACGTACTTTTACTTTTGAGATTGGTCAATTTGCATTATCTTTAGAAGAGTAGTGACTAATGATAGACAAAGCCAGTGAGATTTTGAGCCTTATTAGACTGACACATCTATATCAGTCTCAAGTGTGACCTTCATGACATGTACATCCTAACTTTGCTTTGATTTTCTATTCAAGACCACATTTTTATCACATGCATTAACAAGTAAATGATTAGGTATTCTTTGCTTTTTTGTACTATATTAGCCAAATAGTCTAACCATTATATGATTTTCTTTTTTATAAAACCCTTTTAGCTTTATTAGTCTTTCTTTGTGTACTAGCCATATTACATGCTTTAAACCTAACCAAATGTCCTTTCTAAGACTTAAAGCTAGTGTAAAATTTGTTGATTATTGAGTTTGTGGATATACAAAAGTATAACTGTAGGGTGTACATATCTGTAGGTTGGTTATAATATTGGGATGCTATTTTATGTTATATCATTGAAATTCCCATATTAATGTAGTTTCTTTCAATGTTAATATATGAAAAAAGAAAAGAAATAAAGAAAACAGAAAAGGAAAGGAAAAGGAAAAGGAAAAAGAAAGAAAGAAAAAATGTTTAAATAAATGTGTCAAGGAGGAAGTGCATATGTGTTGAAAAGTCTTTTATGATTAATCTTTCCTCCTAAAGTTGTATTGAATGGGTTACTTGAGTATGTTGGATGTGAGATGGATATTGCTTTCATTGGTCACTCCATATAGTTACAAAGTCATGCTTATGATCAACTTTTGTGAGTGATTTATGCTTCATGTGGTTTGCGTGTGAGAGCTTGACTTTGAGTTGTGAAACATCATTTTTGCATTCATCATAGTTGATGTACATAATTGTGGCTGAATGTTGGTTTTTGCATTTGATGTCACATTGAGTGTTACTTTTGTTTCACTAGCTTTAATGACTTTCATGCTACTTTACCCAAATATATCTCAACTTACCTTTGTCCAGATTATAACCTTGAAAAGCCCTTTGATCCTTGATTTTGCATATGAACTTTAGTGGTGGAGAAATGAAATGATATGCAAAGTTGTGGAATGTTTTGATTGTGAATGGAGTTGGGTGTAACGAGAATATATCTTCTTTAAACACATTTTCCAAGTTTACTATTAGATTGCCCAGTTTTCAAAGGTATTAAATGTTGATTGATCGTGAGTAAAGACGTTGAATGTTAAATTCTTGCTATGAATTTTAAAAGTCATTCATCTTTGTTTGTGATTATGTATTCTTAGAAAATATGGGAAATAAGTAAATGTTTTTGGGTATATGAGCTTAATTTTGATATTTTGCCCTATAGTGACCAAAGCTAAGTGTAGGGAAAATTGACATGTGCGTAACTGATTATATAATTATTCCATAACACTTAGTGATTAATGATATGAAATTGCTTAAGATACTCACTTTGACTCGTATGTGGTTTTGGGTACAATTTGGAAGTAAAAGAGTTAAAGTTATTCGAAAGCACTATATTTAGATTGCTTTTTGAAGCATATCTACTTGTCTTCATGGAGCAAGAATGAGAAATATTAGAGCAAGTAAATAGAAAAGAAAATAACAAGATCATGAAGCAACATAGCTCATAACCATCTAGAAAATTTCATAGCCATGTAAAGTGGGAAGACTGGCAAGAGGAATTTGGGGGCTGGATAAAACGTGACAAAGCTTGGATAATAAAATAAAGGTGTCAGTTGCTAAAAGAAAAAAAGAATGTCTTGGTGGACAGATGCACTTAGAGTAAATAAAGCATGAAATAAAGAAGAACCAAAGTTGCTCATGGCAGTGCTGGAAAAACTGCATGGGTATGAGACACTCTCACGCCCACATAAGGTGTCTCACTCACACACCAGCTTCCATTCCACTTTTAAATATAAAGAATACATGTTATGTTTGATATGAAGAGGGCTGGAAAAGGACTAACGGCCTACTTGCATAAGCAAGGCTTCTCACAGTCATGAGAAGCTTCTCGTGAGTGTGCAGTCTATATCACACCTGTGAGGCTTTCTCACACCTTTGAGAGATAACTCACGGGCGTGAGAAGTTGCCACATCACCTAGGTTTTTAATATAAACTGAGAGGTGTAATGGTCGAGGGTTTTTATGAAAGTTTTTGGGTATTTTTCAGAGGGAGAAGATGAGAGCTTCGTGAGAGAATAAAAAGGGCAATGAAAGCTCTCAACCATGAGAGACTTATAGAGGCTACCTTTTCGATGCTAGTTCAAATGTGAAATTGACATCAGCAACTTAGTTAAGCATTCCTTCTTTGTATTTTTTGTTTCTTTCTCTCTTTAGGAATTGGTTATGTATCCTATGTCTATTGTTTGGGTATTGTGAAAAGATGATTTTAATATATTCATTGGATCATTTTATTACAAATCCGTTGTTACAATTTCAATATAATCCGTAATTGTTATGTTGAAATTCATTTATTGTCACTAATGGTTTGTAATCATTAGGGATAACATAACATAGGTTAAATGACCTCATCGTATGTGGTTGTTACCTTGATTAATCGATTTTAATATTTCTTAATGTGGTTGCTCAATTGAATCTTAGGTTATTCAGTGGCTAGGTTTAATTAACAATCGTATCTTGATTAAACACAGCCTAGGGGGAAACTAGGGTTAGTACGCTTATCATTAACCAATGATTAATAATTATTAGGAGAGGTAGAAGAACATCAAATCAATGAAATATGTTTAATTAGGGTTAGGCCCAGATAGAACCAAAGAACCGAATTCCTATTGAATTCGCCACTTTTATCATTTTCAATGTTTCTTTAATGTGGTTGCTCAATTGAATCTTAGGTTATTCAGTGGATAGGTTTAATTAACAATCGTATCTTGATTAAACACAGCCTAGGGGGAAACTAGGGTTAGTACGCTTATCATTAACCA
>JAOQMP010000001.1:10009840-10020442 GCA_027563575.1 Erythroxylum pedicellare
ATGAATAGTTATAAAATGCTTAGGCAAATAAAACCAAACTCTTTTGTTTTATTAATAATAAATATTTTCATTACAAAAATAAACCTAATTATACCTTTTCAAATGCTCAACTTGCCCTTATGGTGGGTGTAATGAAATGGATAAAAAATCAAGGTCAAGGCTTATATTTTGGGTTTAAAGAAAGAAACGAATTCATTTAAGCTCAAAGGGGCTCACTAAAGGTGACATTATAGTGGCTTTTTAATTTAACAGGGTAAATCCTAATTACCTTCATCATTTCAATGTTTGCATAAGGTTATGTGATCTCAACTAGTATTTTCAAGCAAGTTTTAGAGTTCCTTAATCATGAAAGAACACTCTCAACAAAGAATACTCGAAATTGGTGTTTATTAATTCCAAAAGGCTCAAATTCTTCCCAAATGAAAAGTGTCATTCATCTATCATAGTAAGCTAATGTCCTTTTAACCAAAATCCATGTTAATCAATCTAAGCATGCAAGTATACTAATTCACTCCTATTATGCATTTCTAATCCCGATCAAGTTCATTTAATGATCGTGCATCTCTAAATAATAAATGGGAAAACAAACAAACAATACAATATTAATACTCCCCCTCCCCCAACGTTCAAACATCACATTATTCCTAATGTGACATAAAAAGTAAAAGAGGGATCTAAGATAAAAGATAAAAATTAACATGAACAAGGACAAACATTAAAGACTAAAAGAAATTAAATTGCATGCAATATGAGCAATAAAAAGAATAGGGAAAGAAATATGATACATAAGTGTGGTGGTAGTTGCATCGATGCGATGTGGATCATGGCAATAAGCATGGCGTCCGAAGTTGAGGAATGGAGACATTTGCGAGGAAGATAAACAGAAGAGATTGAAAAGAAGGTTTGTGCATACAAAGTAAATAGATTAAGTCAAGTTTCACTAAAAGAAATAACAAATAACTAAATTGAAAGACAAAGCATAACTGATAAGGGTTGCCTCCCATTTAGTGCTTCTTTAATGTCTTTTAGCTGGACGCCTCAACCATTACGCTTAAGGTAGATCGTCCAAAGTGATTGATTCCACTATTGCCTTCTCTTTATGGGCCTTCTTCTTTAAACATTTTCAAACCTCTCCTGCAGTTACATCGTCCAGTAATTGACAACACTTATCAATCTCCCTCAACAAACTCAGCTTCTTTTCTTCTTCTTTTTGTAACACAAAACCAAATTCTACAGGATTAAAATGATTAACACGAGAGCATTCTTCATAAATAGTAGTTATAGGAACAGGTTCATCATGAAAGATTGAGAATTCTACTATTTCTCCTAAAGCAGTCATATTCAGCTTTTTGTTCTTTACATCAATCAAGGTATTAGTAGTGCCTATAAAAGGCCTCCCTATGAGTATGGCATGCTCCTTCCTTTCTTTTTTAACCCCCCCTATGTCTAAGACCACAAAGTTTACAGTAACAATTAACCTTCACCAACACATCTTTCATTACTCCTTTCGAATAACGGATTGATCTAACATCCAATTCTAAGCACATATTGGTTGGTCTTAATTGTCTTAGATCTAGTTTATCATAAATAGATTGAGGCATAAGGTTTATACTCACCCCAAGGTCAAGCATGCCCTTAATCTCATCACCATTACCTATTGATACTTGCACAAGAAAAATTCCTGGATCCTTCAATTTGGGGGGTAATTGCTGCTGTAGCACTGTACTTGTAACCTTTGAAACTATCACCTTCTCATTTGGCTCAAACTTTCATTTCTTGGTACTTAGTTCCTTAAAGAACTTCACATATACTGGAAAGTTTCTGATCACACCTAACAAAGGTAGGTTAATATTAACTTTGCAAATCATATTATAACGATTAGAAAATTGCTTATCTTGTTTCGATTCTTTAAGGCAACTCAGATATGGGATTGGTGTTCTATAAGGATAGGTCGCCTTATACAATCTTGGTCTTTCATTGCAATCAGTTGCATGCCCCAGTTTTTCATCCTTTGAACCTGACTTGAAGAGCTGTCATGCCCATTTCTTCCTCCATTCTGCTTACTTTCTTTTTTGGGAAGGCTCTCCTTCTCTTGATTACCTGCATTAGAAAGATTAGAAGGTATCTTAACATGCTTATCGATTATCTTACCACTTCTCATAACAGTAACTGCTTATGCTTGCTCAGGTTGACTGAGAAACTTCCTTTTTTGATTGTTGTGTAATTGAGTCGTGAGTTGCCCTACTTAGATCTCAATCCTCTTCACGGATGCCTCTAAAGAATTGAACCTCTTGTTGTTCATTTCTTGATTTTGAGTTATGACCTAAATAAATGCATTCAAACTTTCCTCCAAAGAAGGCTTACTTAGTCAGTTTTGAAGTGAGGATTACCCTTGGTAATAATTTGGCCTGTAAAATTTTGGTATTGTTATTGGGGCCATATTGGTGGATTATTAGTCTTCCATAAAAAATTAAGGTAGTGTCTCCAACCAGTGTTGTAACTGTTTAAGTATGGATCATTTCGGTCCTTTGGTTGAAAACTGATGAGTGAGTTCATTTGTTCGTCCCCATCTATAAAAGGCTCATAAGAATATGAGCAAATGTTAACTCTATGACCACAAGTTCCACATATACCACATACTTTTTGATTTGGAACATTTTGGGGTAGCCTTATAGTTAGCATCTTCACATGCCCCATCAACTTAGTTAACTACATAGCCAATATTGATTCGAGCTCACTTCATGAACTCCAGCTCTTCTTCCCCTCACATTCTTTTGTTAGAATTAGCCCCTAATATGTCAAAGATCTCGTATGTTTCGTCGGTCGTCTTCTCTCCCATAGCTCCTCCTACTGCATTTTCTATCATATATTGACATTGTTGTGTCAATCTAACATAAAAGAACTGGTTCTGCATGTGAAGTGGAAAATGATGGTTTGGACACTGAATAAGCAGGAGTTTCAAGCGTTCCTATATCTAATGGAATGCCTCTCCCTCCATCTGAGTGAAGGTATCTATCTTTGTCTGTAACTCATAAGTCTTCTAGTGGGAATAAAACTTTCCCATGAACTTATTGTACACCTCTTCCTAATCGACTGGGTGGAAGGGTCATTAGCCATGCTTTGGTCCGCTCCTTCAATGTATATGGGAAGCACCTCACCCTGAGTTGATCTCCATTTATGCCATCTAATAGGAACGTCTGGAGAGTGGTATAAAATTCCTGAATGAAGTTTAAAGGGTCTTTATTGGGAATCCTATAGAAAGATGACAGTATGTTATGGCGGATACTCTTCAACCCATAGTTTCTGGCTGCCTCTTCCAGATGAATGCATGAAGTAGAAGTACCGATTATCTGTCTGGCATACTCCTTCATTACTGGCTACCTTTCACCCATCTTTTAATCTTCTAGTTTGAATCCCTCGAGATTGTTTTCAAAGTCCCTTGAAAGTTCTCTTATCTGATGTATGTTGTCAATAAAGGGAGCAAGTTCACCTTCCTGAGACCTCCTTCCTCATATAAACTGAATAAAAACAATAGTGAATTAATACGAAAATTACTAAAATAGCTCAATGAAATAACACAAAAAAATGTATGCATAAAAACAAAACAATCAACGAAACAATAACAATCACTTTAGCAAATAAAAAAATCAAAGTTAATTCAATTTTAAAACACTAAATAGCTCTCTGGCAATGGCACTAAAAACTTTTTATGCCTAAAAAGTTTTAAAAGTACCTAGGCTATCCTACTCGTAAGTATACGAGATAGTTGTAGCTAATAACCCAGGGTTGTCTCCACGGAGGAGAAATTGGTCAACGTAAACTAAGTTTGAATTAAAAATAAAAATAAAAACAAAAAACGCATTCCTGAACATTCTATCATGATTATTGATTGAAAGCTTTTAAGAAAAATTACTAAATAAAAGTGAAAAGTAGATGGAATCAATTGGGAGCAAAGACCAATAAATCAATCGAAGTGGAAAAACCCTTGAGAATTAATTTCACTAATTTAATCTCTTATGCATGATTAAGAGAAAATGATTAGATTATTATCTTACTAAAATTAAGAGTTAGATTCTATATTGATTCAAATAATGAACTAGTCTAATTTTCATACTCAATAACTTATTATCCGAATTAATAATGAAAAACTGACTATCAATTACCACTTAAGTTAATATATTTCTAGTTATTAACCTAAGTGTCCATGGTTTCTCAATCCGTATTAAACTTCATCTCTTGAATCTTCATTTAAAACTAAAATGATGCAAAGTTTGGCCATTCTATTACATCCATTCAGTTCAAAAATGACAGCAATAAATAAGACAACTAATTTATAACCCAATCATGCATATTTAAGTAAATAGCTATATTAATTCTTAAAAAAAAAGATCAAACCATCATGGATATCACCACATTCATCATGATTAAACACTTTAATCATATATTACTATCAACAAAAGTATTAAACTAATAATAAAATAGTGAATACCGAATGGATTATTAAAAGAAACAAATAAAAGTCGACTAAACAAATAAGAGAACAAGTCAGTTAATAATAGATAGTAAAATGAAAAAAAAGCAACAAATGAGAAATAGAATAGGAAAAAAAATCATTAGATGAAGATTTATGGGGATCTCCAATCTTTCTTAAGCTTCTAGCTTTGGCTCTCACCTTTTTCTTTAGCTTCTTCCCTAGATAAATGTTTGCTAAAGTTGAATGGGATTCAACTGCTTCCAGCTTTGGCTCTCGCCTTCTGCTTTAACTTCCTCCATAGACGAATGTTTGCTCAAGTTGAATGGAATCAACTCCGACTCTTGCTTTCGGCCTCTCCTAAGCTTCAACCTCTCTACTATTTTTCTTTTCTTCCCATCTCACTCTATTTTCTTTCTTTGTTTCTCTCTTCTATTTATCTTTTTTTTAATCTATCTCTTTATGTCTCCCCTGTTTGTGTCTCTGTGTGAGTAAACTAATGAAACCGTGACTGAAAGATGATTCCCTTCGGCTGCCACCTTCTCTTTCTTTTATTAGACTCTTTAGGTTTAGGGTTATGTGCCTTAATGTCATGAGTTGCCACGTATTAAAGATTAAAAGTCAGAGGATCGGGAAGATCTCAAATGTTCCCTAAAGAAGTCAATATCCATCATGAGATGATTCATCCTACATTGAGCTTGTCTTATGTACTTGGCATCTTCCTCCAACAAAATATGATACATACATATAAAAGAGCTTATTCCTTAGATATGTGTGATCGTCCATCTGATGGCCTTCTTATGCTCCCTCAACATTCGAACCAACCTGTCTTCTTGATCCGAAGTCAACTCCACCGAAATGATAACTTGAAGAGTCTATTTATCCTCCAAATAGGCATACTTGAGTTGTTTATGGAGTGGCTTTTGTTCCACTTCAAGGTCCTGCACATCAGAAGATAACAACTTTTGGTGAGATTTGGGACAATGGATAGAGGCCAATTCATACCTTTTTGGAGATTGCTCTAATGATTCCAAAGCAGCTGCCATCTCAATAAGCTCTTCTCCCACTTCAACATCATTATTACTTTCTAATTCCATACACTTAGTCAAAAATGTTTCTTAATGATCCTTGTAACTTAATATAAACGTTTCCTTTGCCAGAGGATCAATCACATCAATAGAGAAAATAGAGTTATCATCATAAGGATGTTTCATGGAATCAAAAATGTTAAAATGAATCATTCCCCATCAAATTCCATCATGAGGGTGCCTTTATGAACATCTATCTTTGTTTGATCCATATTGAGAAATGTTACCCCCAACAGGACAAGTATTGGATTGTATGAAGTTTCATCATTCATATTAATAACATAAAAATTTGCAAGAAATACCAAAATTCTTTCCTGCACAAAAACATCCTCAACTACACCACCAGGGTAAGTGTTAGCACGGTCATCTAATTGTATGATAACATTTGTTTCTTAAAAATGGCCTAAATTTAAGGAAGCATAAATTGAATGAGGCATAACATTAATTGAAGCTCTCAAATCCAGCATAGCTCTACTAATCACAGTGTTACTAATTTTGTAGGGAATAGTGAATATACCTGGATCTCGACATTTTATAGGCATCTTCTTCTTAAAAACTGTAGACACATTCTCACCCATCATCACCTCTTAACTTTCTTTTATGTGTACACAGTTCCTTGGGGAATTTTGTGTACCTCAGTACTTGCTTAAATGCATCCAACAAAGGAATGTTCACTTTTACCTTTTGGAAAGTCTCTAATATCTCCTTATCTTTCTCCTTCTTGTTTAGTCTTGTCAATCTACTAGAAAGAGATAAAGGGTTAGTTTTAATGATATTTGGTCTTTCAAAGTTTACCTTTGTGCTACATTAGGTTTTTTTTCTTCCTTTTCTAGCTCCTTCTCAATTTCTTCTTCATTTGCAATCCTTAATGAGGTCTTCTGGGGAACCTTAATCTCCTTTCCACTCCTTAAAGTTATAACACTAACTTTCTTGGGGTTCACCTCACGTTAAGATGGTAGCTTTCCTCCATTTGTGATTCTAGACAGTTGATCTTCACTACCATCTAATCCATTTACTTCTCTATTTTCTGTATGCTTAATTTGACACCCTGCTGAATTGAATAGTGTTAATCATAAGAGTATTGATCAAGTCTTCCAGAGATGTACCTGAATTGGAAGAAGAAGTTGTGGCCTTGGTTAGAAGTCCTTTTGGCTTATTCTGGAAGTAAGTTTACTGCCTATTCCCCCTGTAACTTAAGTTGAGATGATCCCTCCAACCTAGGTTATACGTTTGAGACTATGAGTTATACAGGTTAGGAAAATTGCCTCCTACAACATTCATGTATTCCATACTTCCCTCTTGCAATGTCAGACACTCATTAGTTGAATGGCTTCTTAAACAAGTTTTAATCTTATAAAACCCTCAATGTTTTTCCAAAGGCACAGGTCATATGTGTCATAGTTAAGGTGTTGATCTTATGAGGAATCAGTAAACTACTCAAATCTTAACTTCGTCTAAGGTTGTAAAAACGTGATTTAAATGGAAACAAAGATAAACAGAAAATTAAACAACTAATTAAGGGTTGAATGAAAATAAATTCTGAAATTAACACAAGTAAATCAAAATGGAGCAAAACCACTTAATAATTGAGGAATTGCAATAACACAAGATCAAAGAATTATGAGAAGATGGGATTTATTTATCATCATTTTGCTACCCTAATCACTTTCAATGTAATTTCTATCAGTCCTAGAATTTCGAAAGGTTGATTACACTCTCTTAAGATCTAATCAATTAACCGTAATTAATAATCTCTAATTGATTCTGAAATTCTAATTTTGTAATCTCTCGATTAATGAACATAGCCCACGTTCCAATTAGTTCTTAAGCAATCTAATAGACAATCGAGTCCTCATGTAAGATCTCTCTTCATATGATTATCGATTCGATAATTACACGGCTTATTAGGTTGTTAACTCTTATTACCCAACCTAATCGGATTACTATTGACTCACTCTCTCAATTTATTATCGACTTATATGGAAACACAAATATCATAATACCCAACAATTTCATTAACATCAAAAGAAAATTGGTTATAAAATGATTCAAGATTCAATCCCAAAATGACGTTAGAACATCATTAACAACATGTTCAACATTCTTAAACCCAAGTCATACATCAAGACGTGGTAAATAAATAAGAGAATTGGAATGGTTGGACAGTAGTTACAGATGTAACTCTTCCCTTCTCTCCTTCTTCTCTCTTCCTTGTGTTCTTTCCTAAAGTGACCAATGGAGGCTTTCCTCTAGGATTTCCTTTTTTTATATAGTATTTCCTATTTATAGTAAAAACTAGATTTTATCGGGCCCAAATATCTAAAATAACCCTCAAAAAGTTGAGTTCAGAAGCAGTCCCTGTGCTCAAATATCATTACGAGTGCCAAATTGTTGGGTATTAATGGTTATGTGCTCAAGTAAAATCCTATCTTCGATGAGAGTCTTCTCACATAGTGCCCTACCACTAGCTACTTAAACTAGACTCCTCTCCATTAGTAGCAATCCTTCGTATAAATTCTCAACAAGAAGTTGCTCAGGTATATTATGATGGGGACATTAGCACATAACTTTTTAAAGTGCTCCTAGTACTCATAATAGGATTCTCCTTTATGTTGCTTTATGCCAAAGATTTCCTTCGGTACACTCACTATCTTTGATGTGAGAAAATATTTTTACAAAATAGTCGCTTTATCTCTATACAAATGTTCACACTCTCAGCAAATAAACCAAACAACCAATCATTTGTTACATCTTTCAGATCAAACAACCAATCCTTTACTACATCTTTCAGTGAGAATAAGAAAGTTGTTAACATGATTTGCTCATCTATCACCCCTAGAGGCTTTATACTAAACGTACCACATCTACTCTTTAAGATGCTTATGCCCATCCTCACCTACAAGACTAGGAAAATTATGCAACAATTGTATTAACCCAGTCTTAAGCTCAAAAGCAACATGCTTAGTAAAATTAGGAAATGTAATGCATAAAGATCTTTGGGTTAAATCAAGTGTAGCCAACTCCCTTAGTGTTCTCGAATTTGCCATTGTTTCTTCGAATTCAAGTTATGGTTCTAGTTCCAATGTTGTTCTTGCTTCTCTTCTTAACCTTCGCAATGTCCTCTTGATCTTCGGATTAAATTGTATAAGTTCTTTATAAGGAGATTTATAACTACCGTACACCACCACTAACAAAAGTTTAAAGATTAACAAATAATGAAAGAAACGATTATAACAGATATATACAAATCACCAATTAAAATCAAAAATGAAAATTAAATCACCACACTCCCTAAAAATAATGCCAAAATTTGATAGTGCATGTAGAGTGCACTGCAAAATTTACCTAACTCTATAAACAAACAATTTGTACCTATGGTGAGTTAGGATCGTATCCACAGGGAATGTTTAGTTAATTCTTGTTATGAAAATAATTGATGCAAAGGAAATAAAAAGGGGGGTTTTGAGCTGATGCGATTGTGAAAACATAATATAATTAAACAATGCAAGCAATTTATAGAAAATAGTCAAAAGTAAGAAAAATGTCGAATATGTGTAAAACCTAGTTCTCAGATCGTCAAGCACATTTCATTGTTATAATGCTTTCACACCTCTCCTAGCACAATTGATCGTGGACTAACAACACATTTTGCTAATCCTGGTTTCTTTTAGGTTATGTTTAATTAAGAGATGCTTATTAATTAAACTTAACTACCGAATAACCTAGAACACGCTCTCTAGATTTAATTCAGCAGTCAAATTATGAATTGGAAAATGAATCAATATAGGCAGTTACCTCACAAGCTCAATTTATCTTACCTAAGTTAGGTTGTTCCTAATGATTCAAATTCGTTAGTGGCTACTGGAAAATCTCAAACACAACAATTATAGATTATATTCAAGATTCTAGCAATGGGTTCGTAATAAAACAATCTAATGAATACATTTAAGATCAACTTTGCAATACCATAATCATTCAACGTAGAACAACAATAACAATCCTTAAAGAGAGATTCAACATTACACAAAGAGAAAATATGTTTAACCGTGACTCAGACGTTGATGTTACCTTCAAACTGGTGTCAAAAAGTTAGCCTTCCATCTTCTCCATGAATCTCCAAGGAATAGTTTATGTCACCTCTATTCTTTCTCCCGAACCCTATAAATGAAGAATGAATTGTTTCCACTGTCAATATAATGTGTTTATAGCAAAAACTAGGTTTTTGGGGTGAGCTAGCAAGGAGTCATGCATGTGTCACAATCGTGACTACCCTTTGTGGGAGGCTCACGACTGTGTGCTATAGTTGTATGGGTGTGACATGATGTCATGTCCATACAACCATGTGTCACGCCCATGAGATATCTTGCATAGCCTTAAATGGTGTCTTAAGGCTATGACAAACTTATGGGTGTTAAGCCTATTGCTTCGAACCTTAGTCGTAAAGCCCTTAAAGGTTAAATCAAAATAATCTAAGGATTGCATTATAGAATGCAACCTCAGGTCGTTCGCTTAATCAGAACCTAAAATAAATGGACCTAAGTTAACTTATATTCCATGCTATGCAAGCTAATTAGGAAAAAGGGGGTTTTGATTTTTGAAATCATTAATTGAAGTAAATTGATTTGTATAATATATTTTTGGATTTTTGGGATATAGAAAACGCAAAGATGAAAAAAAAAGAGATTAAATAGTGATAGATTCCTTTTGAAAATGAGTTATGGCCATTATAGTTCGAAATTGATTTTAGTGGGAGTAGAAATCACTAAGCTTGAAAATGGTAAACCTTAAAGTACTTTTAAGTCCATGATCTGAATCAATGGGACTCCATTTCCTAAAATCTTGTTAAGAGCTCTTAGTATGTGTAGTAAGATCAACCAATGCAATAGTTCAAATGAAATCTAGAATCAACTCAATATCAAACATAACCATGCAAGACAAGAGAGAATCAAGAAGATTACAGATAGACATATATGAAACTTCATATATTTAAGCTCAAAGTTCTACATAAACCAATCCAAACTACACATAATGAATATCCAACAT
>JAOQMP010000001.1:10020542-10035676 GCA_027563575.1 Erythroxylum pedicellare
TTTGTTTATTGTAGGACACTCAAAGAAGTAGAGGCAAGGAGTGAAGCAAGGAGCGAAGGCTGAAAATGATAAGTCAATAAGTCAAGGCAATAGGAAGTTCGCCATGGTGAGAGGTGATGTTACGCCACGATGAAGCATAAAGAACCCAAGAAAAGACTTTTCGGGATAATTTCACTGTGGTGTGAGATCACATCGCTGCGGCGAACTCAGCAGATTATTCAAGAAAACTTTTGGGAAAAGTTCATCGCGGCATGAAGTTCATGTCGCCGTGGCGAAGAAACCAAAAGCTCCAAAAAAAACTTTCGAGAAAAGTTCGTCGTAATGAACCTTCGAATACTCGAATCATTTTTAAAGTTTAGCCACTTTGCAACCTGATCCATAACCCATTTATTTTAAAACCTATCTATTTTAGGTTAAGAAGGAGAGATAGCCAACAGTTTTTGAAGAATACAAACTCAGTCTCTCTACCTTCGAAAGAAAAATTCTTCCACACACCTTCATCCCCTCTCATCCACATCACTATTCTACTCTTTCACTGACAACTACTACCATGGATGCTTCCAGTGGGTTGCCAGTGGTGAATTCTCTTAGAGTTATGCTTGGCTGTGCACCTCTCTCCTCTTGAAGATGTAGCAATGGCTAGAGTTCAATGGGCTTCAAAGGTGAGTAGTTTATTCCATGTTCAGTTATATTATTATGAACTCCTAGGTTTAGGATTTGTAAATTGTAGTTGAACATTCTTGATTAGAGTTTAATCAAGTGTTGGATATTCAATGTGTTATTGGGATGTGTTGACGTAGAACTTGGAGATTAAATATGTGAAGTCTCATATATGTCTATTTGTGATCTTGTTGATTCTCCTTTTATCTGCCTAGTTGTGTTTGATATTGAGTTGATTCTAGATCCTAAAGTGACTTGTTGCATTGACTTACCCATTACATACATTAAGGGCGATACATGTTTTAATCCCATTAGACCATGTCTTACATTCCCATTTGACCACATGTTGCAATTCTATTGAACCATATGTTAAAATTATATTGGATCATGTGTTACAATTCCACTGGACCATATGTTACAATTCTATTGGACACATAAGCTTTAATCTTATTAGTCCATGAGTTACAGCAATGGTACTAAAATCTTTCACAAAAATGCTAGGAAACTTACATATTGGTCCTTCTTCTTCCTTTAATTCCCACACTAGCCTAAAATCTTATCAATTTATTTCATTCCACCATGTCTTAAGTTTCTAATGGCATAAATTTCGTGCAATTTGTTTAATTATATCGGTAGTTATACACTAAAAACTACAGCTTGTTCGAAAATAAGGAAAGTAGCATAACTCAACTTTAAAACAGAATTCAAAACTTTTAGAGGTAGAATCAAATTTTGGTTCCTTCATGAAAGTTTTAGACCTATGTCTCTAATTTAATATTTAATTGAAATTATCTAATTTGGAGGTCTACAAATCAAAATGTGTTAGTGGAAACTATCCTTACAGCGAGGTATACATCCTAAATCAACTAACTTCGGTCTTATCATACAAATGCAACATAATAATACTTCCAGTTTAACCAAATAACATGTCATTTACTTATGGAATACTTCTGTTATCAATTCTCCTCTCGTCACATTCATAAATCCATGAAAGCATATCATAAATTTCCATACTTACATCATATCTATGTATGTATGTCTATGTCGAAGCGAACAAATTATCCATTTAACCTTATCTTTTACATTAAGTACCTTTACATCTCTTACTAAACTTAGATGTCCTTAATTCATCATGTTCACTTCTTAATACACCCTAGACACACTATAATGCTTCCTGGGTATATAATAGGGCGTTACAATGATGGTATGCTTAAGCAACGTACGTATGTAAATATACTTTAAAATATTATCCATATACCAAAAATGCACATTTATAAGATTGATATTCAATTCTCATTGATACAAATTATCAATATAACTTCACATCATTAAAATTTATCATTACCACTAATACAAATTCTCATCAATACCAATTATTCATATTATTATAATGTATTTCTTATTTATTATTGTTAAGTTTGCCTTTTATGATATGTCTACATTTTTTTTGGTGTAGATAATAGGTGTTGTGGATATTCGAAGGTATCAAACTATGGATACCCAAAGGTATCAAACTATGGATAATCGAAGGTATCGAACTGTGGATACCGGTGGTCTTAAACTATAGTTGCTACACTATAATCCTATAGGCATGCCTATCTATCCATAACCAAGACAATAGACCAGGCAATGTAATATTCCATTTACCTATTTGTAAACTTCACAATTCATATTTGAAGAAATCATATGATATACATTTCAAGTCATAAAATCTATATTTATGTTCATACATGCAGGTCACGACTTACCACCATTATAAGATCAAAATCATACTTGTATAATCATACTATACACATATGACTAGTGAATATGCATAAAAATTATTTATGTACATGTAAATTTTCTTCTATTCATACCCCTACTTTTTCCTTAATATGCATATAGAAAAAGTAAAAAATGGGTTTCTATATCTTCTAGAGACATTTATCATTATATCTTAGGTTTCATATGCAACTAAAATCACATAATTTATAGGTTTGTAGGCTGAGCTATGACTCAAACAATGGGACTGAATTATAGACAGAATTCCACTACATGATACTCTCTTGTCATATACAACCAAATTCATGGAATGTAATAAAATAACACCAATAATCATCACAGCAACCATTCCATATCAAAATGATTCTTTATAACCATTCAAACTTGCATATAAAGAGGAATTAAAAAGTGTAGCCCCAAACCTTAAAATTGGCAAAGTAGTTCTTCTAATGCTTTTCCTTCCTTTCCTTTTTGACTTTGCTTGAATCACCAAGTGAAAATTGATAGGATGAATAAGGTGAAATGGAGAGGAGAAAAATCTGAAGTTAAGCCATCAAAGTTTCATTATTAAACCAAATGTTACAATTCTATTAGACACACATGCTTTAATCTTTTTGCTCTATGAGTTGACTTTAGGAATACTGCATATTGATCTTTCTTCTTCCTTCAATTCCTACATTGGACTATAATCTTATCAATTTATTTCATTACACTATGTCTTAAGTTTCTAATGGAATAAATTCATGCAATTTTGGTTAATTAGATCAACAGTTATACCCTAAAAACTACAAGTTGTTCGAAAATAAGGACAGTAACTAGAAGTTAACTTTAAAATAGTATTCAAAACTCATAGACCCAAAATAAGATTTTGGTTCCTTCATGAAAGTTTTAGATTTATGTCTCTATCTTAATATTCAATTAAAATTATCCAATTTAGAGGTGTGTAAGACAAGATATAGCCAAATTACAAAAATCTATTTAATGGAACCTATCTATTCAGCGAGGTAGACATCCTAAATCAAAGCGAGGTAGACATCCCAAATCAACTGACTTTGGTCTTATCATGCAAGAGCAACATAAAAATACATTCAATTTAACCAAAAACATCCCATTTACTTATGGAATACTTATTTTATTAATTCCACTCACATCAAAATTATAAATCTAAGCAGAAAATTTCAATACATATTTTACATCTAAGTATGTATGTCTATGTCGAAACGAACAAATTATCCATTTATCCTTTTATTTTACATTACGTACCATTATATATTATACTATACTTATATACACTTAATTCATTATGTTCACTTCTTAATACACTCTATACATTCTATAATACTTCCAGGGTATATGTTGGGGCACTACAAACTCCAAACGGGATCGACACCATTAATAATATAAGTTTATGACCCATATACTTGAAAATAGTAGGGGTTTATTAGAAGTAAAACTTGTTCAACACACATATAGAGATAAAGAACTTTGATTTACCAATGTTGATCATTAGTCTAGACAACTTCTTAAACCTATTTCATGCTTTGGAAATGATGGAAACAAATTTCATATCTTCTTTGAGAAAATAAAGACATCATTAATAAAACTAAAACATGTTAATAGTGTGTGTCGAGTGCACTGTAAAATTTACCTAACTTTACACATTGAAAATTTATAGCTATGTTGAGTCGGGATTGTATCCATAAGGAATGTTCAGTTAATTTTTACAGTGACAATAGTTAATGTTAAGGAAATAAGAAGGGGTTTTCGATTGATATAATCGAGAAAACAAAATAAAATTAAACTAATGCAAGCAATTTATAGAAAACAGTCAAAAGTGATATAGTGATGAATATGTGTAAAACTCAATTCTTGGATCAATCTCGGCCTAGACACGATTAAACATATCTCATTGTTATAATGCTTTCACACCACCCCTAGAACTATTGTTCATAGAATAACAACAAGTTATACTAATCCCGGTTTTGCCTTAGGTTATGTTTAATTAAAACAAGCTCTTTAACTAAACCTATCTATCGAATAACATAGAATGTGTTATCTAACTTTAATTAGGCAACTGCATTATGAAATGGAAAATGAATCAATATAGGTGGTAACTTCACAAGCTCTAGTTACCTAACCTAAGTTACATTATTCCTAATAATTTAAGGTCATTGGTAACTGCAAACAAATCTCAAACATATTGATTACGGATTATATTGAAGATTCTGGCAATGAGTTGGTAATAAAACAATCCAATGAATACATAAAAGATCATCTTTACAATACCTAAAGTATTCATCATAGAACAATGAGAACAATCCTTAAAAAGAGATTCAATATTAAACAAAGAGAAAATATGCTTGACCGTGACTTTAGGCGTCAATTTTACCTTTGAACTAGTGTGGGGAAGCTTAGCCTTCTATAGCCTCCATGGGTCTCTATGAATAGTAGCACTTTGTCATCTGTCCTATTCCTGAAACCCCAAAATACCATCCATATCGTTTTTGTCATCACCACATTCTATTTATACTAAAAACTAGGTTTTCAAGTGGACAGGTGTAAGAAGTCATAGCCGTGACTTAATGGCTTATGGTCGTGAATGGCCTTATTAAGGCTCACAATCATGGATGTGAGAAATGACTCACAACAATGAATTATTTTTCATGGTCATGAGCTATTGGTCATGGCCTTTACTCTTCATCTTCCTTGGCATCTTCTTGCCTCCTCTTGCTCAAATCCTTCTCCTTCTTGTTTTATGAAGACAATTGAGTGTGAATCTCAAAAAGATGGCTCAAAGACTGTGTTTTTAACTCACCATAGCTATTATGCTTCCAAATTATACCTAAAACGAAATATGAACTAAAGTGAATGTCGTAAACATTTGAAATCATTAATCACTAAGTGTCATGGATTAAATGTATGAACAATTAAGCACATATCAAGTTACCTCAAACTTAACTTTTAATTTTCCTCGGGAAAATTATCAAAATCAAACTCATAAACCGAAACACTGACTCATTTACCATATTTCCCAAGAACAGGTAGTCATAAGAAAAGAGCAATAACTTCAAAAACTATAACAAGCACTCAACTTTCAATGTCTCTACTCGTGATCAATCAATATTCATCACCTTTAGAAGATGAGCAATCTAGAGGTAGACTTAGACAAATTTTTTAAAAATAAAATAAATCCATAGGTACACTTAAACACCATTCATGATTATGACATTCCACAACTTTACATATCATTTCATTTCTCCCCCATTAAGATTCACATGCAAAATCATGAATCAAAGGACTTTTCAACGTTGTAATTTGGCCAAGGGTAAAGGTGAGATATATTTCGGTAATGTAGTGTAAAAGCCATCAATGCTAGTGGAAAAAGAAAAAAACTCAAAATAACATTAAATGCAAAAACCAGCATTAACTCACAATTATGTACATAAACTATGATGAATGCAAAAACTATGTTTTATAGCTCAAATTCAAGCTCTCACACTGCAAACCACAGGAAGCATAAATCACTTAGAAGGGATCACTCATAAAAATGAATGATAATAAAACATTGAAACTATAAGGAGTGAACCTTCCAAAAATAACATCTACCTTATATGCAACATACTTAAATCACCCATTTTATACAACTTTAGGATGAGAAACTAATCATGAGTAACTTTTCAAAACAATAGCATTTCTTCCATGATAATTTTATTTAAACATTTTTCTTTTCTTTTTCCTTTATCTTTTTTCTTTTTCTTTCTTTTTCCTTTTTTCCATAAAAATTGAAAGAAGCTACATCAACATGGGAATTTCATTGATTAAGATGTAACATGGTATCCCAAAAATTATAACCAACTTATATATATGCACACCCCCATACTTATACTTTTGTGCATCCACAATTATCCATAATAAAAAAATGTTCCACTAGCTTTAAGGCTTGGGTAGAACATTTGGTTAGGTTTAAAGAATATAATGTGGTTAACGCAAAAAGGAAAGACAAATAAAGCTAAAGGGGGTTTGACAAAAGGATCATATCAAAAGATAGGCTATTTAGCTAATGTAACTTGTGAAGAAAGAGAATGTCTATATCATTTCCATGTTAATGCATGTGACAAAAATGTGGTCTTGAATAGAAAATTAAAGCAAAGTGTTACGGTCTAAACAAAGCAGTATAAATTAAATTCTATTTAGACCAACTAGAGGCAAGTGTACCTCGTCGACAAGTAATATAAAATGATAAGAACCAGATATCATACCTCAGGGATTCCAGCAGACAAGACAGTTAAATTAAACAATGCAAAATTACTTAGACAATTAAGAATTGATTGATTTGAAAATAAACTAAAATAAGCTAATCAAGAAATTATGCAAGATGCAAAGTGTGAATTAAAAATGACTACACTTAATCAAATGACAGAAATTAGCTAAGGTATCGGATTTCAATTGGAGTAGACACTAAAATTTGTAACGGTGGATTGATTTAGGATTTACTTCACTTAAGCAAGTCGAACCTAATGTTCATAGGAATTCCCTTCTCTTCTAAACCCGAGTTACCTACTTGGTCCATAGATAATTTGAAATAAAAGGCATTCAATATAAGAAGCCTAAAATTAAGTTCGTTACTTTCGTTAATTCTAGGCATCCTCACACAAGATCATAAAGTTAGTCTATGCTTTAGTCTCAAGTGTGTTGCTTGATTAATTTTTTCAACTAATTAAATTCCATTAGTTATGGCATTCAATCTTCTAAGACCTTGATCTAGGTAACCAAGCTAAATTAGGACTAAATATGCATTCAATCAAGCAAAAACCAATACCAAAAAAATTGTCCTAATCCAATTTCAATCCTAACCTCAACCAAAAGAACTTACTTATACATATTTATCAATGTAACACAAATCATGGTCATAATATAAATTTGCATTGATTAAATCCACAAAAATTAAAATAGATAAAAAATAAAAACAAAATAAATCTTGACAAAACTGACTGCTAGGATTGAAAAACACCTGGCCAACATTCAACTCACTATCTTCGGCCTCTTCTCTACCGCCAACGTCACCTATTTTCACGCACACTACTCTCTCCACCACTAGCTACTTCTTTTTTGATGTTACAAATAAGTTTCTTGGTCCACCTTATTTACGCATCCCTCACTCTTGGTTCTTCCCTCTGCCACCAACTGCTTCCCTTGTCTTTATGTTTTGAATGTTTTTAAGAAAGGTTTTTGGTCCACCTTTTCACGCTGTCTTGGTTCACGCACACTCACTATCTTCCTTGCTCTGCCACCAATTTGTTTTCCCCTTATTTCTATCTATTCAACCCATTAAACATTACAGTCCCCACACTTTTCATTTAAACTCACCCTCCTTCATGCGTAACCACATTTTTCTCCTCTCTCTGCGCCGCCAACTCTTTATTATTTTCTCTGTGTTTTTTTGGTCCTTTCCAAGCTTTTAAAAGCTTATATATCCTGCACTCTTTAGGGCTTCATGCCTTTTGAATTTAGCCAAGCCAAGCTCCTGTGCTTAAATGCTGTCGTGTTTCTTTTTAAGTGTAAAAAGCTCCCAATTTTTCTCAGCTTTTAATATGTTTTTGTTGTGCCGTTTAATCACCAAAACTTACCTCCTTAAATGATTTTCAAGCTAACAAATTTTGATGCTTCTAAATTCCACCTTTGTTTCCATATAAAGTTTCCTTTAAAAAGCTTTTTTTGCTTTATGCTTTAAACGTTCTATTGCCCATAATGCCTTCCACTTCATGCAAGCCTTCTTAGGATGCCAATTTAAGTTGCTTTCTTCTCACCAAATAGAGCTCCCATATTGACTTTTTGCTCTCATTGTTCTAAATCCAATATATGCCTAAAATTAAAACAAATAACTCTTAATTAGTGTAATTTAAACATTAAATGGATAAGAGTTTAACAAATTATGTATCTAAAATCAATATAAAACGCCCATTAATAACACCCCCACACTTAAATTGTTGCTTATCCTTAAGCAACTTACCTAGATCACAACCAACATATTCTATCATTTCATTTTCAACGAAAATCAAGTGTTTGCAATCCCTTAAACTTCGGTAAACTCAAGTATCAAGCTACTACATATATCATAATCTTTTCATCAATGCCTATAAACAAAATCAAAGGTAAATATCCTTGATTAAAAGCAAACATAAAATTAAAATGGACCTTCCTCACGATAATCACTCATGTCACTCAAGTGTATAAGGGTTATGTTTAACTTAAAGCTTCCTCTAAGAGATTACACTACCATAAGCTTACAAATTCACCTATTTTCTACTATATAGAGTACATGTCATCATGGATCAAAAGGGATTTATTAAGGGTTGTAATGGGGCTTAGGTTAAGGTAAATTAAAAAGGGAAAAGGCTACTCAAAAGCATTCATAAAGCACTAAGTAACGTGGGACAATCAAAAAGAAATTCTGAGATGTGCAAATAGAAACACGGGATTACAACTACTCATCACTATCCACTGCTACTGTTTGATCTCTTTTTCTTTTTTTGTTCTCTTTTTGTAACAATAAAAATAAAAGAAGAATGTAGTGGCACAACTCAGCAACAGCTAAGTAGATGTACCTCTAGATCATTTTAGGATATCATATAAAACAAAAGTACCTAAGTCAAGGACATCAAATACTTAGTACTTTGTTCAACATATGAAGGGGTCAGGCTAAAAACAATTTCAGGTTTCAATGTAATGTGATTAATACGAAAACAAATAAGGTCAAAAGCTCAAAGGAGGTAATAAGGGAAAATTACTTGGTAAGTCATTTAAGCCAAAGGTTAAAAACAAAGAAGGCATTTATCATGCCCATAAAGCATGTAACTAACAGTATCAAATAGGTTCAGGGAAAGTTTTGAAGATAATCCACGTAGGGAAGCACCACATATAACAAAGAAAATAAATAACTATGAGATGCTGTCATATAGCTCAAGAACTCACATGTGTTTAAATGAAAATCCATCAAACTCCATACATTGCCTTATCACTTAGCATTAGTTATTGACTAAGTTTATGTAGTCAACTACTTCAATCAATCAACATGGTTTAATATCCTCTCAAGCTGCCTAATCTAAATTCATGCATACAAATCAATTCTTCTTCCAACTACTTTCACAAAATCGTATAGTAAAATTCCTCAAAAATGGGACCCAAGTTAGCTACCAAAAGAATCGCAACCATTCAAGTGTGTATCTCTTAACATCAACATCAATATCATAAACATCATCATGCACATACCACACTTAATATGAACATTGTCCCTAATGTTCAAGTAGTCAACAATCAAACACAAAGGGGGAAGAGGAAGAAGAAACTTCCCTGAAAAAGAATCGGCTAAGAACACTTTGCCACCAACCATGCAAACCTTAAAGAAAACTCAAAACAACTCAAAGAAATCATTAAACTAGAAAGAAATGCAAAGGAAACAATAAGAAAAGAAACAGAACTATAGTCCTAATGAAAGGCATGTACTACAATCAAGGAGGTGAAGTGTTATAAAGAGACAATCATTTCTTAGAATTATCCACAAACCTAGGCATATACAATTTAGCTCGTTGTCCATTTACCTTGAAGGGATTTTCATTTTCTCATTTTACCTCAAGGACCTCAAAATGGAGGGCATGGATCACCTTGAATGGACCATACCACCTTGACTTAAGCTTTTCTAGAAAAAGTTGAAGACGGAAGTTGTATATCAATACCTGGTCGCCTACCTTAAAATCTCGATGGAGGATCTTCTTATCATGCCATGTCTTCATATGCTCCTTATATAACTTCGAATTGTTATAAGCATCTAAACAAAACTCTTTAAGCTCATAAAGCTACATAAGTCTCTTAGCACCTACAGAAGAAAAATCAAAGTTAAGAAATTTGGTGGCCTGTTATGCACAATGCTCTAACTCAATTAGAAGATGACAAGACTTGCTATACACTATACTGAATGGTGACATGTCTATGGGTGTCTTAAATGCGGTCCTATATGCCCAAAGTGCATCATCTAGCTTTAAAGACCAGTCTCGCCTAGAAGCATTAACAGTTTTCGCTAGTATTTTCTTTAATTCCCTTTTTGAGACTTCAACTTTCCCACTAGTTTAGGGATGGTATGGAGTAGCAACCTTATAGGTCGCCCTATACTTAGCTAATAATGAATCAAAAAGTTTGTTGCAAAAATGCAACCCCCCATCACTAATGATAGCCCTAGGTGTGCCAAAACGTGTAAAAATATTCTTCTTCAAAAACTTAACAACACCTCTAGCCTCATTTGTGGGCAATGCCTCTACTTCTACCCACTTGCTAACATAATCAATAGCAACCAATAAATATTGATTGGATAAAGATTTAGGGAATGGTCTCATGAAGTCTATGCCCCAAACATCAAAAACCATACAAATAAGAACGTTAGTCAATGGCATGTCATGTCTCCTACTAATATTCCTAACCCTTTGACACCTATCACAAGATTTGACAAATGCAAATGCATATTTAAATAAGGTGGGCCAATAAAAACCACACTCTAAAACCTTATGAGCTGTCCTAGATGCACTATAATGTCCCCCTACCTGTTTAGAATGACAATGATATAACACAGAGGACATTTCCTCTTTGAGAATGCAGCACTTAACAATACCATCCACACAAATCTTATAAAGCAAAGGGTCATCCCAAAGATATTATTTTACCTCAGACAAATTTTTTTTCTTTTGGGTATAAGAAAAATTAGGGGGATAGCTATTACCAACAAGGTAGATTACATAGTCTACAAACCAAAGAGTGACATAACCATCAGATGCTCATCAGGAAAAGTCTTCTAAACGCCATTCTTTGTTGCACTCTCTGGAGGCTTCATCTAACCTTGATAAGTGATCAACTATAAAATTCTCAGCTCCCTTCTTATCCCTCAGCTCAATGTCAAACTCCTACAAAAATAACACCCATCAAATTAGTCTTGGTTTAGCGTCGGGTTTTATCATCAAGTATTTCAAGGTTGTATGGACAATATACACAATCACTTTAGATAAAACCAAATATGAACGAAACTTGTCAAAAGAAAACGCCACTACTAATATGTCTTTCTCCGTAGTGGTGTATTGGTGTTGTGCGCTATTCAATGTCCCACTTGAAAAGAAAAATTGGATGAAAGGTCTTACCTCGTCTTTGGCCTAAAACAACACCTACTACATAATCACTTGCATCACATATTAATTTAAAAGGAAGAGACCAGTTAGGATATATAAGAATAGGCGTAGCCACAAGCATATCCTTTAACAATTGAAAAGATGTCAAATATTTATCGTCAAAAGCAAACATAACATCTTTTTCAAGCAACTCAGTCAAAGGTCTAGCAATCTTAGAAAAATCCTTCATGAATCTATGGTAAAAACCAGCATGGCCTAAGAAACTTCTAAGGGATCTAACATTGTTTGGTGGTGGAAGTTTCTTAATGACATCAATTTTTGCTGGGTCTACCTCTGTAGCCTTGTTAGAAATCTTATGACCTAAAACAATGCACTCCTGTATCGTGAAATGACATTTTTCCTAATTAAGCACTAAATGGGTCTCTTAACACCTAATCAGGACTTTCTCTAAGTTATCCACGCATGCATTAAATGAAGTAACAAACACAGAGAAGTCATCTGTGAAAATTTCAATGCAAGATTCAAGTATGTAAAAAAAAAAGCCATCATGCATCTTTGAAATATAGCTGGAGCATTGCATAACCCAAATAGCATGCTTCTACATGCAAATGTACCATAAGGACATGTAAAAGTTATTTTCTCCTAATCTTCCGGGGCTACCAAAATTTGAAATTATCCACTTTATCCATCTAAGGCACAATAAAAGTCATGTCTAGTTAATTTCTCAATCATATGATCAATAAAAGGTAAAGGAAAATGATACTTCCTAGTGGCATCATTCAACTTCCTATAATCTATACATAATCTCCACCTAGTTACCTTCCTACTGGCTATTAATTCATTTTTCTCATTTTCAACCACAGTGGTGTCTCCTTTCTTTGGCACCACGTACATAGGAATAAACCAACCAGAATCAAAAATAGGGTAGATAATACCTACATCTAGAAGCTTTACTACCTCATCTTTCACTATCTCCTTCATCTGTGGGTTAAGTCTTCTTAGGGGCTGCACTATCGCCTTACTTCCATCCTCTATGAAAATGCAGTGTGTGCAAAAGGAAGGGCTTATACCCTTGATATCTATAATGGACCACCCAATGGCCTTCTTGTGGTCCCACAGTACCCTCATCAGCTGCTACCTCATGGCACCTAACAAACAAGAAGAAATGATAACTTGTAAGTGCTCAGGTGTGTTAAGATAAACATACTTCAAATGACTGAGAACAAGTTTAAGGTCAAGAGAAGGGGGCTCTTTAATTGAAGGCTTCAAAAATAGCTTGGCTGAATGTTGGCGAGGCTTGTATACTCTATAATATGTCCAATATGCCTACTCCAACTCAACTCTAATATCCTCCAACTCTTCTTACAATTCTTCCCCTAACTCTTAGATCATTCCTTGTGCTCCCCCTTTGCAAAAAACCTGCACAAACAATAGAAGAATTATTAGCATTAGAAGAATAAAAATCAATAAAATGGAAAGAGTCAACAGTAGCAGGATGCTTCATCGCATTGAACACATCAAACACTAGTTCTTCATCTTGAATTCTGAAGATGAGCTTTCCATGTTGCACATCGATGATGGTCCATGTAGTGACCATGAAAGGTCTCCCAAGAATGATGGGGATGTCTCTATCTTCCTCCATCTTAAGGACTAAGAAATCCACTAGGAAGATGAACTTCTTGACCTTGACTAATATATTCTTAATGATTCCCTCAGATAAGTGATGGACCTATTTGCCAGCTGAAACGAAATAGTTGTGGGTTGGGCTCTGCTAATCCTAACTTCCTGAAAGTAGAAAAAGGCATTAAGTTAATGCTCACACCGAAATCCATTAAAGCCTTATTTATATGCAAATCACCAATAATAAAAGGAATAGTAAAACTCCCTGGATCCTTAAGCTTTGGTGGAAAACTTTTAAACAATATGGTCGAACACTCCTCATTCAGCTTCACTATGGCATACTCCTCAAACCTCCTCTTATTAGACAAAATTTCTTTCAAAAACTTAGCATAAGAAGGAATCTGCACTATAGCCTCGTCAAAAGGAATGTTTATATGCAACTTTTAGACATCTAAAAAACTGCTTATCTAATTGCATACCTTTCAACCATTGAGGATAAAGAATTTGAGGTCTTACTGGATGTGTAATGGGGTCAGCAAATAATCTTAGATGATCTACCTTTTCAGCTGGTGCTTCCTTGGCCTCCTTATTACTCTTCAGACTCTCTTCTTCTTCACTCTTTTCCACTTATTTACCCTTCTACTTCTCCATAACTTCCTTAAGTTATCTGCCACTCCTTAATAAGATTACCTTTTCTTGTTCTCTCGGGTTAGCCTCAGTAGTACTAGACAATGAACTTGAAGGTCTTTTCGTCAACAAACTTGCAATCTAAATCATCTGATTATCCAAATTTCTGATACAACATTCTTGATTCTGCACTCTAACCTCAATGGTAAAGATGTACTTCAAGAGTAGCTCTTCGAGATTAGATTTCTCTGGTGGTGTAGGATTAGGAGCCTTGAAACTTGGAGTTGGTTGTCTCTAAACATTGGATGATTGTGGTTGTGCCATTTGATCATTCTGACAAGAGAAATTTAGATGATTCCTCTACCCTGGGTTGTAGGTGTTAGAATATGAATTCCCTCTCTGTCTATTATAGTTTCCCACATAATGGGCCTCTTCTATCTCTTGAGCAAAAGGATTCCTAACTTGACATCAGAAGATGCATGGGAATCCCCACCATAATGCTCGTATATAGTATAACTCCTCATTGAGGAACTAGCTCCTCCTCTCATACTATGCATCAGATTATCGAACTTCTTCATCAAAACATCTATCTGAGTAGATAAAGCCACTGTATTGTCTACTATATTAGCTTGTGTAGGTCGTCTAGGATGCCTTTCCGTATGATACTGAAAGATGCTAGTGGTCATCTCATCAATCAACCTATAAGCCTAATCTAACATCTTTCTCATTAAACTACCTCCTGTTGTAGCATCTATGGTATTCCTAGTCGATGGGGTCATTCTTGTATAAAAAGTATTGACCTGCTGCCATGTGGAGAACCCATGACTAGGACATTATGTCAACATATCTCAAAATCGCTCCCACACTTCATATAGACTTTCATTTTCATATTAGGCGAAGGAAGTGATCTCATTCTTCATCTTTACAACCTTGGCAGGAGGAAAAAATTTAGCCAAAAATAATCTCATCATCTCATCCCACATAGTAATCGATCCTAACTGCAAGCTGGCCAACCATACTCTTATTGGAGTTATGTAAATATAGTTCCCTGGAAAGCAATTGTATTTACATGTAACTTTATCTTCTTTAGTTACAATTTTGTAATGAAAATATTTATTATTAATAAAATAGTTTGGTTTTATTTGTGTGAGCATTATATATTTGGTCAAAAGGTACTAAGATTCTTTTGTAAGTAATATACATATACATAGAGATGTATGGAAAACATGTATATTATTAGAATCTAAATTAATTGATTCACAGTTGAATAACCAAGTTGGTCGCTTGATTATGGTTTTA
>JAOQMP010000001.1:10058770-10072301 GCA_027563575.1 Erythroxylum pedicellare
TAAAATTAAATTAATTAAAATTAGAATTTGATTCTAATTATAATTAAGGAGTTTTAATTTTAATAAAAGACTATCTTAATTTTTCTATTTAAAGGGAGAGTTTTATGAAAGCTAGCACTTTTATCTTCTTCCTTCAAAAGTAGTTTGGAATTGCTCTGTGGATATCATCAGACGCTGGACAATTGGACAGCTGGTGATTGATCACTCAGAGAAAAAGATTCAAATTTCTTCTTCGAAAAGCGAACAAGGTACAATTTCTAAATCAGATTTATTTTTATTCAAGTTTAATTAATTATCGGGATCCGCTCGGAATCTAAAAATTTTTATTTTCCGTTGCATCCGTGATTTGATCTCGGTAGGATTCCAACAATTATTATGGAGAGAAAGCAGAGGAAGGACGAAGTGCGAGAAAGAAGCCATTTCACTTCTTATTCTTAAAGATGGTATCTTCTGCTTAAACCGATGATAGGAACTAGAGACACTTCTATTTTTGTTGTAGAATTCTCAATATAATACATTCTTAAAATGTCATATAGTGATTCATAATTATTTCAACATCGAATAACAATTACGATTTAAATATTTAGTTGTCTGATGGACAAAGATAGTATCTTATACTTAAATGGGTGATAGGAACTAAAGACACTTCTATTTTTGTCTATATACTTACAAGAAGTTGTCTTCAAATTACTGCATTTTTAGGCACTAATTTTACATTCAATAATGTTATGAATATCATCCTACTCAACTCTAAATAAATAGAATCACCAACTTTTAGCTAACTTAAACTTACAGGACAAATGTTTTGGATCGAAGGTCAGGATTAAAGTTGAAATAATCCTTCAGACGGAGACCAACAAATAAATAAAAAGAAAAATCCCTGTTTAACGTTTGGATGGAATGGATTGACAGGCCAATTTAAGAAACGTTTCCCCTCCATGCAGAAGAGTCTTACAAATATTTAAATTGACATAATTAGAAAATTTAAATGTTGATAAAAATTTTTAAAACTAAAATTTAAATTCTTTAGCCTTTCACCTTCCGTACCGATAATATGTGGGAAAGGGATTTAAGTTGGCCATTGCTTGCTCACAATCAGCTGATAAACCTTTTTTGATATATTTCAGAAGTCGGGTTCACAACTTGAAGTTGCTAAAATCAATTATGTCTTAACACCGACCCCACTCGCCATAAGACAGATCGCAATTTTAAAAAAAAGAACCTCAATAAAGCACTAGACGAATGAGCAGAAGAATAGATTAGAAAAAAGTGGTGCACATAGAATAAAACCTTGTACTGGTATTATTGGGAGCCGTCTCACAATAGACAAAACCACAAGGAGGCCAGCATCCATTTTCAGTTTGACCAAAGTTCCTAGATCCACATTTTCCACTTAAATTGGATTCCCTCAATGGACAATTCAAAAAACCAGTTTCTCTCTATTACATTAGAAATTGATCCCGCGAGTAATCAAAACTTTTGGTCAATTTTGTTATAAACCAGGGGGTTTGAGAAATGGAGCAAAGCCAAAGATCCCGTCAACATCGACAGGAACTCTTAGGGCTTGTTTGAGAATCTCTGGCGCTGTCGTCTTGCCTATCCAAGTGTTGAACCACGGACCTCCTCCAACTTCTACCGCTGCCATGTCACTTGTAACATCCAGTATTACCTTCACATGTAAGGATATCATATGAAATTTATTTTGTTGAAAATTGAATCAACAGGATCAACTTCATTTTCTTAACAAAACAAAGGAAACGTATCCATTTAGAAATTCAGATCATGAAAGGAGAAACATGGAAAAGTTATCCTTCCATTAGGTAGCAGCCATTTATTAAGCATATATGTTCGTCCACAGTTTTAAGAGTCTTACATGCTGAGATAGAAGAAAGCAGCACATAATAATCAATAGATAACACGAAATTAAAAGCCACTTTTAAAATAAAACTGCAGAATGTTTATAGTCCTTCTACAATAGAGACCCAGACGGGGAATTGCAATGGTATAAAAAATAGGCAAGATTTCTCAAGGAGGAGATGGTAGGCAACCAGAGATGAAGATGGCATAAGCATCTCTTTCTAAAGGTTACTCCAAGGTATTAAGACATAACATGAGAAAATTATATAAGGCAACGCCTTTAGACGCACCAATGTAATGAATTAGCATTTGATCTGGTAACTCAAGGGATTAAGACATATAACGTGAGAAAATTCTATAAAAACATACCCAGCATCCAAGTCGGACTTCAAACCTATAAGTATTTTTGTCCAGCCAAGTCAGTTTAGTTGTTGGCCTTCACCAAGTAGATTGTACTTTCTTCATACAGTCACTAAAAGGTGCAATGATGATGCTGAAATTACAAATAAAATGCCTGCAGAATGTTGCTAGATTATGAAAACTTCGTGTCTCATGCAGATCCTTTGCAATAGGCCATCAGGATCCATCTCCACTCCATGTAAGGACAATAAAACTCAGAAATACGACACTTGATTGCATGAAAGAATACTTCTTTTTAAGTTAAAGTTTCTTTTGCCTCAAAACTCTCAATCCTTGTTGTAAGATATAATAGGTGGTCCTTTTTAGTTTTACTTACATTAATATATCATCAAAATATATGATTAAAAATCTGCCCATAAATGGTCGAAATACTTTATTCCTCACACTCATAAAAATGTTAAGTGCATTAGAGAGCTCAAATAACGTCACCAACCATTCATAAAGTCCCTTATTAGACTTGAAAGTCGTTTACCATTCATCCCCAAGTCTAATTCTAATTTGATAGTACTCACTTCGTAAGTCTATCTTGATAAAGATAGTAGCTCCAGTCAATACATCTTAACATGTTATTAAGGCGAAGTATTGGAAATTTGTACCTTACTGTCATCTTATTTATTGCCTAGACAATCAATAGACTTCGCCAGCTTTCATCCTTTTTAGGAGTCAATAGTATTCGAACTACACAGACTTGAAGAAATCCTTTTTTTAGCAACTCATCTACTTGTCTCTTCAGTTCTTCATTTTCAATAGGATTCAAACAATAGGCTGGAAGATTGGGTAGAGTAGATCCAAGTACCACGTCAATAACATGATGAATATGTCGTAAAGGAGGTAATTCACCTGGTAAATCATCCATGTAAGGTCTAAAAAATCAGCTAGCAACTCACCCACTTCTTTTGGTAAGGGATATTTAAAATACTGCTTTTGTTACTTCCCTCACTAATAGTGCAAACACATTCTCTTCTCCTTGTTAACAGCTTCAAATTCTCTCTCCTTAAGGATATTAAGAGGCTTCTTCTTGCATTTATGGCTATCTTGTTATTTCCTGTTTATTTGTCTAACTTAACTACCTCCATAGACATCAAACTGATCTTCTTTCCATGAAATATAAACTGATAGGTGATAGCTTTTCCTTGCACATCTCACTCATAAAGCCACGGTCAACCAAGTAAAATATGAGATACTTTTATAAGAATGACATCACACCAAATGGAGTGTTCATATATTCCTTCCTTGAAAGACACTAAGCACCTTTGAGTGACCGATATAGCACTATCATCCATCTAAGCAACTTTATAGGGATGTAGATGTTTCACCGCAAATAAATTCAATTGCTTCACTAAAGAACTTTCAGAATTTTATTTCATTAATTCTCTGATAATCATTTACAAGGCATATACACATGAATATATAGGAAAAGCTATCCTAATTAAGGAAGAATCCTAATTAAGGAAGAATTCTAATTATACATAAATACAACATTCCAAATCTGTCAACAATCCCTAAATCCCCAAATACCTCACTAGTTGCGAAAGAATTTGAACTTTTCCGATCCTTGCTCAAATAGCCTTAATTGTATATCCATTGCAATCATATCTATTTGTTGTTGCCAGTGAAAGTTAATCCATTGGATGCGAAGTAATTATTTCAAGGGGGGATGATTATGAGCATTTGAGTGGTTTAATAGGTTCCCACTATTTGGAGACACTAGTAGGAATTAGACTAGAAAACTTTTTGTTACTTATTTCCAATCTTGACAAATTCAAAGACATTGTGCTTGGAAGTGTTCGCAAAATGAGTTGTCATATTGGTGCCCGCCCAAATACCAGACAAAAAAGTTATTGTTGTTATAGGTGAACTATATGTAGAGTAGAACAATTTCATAGATCTGAGGCACCTCTTCAGTAAGATTGTTAGCAAAAGCAACTACACCTTCTAAAACACCTCTGACATAGAGATTTTTAGACAGCTGAATACATTTGCTGCACCATACATTATTTTTACTATTTGCTGGATTTGTGCAGATGATGCCCAAGGAAGCAAGTCAAGTTGAAGATATTTTGGGATCCATGGAGGGACAGTGGCCCTAGCTGATAAGAGGGCCCATAGAAAATAATAAAAAAATCAATGTGGCCTAACATTGACGGGACCTAGACAGACAGTTAGGGTTCTATCAATTTAGGTTTAAATTAAATGTTTTAGAAATATCGAAGTTCTTTGTGAATGTTCCCAAATATTTGAGGTCTAAGTTCAATTTTTTTGAAGTTAAAAAAGAAATTTCGTTGAAGGGCATAGAGGCCTACCATGCGATTACAAGGCTGTAATTACAAGGAATATGAATATAAGTAGAGGACCAGCCTTTCAACAAAACAAAACTAGTATTGATGCTAGAGCAATCAAAATGGAAGTTACAACAGACCCTAATTACATTTCATGGAGAAGCTTAAACTATTGGTTGCTTGATTAGCAATCAGTATCTCCCTAATCCAATAGCAAGTCTTATTTATAACCGCATCTTGTCATTGTGTACATCGTTGAAGATCCTTTGATTTCTTTCAAACCAAATTGAGTAAACTGAGCAGGTAAGCATTAGACATGGGCACTTCTTATCATCCCCAATTCTTTTGTACAAATTTTCAACCCAAACTAATATGTTATCCCATTCATTCTCAGGGCAAATTACACATATTGTGCTGCATCCTTGCCCATATAGAAACTGAAAACCTGGATTTGAAGAACAAGTGGTTTATGGTTTCAGGTTGTAACTTGCAAAGAACACATAATTTATCAATGTATCCCTCCAATCTATCCTTGGTCTTCAGTCTTCCTCTAGCCACCAGCCAAGTTACAAATGAGGCCTTAGGCATTATAGAGTTCCACACTATGTTATACCAGGAAGTATTCAAATGTTGAGGTCTTAATGCTTTCAAGCAGGAAGAGTAGGAGAAATCCCCATTTGCACTAGGAGACCAGATTAATCTATCCTTATTGAGGTAGTTAGGCATGTTGCTTGGGAGAATAGCTTGAAATCTGTCAATCAGTCGATGTGAAATGATCCAATCATTGTTAATAATTATGCAAGATATCTTGGATTCGATTGGCCATCTTCCCAACAGATTAAGCATATCATCTCCCTTGATCAAAGGGCTTTGGGGAGACCAGTTATCAAACCACATCCAAGATTCCTTCCCATTGCCAATCTGCACTTTAATGAGAGGGTAAATAATATGCCTATGCCTTAGAATATTGATGAAAGGCCAAGAGCATTCAGTTTTTTCAACCAATTGCCAGAATTTTAGGTTCAAATTACTCTTCTAGATCACACTTTAACATAATTGCAATGAAATTCCTTGAGGGATAGCTTGAAGGGCTTTGATGTTTTTGGTGTCTAGACGGTATAAAAGCATTGTTCCCTATACGAAACGTACATATTCTATTGGACTGAACACGTGTTTACTTTCTTATATTCTGTATACACCAAACAAATTGTTTAAACTTTTAGACTTCATTTTCTTCTTTTTGAATTTTGTTTCATCTTCTCTTTGTATTTGATCTAGATTCCCATTAAATTCAATGCCTAGTCAGTGCCAATTTAATTTGCATCAAACAATCCCTTATATATATATTTTTTTCATTCTCATTATTGTAATATGTATAGGCCTATCCTTGGAAAAAATGTCATCTTGTGATTCATTTAAGTTTCAATCATTGTATTTGTTAATGTAAAGGAAGAGATTGGACAAGTACAGCTTAAGCTAAGCTAATCATATGCTTACACATTGTGTATATACAAAATAATAGAATAACTACGATTATAAGCATGTAATTACAAGAATATCCCTATATTGTTAATAGTATTAATTGCTTCTGTGCTTCGAATTTAATTTATGGGATTACGTCTATTCAATCATTGGATTTTTAGATTGTTGCTAAGAAGCTTACTTATGCCTTCAAAACCTTGCATAACTAACTGTTGTTTTTGCTTTTTCCTTTTTTCTTATACAGATGGACTTAGGGGTTGGCTCCTTTATAATAGCAAATGCATTAGTTTCTCGAAATGCACGAGGTGTCTCTTCAATGTAAGGCTTTCGTGGTCCATGATTGCTTTATCTCATGAGATCATCAGGAGAAATTTATTCTTTTGCAGTAATATATAGAATATGTTCTTTCAAGCATACGAGTGCATTAAGAAAGGCAGCTCCTCTTTATCAGCTGTGTTCTCTTGTACTGCGATTGCTAATTTTATTTCAGAAGAGACACAAACAGGTCACCTTGGTATTAGAACTGAATGTTAGTCTCATAAGAGAGGATTGATCAACGTTCAATGGTTGAAAGATTTTCGGTGATCTCATGAAAAATTTTATTCTACGGGAAGTTAGTGAGTTAAAACTAATTGCAACATAAACTACTTAAGTAACCCAATTTGGGACATTTTGTAGCCGGGTGGAGCTTTATGATTCTGGTCTGTACAATGGAGTGTTTTCCTAACTATTCTGTTGCTGGTATATGGTCAAATTTTTGTATTATTCGTACTGTTACATTTCTTAAGTATATTTCTTGTTTTTAATGCATTATCCTTATGCTTGTGTCAAGTGCTTGAACTCTTTTTAACAATTTTATTTTGTAGTTGTTATTTTAGTCATCGTATAGTTTGCACTAATGATATGGTGTTTGGTTTCCATTTGTTTCAAAATACTATTTTAGGAGTTGGAAGAATGCAATTCAATCTACTAGCCCACTACTGCTACTAGGGTTTGGTCGACTATTTTCAACCAGAAGTGTTGACTATCAGGTAAAAATGCCATTAGGCTACTTGCCTTTGAGTTGCAATGTCGTTGGTAATATTTCCTCTATACATACCTATGCCTAAATGCTTAACAATTATAACATTTATTCTTGTCAATTCTCGAACTGGTGAACAAGTCTCATAAATACTGCACTTTTGGTAGGGACCTATGTAGCACGGACACGGCAAAATGGAGCCGTGTCTGCGTGTCGGACACGTGTCCTTGTCGGAACCCACCTGACGTGTGGTGGACACGTCCCCGACACGTGTCTGTACGTGTTAGAATTAAAAAATAATTTTTGTTAGCTCGGACACGGCTCAGACATGTTTGGAGACGGCTCGGACATGACTTAATGGAATATATACTTCATGGAATATACGCTCCATATTTTTTGAGAGGGGCTTATAAAGTACCAAATATGTATGAACTATCAAGATGTTGGAAGTCTTGAAACACATCAATCAATGTATATCTTATTATGAATTCTGAATTTTTTTAATAATTCTAAATTTCATAATATACATATATAATTCTAAATTTCATAATATATATATATATAATTCTAAATCTCATAATATATATATATATATATGTTGTGTCCGTGTCTGTGTCTGTGTCCATCAAAATTTAAAAGTTGGTGTGTCCTCGTGTCTGTATCCGTGTCGTGTCGCGTGTCCGTCTCCATGTTCGTGCTTCTTAGGTGGCAACTGAGCTGAATGGATATATATATACATACATACACACACACACACACACACACACACACACACACACACACACACACACACATATATATATATCGTGTCCACCAAAATTTAAAAGTTGGTGTGTCCCCACATCCGTATATGTGTCGTGTCACGTGTCCGTGTCCATGTCCGTGCTTCTTAGGTGGCAACTGAGCTGAATGGAAAGGATAATATAAAAAAGGGAAAGAAGGTCTATGATTTGCCAAGATAGAAACGAGACACTCCAGAGGAGGTAATATGATTGGCCAATTCTGCTTTTAAATTGCCCTTTAACTCTAATTATATGTGAAGTGTTTTGTAGCATTTCTGTGATTGCAGAGAGGCTCGTTGAGGATTTTCTACGAGACATTGTATAAACACGTGCCAAACAGTGAGATGGTTTAGATATGGTGAGTCTTATGCTGCAATAAATGTGATATATCAATAATGCCACTCTGTCTTCCTATTGGTTTGCTTTCTGTACATACTCAAAGTTTGATGCTATTGGATAATTAAATGATAATCTTCCGTTCCGTGTTTTTATTCAATCAGTAAACAAATTGTTAGTGATACCTGCCACTTAAAATATGAAGAACTGATATGATGAGATTGTGCATTATTTAGAATTCTTATAGCTCAAGAAATATGGGAGTTAGCTAATGTATTACAAACAAGAAAAGTCGGATACACTTCTTTTTGGTTTTTAGAGATTGGAATTTGTGGAGAAAATCATGCTTGAGGAGGATTCATCTAGTTTCCTCCTACCTAATTAACCTATTTTTTTATGCTTTTGCTAAAGTGATCTCATGTCTTGATAGAATTCTAGCTTAATATGCTAGAGATAGAGTATATTATTGAGTATAGTCAGAGATCACTACTGTTATTACAACGTACTTCTATTGAACACTTATTCTTCCAAAGCTGAATATAGCTCCTCAGAGAGAATGCAAATTCTCTTTGTCTATAGAATTATTCTTCTCTCTCTTTACTGCGTATTCCTCCTCCTCGTACAGTCTGTTATATTTCCCTCGTGTGCCCATTCATCCCTTCATTACTAACTAACTCTTAACTGATTCACTCATTCCCCTCAGCCCCCTCTTTCTTTCTCCTCGAGTATACTCTCCACATCTTAGGCTTCTCTATGTTTCCGTTATTGGTCCTAACATTGCTGCCTTCTAGAAGAGTAGCCTTGTCCTTAAGGCTGCAATAAGGCAATTGATTGCGAATGATGAATTCGTCCTCCCATGTAGCATTCTCCATCGGTTTGCCCTTCCATTGAACTAACCATTGCGTGTTGTGTGTCCTGCCTAGGTAATTACTCTGTTGGCTAAAATAGTTTCTGGTTCAATAAACTCTTCCAATTCCACTTCCATTCCCTCCGGCAAGTTTCTCTCAATCGTGTAGTTTCCCACAACCTTCTTGAGTTGAGATATATGAAACACTAGATGAACTCTAGAATGTAGAGGAAGTTTGAGTTTATATGATACTGGTCCATATTTTTCTAAAATCTGGAAGGGGCCAAAATACCTTGCTGCTAGCTTTTGATTAATATGTGGGGTCACCGTAAGTTGTTTGTGGGGGCAGAGCTTAAGAAATACAAATTCTCCCACTTGAAAAGAGAGTGGATTTCTTTTCCTATCTGCATATTTCTTCATTTGATCTTGTGCTCTATGCAAATTATACTTGAGCTGATGCAGTGCCTCATCTCTATCCACTAGCTCTCTAGCTACTGCTTCCACCTTAGTTTCTCCTTGCAAATACCTAACTAAGGCTGGAGGTTTCCTCCCGTAAACCATTTCAAAAGGAGTTGAACCCGTAGATACATGGAAGGTGGTATTGTACCATAATTTTGCCCATGAAATCCAATAGGACCAATGCTTAGGTTGTTAAGATGCAAAACACCTCAAGTAGGTCTCTAAACATCTATTGAGAACTTTGGTTTGTCCGTTGGTCTCCGGATGTTAAAAGGAGCTCATTTTAAGCACCGTACCCTGTAGTCAAAACAATTCCCTCAAAAAATATCTCACAAACAAAGGATTATGATCACTTATGATCAATAACGGAACTCCATGTAGACGTACCACTTCTTTGACAAACACTTCAACCACACTTTTAACAGTATAAGGATGTTTTAATAGAATAAACTGGCCATATTTAGAAAGCCTATCCATAACAACTAGCACGGATTCTTATCCTTTAGATCTAGGAAGTCCCGTGATGAAGTCCATTAAGATGTCTTTCTAAATCTGGTTGGGAATTGGTAAAGTTTGCAGCAGACCCCCAGGAGATGTGGCAGCATATTTCTGCCTTTGGCATATATCACAAGACTTGACAAAGTCTTGAATGGATTTCTTCATACCAATCCAATATAGATTGCTTGCAATTCTCCTATAGGTGTGTAGAAAGCCCGAATGGCCGCCGATAGGAGAAGCATGGAACTCTTTTAAGAGTAAATGAATGAAGGTGGATTGAGCAGAAATCACTAGCCTTCCTTTATACAAAAGAAGTCCTTAGTGCCATAGAAAACTTGGTCTGGAAGTCGGATTTTGTTGTAAATCTTTTATAATACCACTTAAAAGTAGGGTCTTAATCCATCTCTTGTTGGAGGATTCGACCATCAACCCATAATGAATAAGAAACAATGCTCTTCAATTCCCCTTCTTCATGTACCCGTGACAAAGCATCAACAACTTTATTTTTTGGACCTAGTTTATAAATGACCTCGAAATGATAACCCCATCCAATATTATTGGTCAGTAGTGGACACCCTTTATTGCAGTAAATGGCGAAGGTTTTTTTGGTTTGAATAAACCACAAATGGTCCGCCCAAAATAGAATGGCGCCAATGATGTACTGCTAACACTAATGCCATTAATTCTTTCTTAGAAGTCAATTTAGAGAGATTTCCTTCAGATAATGCTTTGCTAAAGTATGCAATTGGTCTCCGATACTGCATCAAAATTGCACCGACCCCGTTGCCCGACGCATCACATTCCATTTCAAAAGATTGAGAAATTTCTGGTACAGCTAATACCGAAGATGTAGTCAAAGCCCTTTTAAAAACTTCAAAGGACTCCAAAGCTGCTGAGTTCCAATGAAACCCTTCCTTCTTTGTTAGTTCTATGAGAGGTTTAGTTATTGTACCATAATTCATAATAAATTTTCGGTAGTAACCTATCAACCCTAGGAATCGCCTCACTCCCTTCACATTTCGAGGAATAGGCGAATTCACAACATTTGAAACTTTGGCTGGATCCACTGTTACCCCTTGTGCCGAAATAACATGACCCCAAATACTCCACTACTTGTTAACCATCAATGGGTTTTCTTTTAAGACCTCCAAGACATTTGATAAGTGTAGAAGATGTGTATTCCAATTAGCACTGTATATAAGAATGTCATTAAAAAAAACAAAACAAACCTCCTAAGGAAAGGTTTGAAAATATCATTCATTGATGACTGAAATGTGGCTGGTGCATTGGTCAATCGGAATGGCATCGCTATGAATTCATAGTGGCCATCATGTGTTTGGAAAGTCTTTTTATGGATTTCCTCATTTTTAACTCTAATTTGGTGATATTCGGATTTGAGATCTAGTTTAGAGAAAAATCCCGCATCATACAGCTCATCTAATAGTTCATCCACTATCGGAATAGGATGCTTGTCTGGTACGGTGACCTTATTTAGCGCTCTATAATCGACACACATGCGCCATAAGGCATCTTTCTTCTTGACTAAGATTACCAGACTAGAATAAGCATTAAAACTAGGACGAATGATGCCCATCAGCAACATTTACTGCACTTGTCTTTCAATCTCGTCTTTATGATGGTGTGGATACTAGTAGGGTCTCACACTAATAGGACATTGTCCCTGCTGTAAGACAGTAGAATGAGAGTGATTTCGTTGAGGAGGTAACCCTTTAACTTCTTGGAATGCCTCTAAAAATTGGTTCAACACCCGACTTGCCACATAATTGCACCTTTTGTCCTTTATGTTGGAATTGCATAGTCATCTCCTGCCAATCCACGATGACCTTCCCCAAAGTTTGTAACCAAGCAACCCCAAAAATCACATCCATTTCTCCTAAATCTAGAACATAAGCATCAACCTTTCAGTTAATCTCTCCTACCTGAATAGGAACTCCTAGACATCTTCCTTTAGTAGTCACCTTATGGTCATCACCCAATCTGATTCCTAGTGCTTTATTCATCTCTACTGTCAAACCCCAGACTACTAGCTAACTCAGGTGAGACGAAGTTATGACTGGCCCCGCTATCCACCAAGATCATAAGAGGAGCCCCATGTAACTTCCTTTCCAGCCTCATTGTCTTGGTCTCGGCTATTAATACTTCATTAACCCCAAACACTACCATGGTTCTGCACTCTAAAACTATCTCACCCTCCTTTTCGGTCTTTGCCTCCATCGTTATAATTTTTCCATCTTCATTTAGCGCTTGTTGTCATCCAAAATTAATAACTGTAGTTATTTCTCCACACACTGATGTAGAGGATGAAATCTATCCCCACATCTGAAACAAAAGCCCTTAGCTTTCCTATCCATGAGTTCATGGTAAGAGAGGTGGCACAACCCTTTGTTCCTCTCCGTCGACCCTCTTTTGTCTCCCTCCCACCTCCTTATCGGTACTTCCATGGGTTGGATAATAGTTCAGTTCTGCACAGGGGCTTCGGGTTGGGACTTGGGACCTGGATGATTCCCGGTTTCTTCTCGCCCCAGGTTCGCCTGCATATCTCTCTCGACCCATCGAGTGTGGGTGATCTGCCTCCTTCTGAGTCTGGTTGACTCGAAAGTTTCCCCTAAAAGGACGCCCTCATAGATGAGTCCATGCACGAGGTTGAGAACTCAAGTTCTCAGTACCTCCATATTCTCCATTTACCTCATCTTCCACTGCCCTCACTATCTTCATCATCTGATACCTGTTTACTGGCCAAATGTACGTACCTTTCTCCGTATATCAGCTCGCAACCCACTCATGAAGTACCCTATAAATTGCTCCTCCGGTAGTCGACCCACCTGCGACGAGATGAACTTAAAGGCTTCGAGATATTCTTCAACGATGTCAATTTTTTGCAAATCTAATAACTCCTCAAACAGGTTATCAAATCGTCTCCCTCCATAACGATCTACTAGAGCTTTCTTAAAATTTTCCCTATCTAGCTCTTCCTCTGTCTCCTTCAGAAGGATGAACCAATGTATGGTTGATCCTTCCATACTTAAAAGTGCTAGTTTAATCTTCACCGTTTCTGAGATATTATGAACCTCAAAGTAAACTTTTGCCCTAGTAATCCATCCCACAGGATCAATCTCGTCGAACATGGGTAGTTTTACTTTACGTACTAACATCCTATATTCCTCCATCGTGTCATAGGAATGCTCCATCGGAGTTGATTGCCAAGGATGTTGTGTATTCCTGTCACCTGCCATCGTTGGCCCCCTTCCCAAGGTATCTGTAGCCCCCCTTACCCTAAGATACATACCAGGATGCCCTGAGGACATTCCAGTATATAACCTAAGATAATGGCGCGCTATAATCAATCACATCACTCACTTAACATGGCATCATCTACCTTTATTCTGTTATGAACATCATTAAGCAATTCACAATATTTTAAAACCCAAAATTTCCTAATTTCTTTTCATAAAAACTGAATTTACAATGTGACCTTTACAATAACATCCGAAGTATATACATGATCCAAACCTAATACCAAAGTGCTACA
>JAOQMP010000001.1:10085517-10125863 GCA_027563575.1 Erythroxylum pedicellare
GATGCCCAGTGGATACAACAAGATATCAGAAGCTGGTAGGTAAGTTAATTTATTTATCTCACACTCGGCTAGACATAGCCTTTGCAGTCAGCCTTGTGAGTTAATTTATGCACTCACCTACAAAGGAACACTTTGAGGCTACCTATCGTATTCTACGGCATCTGAATAAATCTCCAAGAAAAGGCCTATGTTTTAGATAAAATAATCAATTCAGGATCGAAGTCTACACTGATGCAGATTGGGGTGGGTCCTCTACTGATCGAAGATCAACAACAGAATACTATTCCTACGTGTGGGGTAATTTGGTAACTTAGAGAAGTAAAAAGCAGTGTATTAGCAAGAAGTAGTGCTGAGGCTGAATATAGAGCAATGGCCAGTAGTGTTTGTGAACTACTGTGGCTACAACAGATATTAAAAGAGTTAAAGTTGCCTTTAGAGACTCATATGAAGTTATACTGCGATAACAAAGCCGCAATCAATATAGCAAATAACCCAATGCAACATGATCGAACTAAACACGTTGAAGTTGATCAACATTTTATCAAAGAGAAGCTAAAAGGAGGATTAATCTGTATACCATTTGTTCTAACAAAACAACAAACAATAGATATCCTCACAAAGGGACTGAGCAAGCCATCATTTGACTTCCTTATTAGCAAGTTAGGTTTGCATGATATCTATGCACCAACTTGAGGGGGAGTGTTAGAAAATAAAAGATTTAGTTTGTTTTCCTTTCCCAATTTCTAGTTGTTTCTATTTTTTGAATAAAGGACCCAAATCCCTAAATTGGGGTTAAGGATCCGTAGAAATAAGGTAATGTATATTTTAGTTACAATATTTAGATTATTTCTATTTTTATTTGTCTTTTCCAAAGGTACAAAGTACCCTATAAATTCAATGTATTCTATCATAGATATATATGAGAGAAAATAAAGTTTTCCTCAAAAATCCTACAATTGGCATAGGGCTTCTCAAGAGATCCTGCTGACAAAACTAGATAGAAAACCAAAAATGAGGTTTTTTTTATTCTCTACCCTTATCACATAACTAATAAATCTTAAATAGGAAAAAATACAACCAAAAAACATAGAATCCCTAATAGCCTACAGCACCCTAACTATTTAAGCATTGATTTATCATATCTTGAATCTAGGATTAGATATTCCTATTTTATTAGGATCATCATCTTCCAAATATCAACATCCCTAATTTATCAACACTCCCCCTCAAGTTGGAGCAAAGATGTATATCATGCTCGAATTGCTAACTTGAAATTCAAATGGTTGCCTTAACAATCCTTTAGTGAATACACCTGCAACTTGTTGCATAGGAATGAATGGATTACAGATTATTCTTGCTTGAAGTTTTTCCTTTATAAAGTGCTCATTAATTTCAATGTGTTTTGGCTTGTCATGAAGAACAAAATTGTGGGCAATACTAATGGTTGCTTTATTATCACAATACAATTTCATACAAAAACTCACTAGAATTTGAAGATCTTCCAAACGCTCTTGTAGCCATAAAACTTCACATCCACCTTAAATCATTGATCTAAACTATACTTCAACACTGGTCCTGGCAACTACACCTTGTTTTTTACATCTCCATGTAACTAAGTTGCCCCAAAGGAATGTACAATACCCAAAAGTCAATCTCCTATCAGTCGTTGGTCCTACGTTGTCTGCATTAGTATAAACCTCCATTTCTCTATTTTCTTTTTTTTTAAGCCCTTTTCTAGGAGTGCTCTTTAAATATCAAAGGATCCTATATACAGGTTCAAGATACTCCCTGTATGGGGAAAGCATAAACTGAATAACCATATTTACAGCAAAGGCAATATCAAGCTGTACATGAGACAAGTAAATCAGTCGCTCCATCTGGTACCTCATTGTATCTATTGGAATCCCATCTTTAACATCTCCAGGAGTGTATGAAGGCTTGCATCCACTCATTCTAGTCTTCTTTAAGAGATTTAAAATATACTTCCATTATGAGACGACAATTCTCTTTTTTTATCTTGTTACTTCCATTCTAAGAAATATCTTAGTTGGCCTAAATCCTTAATTTCGAACTCCTTGGCTAGATATTCCCCCTTTAAATATGTTAAATACATAGTCTTCAGGAACTAAAATATAATAGGAATCTACTAACTTATTATCCTACTAAAAGTAGACTTCCTAAATAAGATAACTACTATAGAACATAAGAAAACTTCCTAATCAACTGCTACCATCAACTCCTAACTACTCTCCTTATATATAGAATGCATCTTGCATATCAAATTCCCAAGAAAAAAACATAAGGCCATGACAAGAAATATAAGGAAAAAAGAATTTTCTTCTTACAATTGATATAGGATTACATGGTTGTATACATCTAGGTGTAGGAGGAAAAATAGGAAACAGTCTCCCAGAAAAAGAATCAATCTCCTAGGACTCCATATTCTCCTAGGATAGGAAAACAATATCCTAAGATTCCAGGCTCTCCTACGAAAGGAAATCAGTATCCAAGGATTCCACGCTCTCCTAGGGAAGGAAGACAATCTCATAGGATCCCACAATCTTTAGGATATCAAGAAATCAACTTTTCAAAAATGGTATATAGCTAATATACAACTCAACACAAAGTATCAAGAATCTTGCAAGGATTAAAGTTATGCACAAAGCAAAGTGATTCTAATGCCTAATGATAAGTAAAACCAAAAAGAGGAAAGAATGAAAGGGTGAAAAATCTTCATTAAGGGTAACTTCTTACCACCTTGATTTTTTCTATTCGCAAAAAAAAAAAAACCAATTGACCCGAAAGTCAAAAAAATGAATCTTTAAACATGATTATAACCACAAAGTACAAGTATTTACTAAATAATTCAAAAAGATTCCTAAAAGATATAAAAAGGAGAATAGTTGATGCCTGTTGAAAGCCCGCCTGCCATGCATATTTGCCAATGGGGTTCAAATACAGGAAAAGCTGCAAGCCATCCAGCTGTAGATTTTTGTCTAGACTCAGTATCTCCCCATCCATAAATGGGTCGAGTGTTATACTCCCAACGTGCAAATTTCACAGTATCCACATAATCTGACCTATTAATAAAAGCCAAAAATAAGGTCTAGTTTTTATCCACAACCCATAGCTTAGGTACTTTAATCACTAAAATAGCTTCAGACTAATGCAAAACCTAAAGATTTAATCTAGAATATATATGTCAAGAGTAGTTCTGATATTTACCATATTCTAAAGTCTTCCAACATAATATAATACATTGTATAAATAAACAAAAAAGTAAGCCACAAATTTTCCTTATTTCAATTTAAAGTTTGAGTCATAACCAAGGACCATGTCGAAGTTCATGAAAAGAATCAAAATTGAAGACGTACAAAGTTTTGCAGTATGTGAAGATCCTTGAATAAATTTATAGATTATCCATCATACGTATAACATACATAAGTTTCAAGAATATATTATCAAAGTTATATTTGTAATTGAAAATTTAACAAACTCGTATATATAATAACAATGGTGAACAATAAGATAGTTGATTCACCTGTTTTCATCACATGTTCGAAACCAAAACCCTACATGTAAACTCAAAAGATTGACATACTATTAGTTCATTCATCCTCCTGGTTGTGCAACCTAGCAAGCTTGTTAATAAGAACAACATCAAACTAGGCAACTATCTGTCTCTTATTTCTTTCCTTTTCGTGATTGAAATAGTATGAGGAATCTCATAGGATCATAGCTTATTACAAGAGACGCTACACATCAATACCATGGGCCAACGGATTCGTGGTGATAAGGAAACAATTTCGACAAAGTAAGTCTTGTTGTACATCACCAAAACTTCAAGTTCTTTGAAATTGGGCACCAAAGTGTACTTCCTATCTAGAGAAGAATCGAAGCATATGGTTGGACAAAGAGATTCTCACTATCCTGGTCAAAGTTACAATAAACTCAACAACACTATTGTTGGAGATACTGCAATAAGCACTACAAAAGAGTTTTTGAAGCTAAAGGTCACAACTAAGACCAAGGCAACTTTCAATGACACATTAGGTCAATGACAAGGCCAACTAGAAAAAGTGTAGAGTTGATTAGATGCTTTACAAGTGACGTATTATGTTAATGACAAGGCCAACAAAAAGAAGTACATAGCTAATGTGATGCTTTAGAGATGCATGAGAACACTCTTGATAAGGGCAATAATGAAAACTTACCAAGAAAAGAGAAGAGGGATTAATAGAGAACAAAATTTGTGTTGATAGTACAATTTATTGATGAATGTTACGAGCCTAGACACATTGATACAATTGTGACTCTAGTCAAGCTCGATGGGACACGATAAAGCAAACATAGGGGAAGTCTTTTGAGCAAAATAAGGGCTAGCATTGCAAGTGGCGGTCAACAACAAAGGCGACACCAAGAGTGATTCTAACAATGGTGGGTTGGAAATAAGTTAGGGATTTATGCTATAATATCATGTTAGAGTGTGTGAATATGTTGTTAACACAGTCACCATGATCATATTAAATATACAAGAGGACACAATACATGGTAAATAAAAATAGCTTCGTATAGTATACAAATATAATATATTACCAATACAATTAACAAAACTATTAGTTTTTTCTTTTAAATTAAGCCAATTCAACCGCCTTTGATCATGATTATCTTTTTTTCAAAAGCCCAAACATTCCCAGATATATTAACACAACTAATGTTAACGGAGAAACTATGTCTAGCAACAACTCTATGAATGGAATTCTGGATGGTAATCTCAACATCAAAACTATGGTTATAAGAAATAAGATTGAAGTTACCTGCCATCATCACAAATAAAACCTTGATGCCAAAATGGGCTGACTTGGAAGCCTTCTTGAACTCTTTTATTAAATTCCTAGACAAACAAAGAAAAAGTAACTTACCATTTAGTTCGTTATAGATAATTAATACACTTATAATGGATAGAGAAAAGAGCCATAAGGAGTCAGCTAATAGATATAGAGAGAGACAAAATAAAATAAGAAAACAATAGCATCATAGTCAATTATATAAGAACAATAAAAATGAAAATTGCCACAATTGTTTCCATTGTACAAAGATGATCATGTAAGTGTAAGAAAATTCTATTAATATCCCAATTAGATTAGTATAATGTATAGACTTAAACAATCACAAGGTGATCAAGGCCAGCGTAATTTATAGAGCCCTGAAAAATGATATGATAATTTGGAATAGCAAAAATAAGCAATAATTCTTGGATTTGGGTTAAAACAAAGCAAGACTAAATTGTCCATGTCAACTTTCTTTCTCAACAATCAACATGTTATGTAACATTGCCCATAGAGACCATTACTACCTATAATTCCAATTTTACATCTATGTGAAGTGGACCTCTGTGAAAAAACCAATATAGTGTAGCCCACTTCCTATTTGAGATCATCTCATTGGCTACCATATAACAAGGTTTAGTACACGAAAACCAATAGAATATCCAATTTTATGTTGTTGAGAACTTATGAGAAAAATAAACAAGACAAAATTAAGAAGCCAAAATGAAGCGTGATTTTGAAGTTGTTTCCTTATATGTGAACATCTTGGTGTATGTAGGCTTTTTATATGTGAATAGCACAATACTCTTTATTGCCAAAATTCAGTGCTAGTTATGAAACTCTTTTTTCCCAATAAGGACTACAAAAAATGGGTCTTATTTCTAGAATCAAACATTTCCCCTTAGAAGCATGTTTTCTTCTCTTTCTTTTTTTTTTTTTTAGTGTGGATTAGTTGTACCTTATCATTTTCATCTTAGAAATATTGGATCTAATAGATGAAATAAAAGAGATAGCAAAGTACGTAAACAAACTTCTATAATCACCTTAGTGGTGTTGTTGAGTCATACAGACTAAGAATCCAGGATTCTAAAGAATGATGGACACAAAAAAAATGTGATTTTAAACAAAAGAGGAACAAAAACATGAATTCAACATGCACATTCAAATAATGCATATGAACCTTGGGAGTGACCTCCTTGTTTGGAGGGTGCATGCCTTTCTGAGCCACAAAAGTATTTCCCAAAATCAATTCATGCCTGCCTGTGCATGAAGGAATCAGTCGGAGATTGAAGACAAACTAAATTCATACAAATGATTTGAATAACTCCATACCAAAGTGAATTGAGACATTTGATTGAAAAACTTACTTCCCCAAAAGTTATGAGACTGTTGAGAGTATTGACATATGTATTTGTCATAAGCACCAAGAATTTGAGCTCCAACACCAATTGATCGAGGTCCATACCGTGCCAACTCAAATGGGGTCAAGTCCTTTTGAAAAGCCGGGTTCTCCACAGAGTACATGAAGCAGAAACTCTGCCTGCTCTCAGGAATAGAAACCTTGAAGTACCAACCCTCAAAAAATTTCCTTGAACTTCCGTCAAAATGGTACCTGATTTGAGAAAAAAGAATGATTTCTTTTAAACAGACAGGAAATTGAGAAATAAAAGAGTAAAAGTGAAATTACCCGCTGTGAGGAGTTCGAAGGTGGCGAGTAAGAGGAGTAGGCACATAAAGAGGAGTGACGGAGGAAGAGCCAACACTTTGACTTTGGCTTGAAGAAGCAGCAACCCAATTGGAATGCCTGCTGACGCTTGTCGTAGGAGAAGAATACGGGTATAGTTTGAGATTGGTTCCAAATCCAAGGACATGGTGGAGACAGTTTACCATGGAGTAGAATCCTTCTAATGACTTGATGAATGAATGAACGAAGCAATGAATAAACGAATTTTATGCACCCATTACATAAACAAGATGTGAGTTGGATGGTGGTGGAAGCAGCGGCCGGTTTTCCAAATGAAACACGTGGCGGAGGCTTAGCCAAGAAACTACAAACTTCTTTTCTTTGCTAATTTTTATTTTGATTTTACCTATTTAAACTAATATTTTATAATTTAAAAATATTTTATGATCTCAAGATACAAGAAAATATTTTTGAGAAGTTAAAATAATTCATTAAAGACAGAATTATAAAGAGTACACATGAAAAGCTATTAGCGCGAATAAGTTCACGTAGCTTCATGCTTAAGCTATCATGGAACATTAGGTGAAAACTCAACGCTCCCATTTGTCCAGCATCACAAGTACGCAAACTAATTAAGTCTTCATTTTGGGAGACTTGAGAATTCAGTGTAAGTTGTTGCTATCTTATTCGTGCAAGTAATTCCAAAAGAACCTAGCACATATGCTTTTATTTTCCATGGTTTCTTTCTTTCTAAATCGCATATACCAGTCTGCCAAAATAGAGTTTACAGTTAGGTGTACTATTCCTCTTCTTCAAGTAATTCAGATCAATATTTTAAATGAAGATAGTGATTAGATAGGGCTTGAGATATTTGGAGATAATTGAGTAGCTAATAAAGAATTCACTAGTCCTAATAGAAGCAGATGATACCTACGACTTCTTGTCGGAGTCATTACTCGGAAATCTCTGGCCAGAGCAAATAAAGACATTTTTTATTATTTTGATGTTCATACATTTATGGATTTAATATTAATCTTAAATTTATTTAATAAAGTCCTTGATACAAAATATAGCATTGAAGAAATCATGATGAGATCTTGATAATAAGATTCTTATCTTGTGTAATTATGTTAGTATATAAACTTTTCTTAATCATGCGATTATTAAGATGAGATATAATTAGTTTAGATAAACTAATACATGTTATACTCCTTAATTGGATTAAGCAATAAATCTCATAAATTGTAGACATGAGTTGTTTAGAGTTAACATGTGAATGCTTCCTAAAGATAGTGTATACATTGGATTGACATACTATAAGACTATCATATGAATATTCTGTTCCAGTGTCAATGATAGTTTCATCATAGCAATGATGCAAGTATCTTTTGACTTGAGGTATTCAAGGATATCTCAGATACTGATTATGTGCTTTGACTCCATTCATTGGTGTCTTTCAGGGGTTACTCATAGGATGATGATTGGGTACAGCTTGAGGTATTCGAAAATAATTGAGTAGTTAATAAAAGATTCACCACTCCTGATAGAAGGAGATGATTCCTATGGCCTCTTGTCGGAGTCATTACTCAAGATTCTCGAGTTAGAGCAGATATGTGTCATGAAGAGAGTCTTTAATAATATATAAAGTAATGAGATTATCTGGATAAGATCTAATATCATTTGGACTAGATGTGACGCAGTTAGTCTAGTGGAAGTTGACACTTTGACCAACTTTGAACCAGGTGGGATATAGATGGTGAAAGGACGAATTGTATGGAAACATTGCGTATGGAAGCGGTTATAGTTAAACCACTTATTTTTGGTGAATTTGGGGTCATGATGTGTTGTTAAATACCACTCTTGACTTCCTTGAATTAAGTGTTAATTCAAGTGGCCAATATAACTGAAAACCTAATAGGTCACACACATAGGAGATCTGAAGGATGAGTAAAATGGTCTTAAATGATGATTCAAAATATAAGAGAGTGTTTCGAGATTGTATCGATGTGATCATGATAGAAAATGTTGCATGGAATGGATTAGAAACAAGTGTTATTGGCTGTCAATTTAGCCATTAACTTCCTAAAATTTCCATTATTGCATGTTATTCATTGTCATTAACTTCTCATAACTTCCACTAATGCATGTTATTCATGACCATTAACTTCCCATAACTTTCAATTAGTGATGTAGGTTATGGGAGGCCAAAGAGGGTAGAAAATAATCATCATTTTCGTGCATCTAGAAAAATAAAGGTTCTTTCTTACACACACATTATTTTTCTCTCTAACTCTCACAAGACTTCTTGTCTTTGAGCTCAAAGAAAGAATTCTAGTCACCTCCTAGTGAGGTTTCATCCTTCTATCTTCATGTAGACTTTCATTAGAGACGGCCTACTTGATCGTTGTGGTTTACGACAACCCAACGCGGAGAAGATTAAAGAACAAAGGAGATTGTCGTAAAGGTATATAAACATATTACATTTCATGTTTTCGTTTTCTATATCTATATGCATGAGTAGATCTAGTTTTTGAGGTTTTGATTTATTTTTTGCTGCGTATATTTGATATATATTATGTATGAGATGCTTGATCTGAACCTTACAGTGGTATCAGAGCCATCTTGTGCCTTGTTAGATGTAGCATACATAACTTGTGAAAACTGTTTTCATGGTTGTGACAACTTAGGATCCTGTAATGTTTTGTTTGAAATTAATTATAGCAAAATGGTTTCACAATTGTCTTTCACCAATATGTTTATAAGTTGTATGTGAATGATTTACGTGTGATTGAAAACATTTTTAATGTGATTAAAATATTGAATTTCGAATTTACAAGAACATGCATGAAATCTATCTTTTTGCTAGGCATGTGATATCTATTGTCTAAACTGATGAGGTTACACATGATTTTCGAGGAATTTGATTCTAGAAAAGATATGTGAACATATTTGGGATGTGTTTCTGCCTCTGTAATTTTTTTAGAATTATTAAAAATGTTTAAATAATTTATCAAACAATTTTCTAGATTTGGAAAGTTTTCCACAAGTTATAGGATTTGTTTTGTTTAATGTTTTTGTATGTTTATATTTCGATTCTAGAACCTTAAAAATATGTTATGTGATAAAAATGTGTTAATTTGATGTTTGTTGCATGTCTAAATGATTTTCCCAAAATTTGATTTCCAGAAAATTTTTAGAAGTCATATTTGTCATTTTTGGTGTCTTATCGGTGTTTTGGTGATCATAATAATTTTTGGGTGATACCTAAATTATTTTGATCATCATAAAATGACCTAGAGATGCTTGGAATGATGATTTGATGTTCTGAAAATTTTGAGAAACTATAGATATTAATCTTGAATTAATTTTAGTAGAGTAATAGATTTTCTAGTAAGACTAGAAAAATTGACATGTGTGACAAAATTGAAATTGTTTAATTTTGGGCATCAAATAATTATTTTAAGGTAAATTAATTATGAACTAATTTCTAGAATTAGGCATTCATGTTAATTAGATTAATATTAATTTCAAATGAAATATCATACAATAGTAATTTTAGCTAAGTTAGTAGAAGGAAGATAGTAAATCCAAATGTTAGATTGGGCCTTTCATGTTATGATCCATAAGATGACATAACCAAAATGATGTGATGCATTAGAGAATGCATGGTTAGGGGAATGTGTGGGCTTGTATGATGGATGGTCATGGGCTTAGGCCTAATTTGATATGTATAAGACCATCTAAGTTAGATAAGACCTTAGTCAAACCCTTACTTAAAATATTAAAACTAACTCCTTCCTTTAATATGGCGAGAACCAGGGTCCTTTTAAAGTTAGGGTTATTATGCAAACCCAAGCCCACTTTACATGAATATGTTTGAACTATGAAAATAGGATTTCTGGATTAATGGGTCGGTTTTAACTAGAAACGTTGGTTAGTTGGGTAAACCCAAGATCAATGTGAATAGAGGTGAAGTTGGGTAGTGTACATTAGATGTATACGTGTCAAGAGTTAATAGCCTAATGAGTGTGTACACATCAACAGTTAATAGCACTAGATCCGATAGTTACATTGGAGATGCAATTGGTATGATCGATACATACCGATTAAACTAAAGTGGCTTGATAGGTAGACCTAAGGTCACTCTTAAGGATATTGGATATCGAACCATTACGAGAATTTCTCTAAGAGTTCTCTCGGATTTATATTGAGGTTTATGAATTTGTGAAAAATAGTGGAAGTCACCATGCATGTTATTAAAGTTTTTATAGACATGCATTTAAGTACATTCTAATTTTTCTTTCTTTGATGAAAGTTTGCTATTGCCTGAGTTAACACCATGAGTACTAGTGTGAATCTAAGATCATTGATGGAAGTTAATAAGTTGACTAAACCAAACTTCCTTGACTAGCTCAGGAACTTGAGAATAGTTCTCAAGTTCGAGAAGCTTGGTTATGTCTAGGAAGAACCACTTTTCGATCCCCCTACTGTTGAAGCTTTTGATGATGTTCGGAGGGCATAGAGGAAGCATCTTGATGATAGTGAGATGGCTGGTTGTATTATGCTAGCCACTATGTCACCGGAGTTGTAAAAACAACACGAGGCTATGGATGCTCATACCATAGTCTATCATCTTAAGGAGCTCTCTAATGAACCAGCAAGGTTCGAAAAGTTTGAGGCTTTGCGATTGCGCTTCCGTTCCAAGATGGTTGAGGGGACTTCTCCAGTGTAGTACACATTGAAGATGACTGACTACATCAAGTGGTTGGCCTCCTTGGGTTTTCTTTTGGATCATGAATTAAGTATTGACTTAATTTTCACTAGTTTAACCAATAGTTACTTAGATTTTCTGCTTAACTATCGAATGAATAATATACCTAGCACAATTCCAGAGCTGGTCAATATGCTCAAAGTAGTTGAGTCATCTATCCACAAAGACAATGTTGTGATGTTGGTGGGCTCTTCTAGTTCAAAGAAAAAAAGCCAAAAGAAGAAGAAGAAGTATGTAAGGCCTAAAGGATGTGTCAAGAAAGAAAAGAAGACTTCCTTGAAGGGAACTTGCTTCCACTGTGGCAAAGATGGCCACTGGAAGAGAAACTGTAAGGCTTATTTAGAGGCTTTGAAGTAAAAGAAGGCATTTGATGGCTTTTAGACCTAATACATACTTATGTATGTGGTTCGATGTTCATAGATGCCAAAGGTGGTTTCGTATACTTCATTACCTTTATCGATGATCATCTCGATCTGGGTATGTGTATTTTAAGAGATACAAGTCTGAAGCCTTTGAAAGGTTCAAAGCATTCACAAATGAAGTTGAGAAATAACTTGGGAGAATTATTAAATCACTTTGATTGTATTGAGGTGGTGAATACTTAAGCCAAGAGTTTTTGAATTATCTAAAGGATGATGGAATATTGTCCCAGTGGACTTCACCTTACACGCCACAACACAATTGTATGGATGAGAGGAGAAACTGAACCTTGTTAGACATGGTGAGGTTTGTGATGGGTTTAAGTTGATTTACCATAATCCTTTTAGGGGTATGCACTCAAAACTTTTGTTTATGTATTAAACAGATTCCTATATAAGTTAGTTGATGTTATTCCATATGAGATATGAACTAACAAGAAACCCTATCTTTCTTATATGAAAGTTTGGGGTTGTCTTGCTTATATAAAGTGAATTCAGTTAGATAAGCTTAAAGCTAAATCTAACAAGTGTTTATTTCGAAACAAAAGGTGTTTGTTTCGAAACATGTTGTCCTTTTAGAGAAAGAGTTTCTTCTAAGAGAAGACAGTGGAAGCAAAATTGAACTTATGGAATTTCAAGAAGCTTAAATAGATGTAGATCAACTACCTAGACACGAGACTATTGTTCATGAAGATGAAACAATAGTTCAACCTTTTGTCACATAAGAAGTTTGTAGGTCAGGTAGGACATGTCATGTTCCCAAGAGATATGAATTTCTCATAAGTAAAGTTATTGACGTATTGCTCATTGAAGATGATGAGGCTACTACCTATAAAGAGGTTCTGAAGAGTTTATAATTTGACAAATGGCTTTAAGTTATGAAATCTGAAATGGATTCCATGTATGAAAACCAAGTATAGAATTTGGTTGACCCACCCAAAGGGATAAAACCTATAATAATTTCGATATATATTGAAAGTTATATTCTACCTATGCTGCAGACTCATAGGTTCTTATATAGAGCTAGGGTACATAGTTTTGGTAGTCTCCTAATTTAGGAAGACTCCTTATTTGGAAATATCCCTAATATAACTAGATATTACAGCTAAGGATAATCTCTAAGAATAATCCCCTAATTAGGGGACTATCTACTATTATGGGATTCTCTACACTCCCCCTCAAGTTGGTGCAAAGATGTCTATCATGCCCAACTTGCTAATTTACTCTTCAAATGGTTTTCTGAACAACCCCTTTGTGAAGACATCTACTCTTTGTTCTTTAATAGTAATAAATGGAATACATATGCTTCCATCTTCCCTTTTTTCCTTGATAAAGTGCTTATCAACCTCTATATGCTTTGTCCTTTCGTGAAGTACTGGATTGTGTGCAATATTAATGTCTGTCTTATTATCATAATACAACATTATGGGAGGCTTAACTTCCAAATGTAACTCAGACATAACTCTTTGGAGCCATAAGACTTCACACACTCCTTGAACCATGGCCCTATACTCAGCTTCTACACTACTCCTAGCTACTACATTTTGCTTTTTACTTCCCCATGTTACCATATTCCCCCATAGATAGGTGCAGTAGCCTAATGTTGATCTTCTGCCAGTAGTTGAGCCAGCATAGTCTGCATCCTTATAGACTTCTATGCTTCTTTCTTCCTTCTTCTCAAAGAACAATCCCTTACCAGGACATTCCTTTAGATATTTCAAAATTTCGATAACAGCCTCCAAGTGTTCTACATATGGTGAGTGCATAAATTGGCTTACTAAGTTCACTGTAAATGCTATAATTGACCTGGTATGAGATAAGTAAATTAGTTTCCTAACAAGCCTTTGGTACCTTTCCTTGTTTACAAGAACACCATTTTCGGGCTGTCCAAGTTTCTTTCCTGGTTCCACTGGTGTATCACAAAGTTTACAACCACTTAAACCTGTCTCTTTTAATAAATCTTAAGTGTACTTTCTTTGAGTCACCATAATTCCCTTTTAGGATCGAGCTACTTCCATGCCAAGAGAATATCTAAGTTGCCCCAAGTTTTTTACTTTAAAATTCCTTCCCGAGCTGAGCTTGTAATTTCTCTATTTCCACAAGATCACTCCCAGTAACTATGATATCATCCATATACACTATTAGGACAACAATTTTACCTTTCCCATTCCTTTTAGTAAACAAAGTATAATCTGATTGGCCTTGGGAATACTCCTGACTTGTTACAAATTTGGTGAATCTATCAAACCAGGCTTTTGGGGATAGTTTTATTCTATACAGGGACCTTCTAAGTTTACACACCTTGTCTCCAAAGCTCTTCTTGAACCTAGGAGGTAGCTCCATATACACTTCCTCTTCCAAATCACCATTCAAGAAAACATTTTTTACATCTAGTTGGATTAGAGGCCATTCTAAGCATGCAACCACTGATAATAGGACCTAGACAGTGTCTAACTTTGCCACTGGAGAGAATGTCTCAGTATATTCCACCCTAATTATTTGAATGTAACCCTTTGCCACCAACCGAGCTATAAATCTTTCTATTGACCCATCTGCATTGTATTTAATGGTAAATATCCACCAGCATCCAATCAACTTTTTTCCTCTAGCCAGATTTGTTCTCTTCCACATGCCATTCTTTTCTAGGGCCTTTAACTCTTCCAAAACCGCCTCCTTCCACTCAGGAACAGCTAGAGCATCATGTACATTGTTTGGAATTTCTTCACTGGTTAGTGTGGAAATAAAAGCAAAAGAAGTTGGAGACAATTTTGCATTAGAGACAAAGTTAGAAGCAGGGTATTGTGTGCATGATCTTTTCCCTTTTCTGATTGCAATAGGAAGAAAAATATCAGCAGGGAGATCATTTGAGTTACCTAGTTAGGTATTAGTAATTTTAGTTTTAGATTCTGAGATGTCAGGACTTAGATTTGGAGATGATAATTGGGTTGTATCAAAGATTACTTCCCTTGCTTCCCTGCTATAGACTGCACCATGAAGTGTTCTCTACTTTTCACTTCCTGCTTCCTTCTTAACCTTGTCTTCTTCCTAATTTTCTTTTTCCTCCCCCTGACTAGTAAGCTTTTCTATTGTTGGTCCTTCTAAGTTTAATATCTCAATCTATTTTCCACCAGACCTCTTATCTTCCTCACTAAAATACTCCCCTTTAAGATAAGTGTGATTGTCATAAAGTTTACCTTTAAAAAATGTAACATCCATAGAGGTAAACAATTTCTACGATGTTGGATCAAAACACTTATATCCCTTTTGGATTCTAGAGTATCTAACAAAAATACATTTGATAGCTTTAGGATCTAGTTTGGATTTCTTGGGATCATGGTTATAGACAAACACAGTGCTTCCAAATATTTTTAGAGGGACCAGTGGGTTCGGTTTTGTGTTAGGAAAGAAGGAAGAGAAGATTTGTAACGGGGTTTGGAATTTTAAGGTTTTGAAGAGAAGTTTATTGATCAAAAAATTGGCAGTGAGAACTGCTTCTCCCCATAGGTATTTTAGGACATGTGTTTGAAAGTTGATTGCTTTAGTTACCTCTAAAAGATGTTTGTTTTTGTGTTCAGAAATTCCATTCTGCTGTGGAGTGTAATTGCAGGAGATTTGGTGGATAATCCCTTTGCTATCTAGGAAAATTTTTAAGGCCAAGTTCACATACTCCTTCCCGTTCCTAGCTTACAAAGCTTTCCCGTCTCCTACTCCACTAGCTTATTTTTTCTTTCAGTTTGCTGGTTTGCCATGTATCTTCCAGCGGGTATCTCTTGTATGCCACGATTTTTTTCCAAAAATCATACAAAGTTTTATGCTTATTTTTACCTTTCTCACCCTCATTTTCACTATTCTTTGAGACAAATGCTGAACCTTCATTCTGGAAGTCCATAATGCCATTTTTTCCCAACATGACACTCTTCTAAGCTTCCTCTCTTCTAACCTCAGAGAAGACTTCTCAGATTGAGAGTAGTGGTCTTTGCCCTAAAATTCGTCCCTTAACTTCATCCAATTCTACCTTTAAGCCAACAAGAAAAACAAACACTCGTCCCCTTTCAACTTTCTCTCTATATTAGGCTGCATCTTCTGGATCTTTCCACTTTGTTTCCTCAAATAAATCCAACTCCTGCCATATTATAGTCATCTCATTATAAGATGCAGTCACATCTTGCTCACCCTACTGCATCTTTCACATTTTAAAATTAAGTTCAAACAATTGAGCATAGTTTTCTATCTTTAACTACTTCCTATACATCTTTGGCTGTTGGGACAAAAATAAAGGGTCTTCCAACCCTTAGTTCCATGGAATTGATAAGCCAGGCTGTAACTATGGCATTCTCTAAGCACCACTGGTCAAAATTGGGGTCTTCTGACCTTAGAGTTTGGATTGCCCTTGTTATATACCCTATCTTTCCTTTTCCAGTAATCATGAGATGGGCTTATTGAGACCATTCTAGGTACTTTCTTCCATTCAGCTTCTGGGTTGAAATTTGTAGGGAATTTTCTGGTTGTATGCTAGCTGAATCAGGTTGATTTTTTGATCCAAAGAAAGGGGTAGAGCTGCTGGTGGTCTCGAGGGATGAAGATCGAGACCCTACCATTGTAGCCTTGTAATTCATAGAAGAGCATAAGGCTCTGATATCATGTAATAATTTCAATATATATTGAAAGTTATATTCTACCTATGCTGTAGACTTATAGGTTCTTATATATAGCTAGGGTACATAGTTTTGGTAGTCTCCTAATTTAGGAAGACTCCTTATTTGGAAATGTCCCTAATATAGCTAGATATTAAAGGTAAGGGTAATCTCTAAAAATAATCCCTTAATTAAGGGACTATCTACTATTATGAGATTCTCTATAAAACCCATAGGGTGTAAATGAGTTTTTAACAAGAAAACTGACATGGAGGGTAATGTTGTTACCATAAAGCCAGGCTTGTAGCTAAAGGTTATCGTCAAAGGCAAGGTGTTAACTATGATGAAACATTTAGCCTAGTAGTTATGCTTAAATCCATTAGGATACTCCTAGCCATTGGCAAATGGATATGAAGATGGCTTTCCTTAATGGAAATCTAACTTATGATGTGTATATGACACAACTTGATGGTTTCATATCCCTAAATAGAGAAAAGGAATGCAAGTTTTAGAAATCTATTTACGGATTGAAGCAAGCGTCAAGGAATTGGAATATCTAATTTGATGAGACAATCAAAGAGTTTGGTTTCTCACAAAATTTAGATGAGCCATGAGTGTATAAGAAGGTTAATGGGAGTGCAATTGTGCTCCTTGTACTGCATGTAAATGACATATTGCTAATAAGAAACGATGTCTCTGCTTTTAAAATTTGGTTAGCTAAGAACTTCTCTATAAAAGATCTTAGAGAAGCAACTTATATTTTAGGGATAAAGATCTATAGAGATAAACCTAAAAGGTTGTTTGGTCTTTCTCAGTCTACATATATAGACAAGATGCTAAAGAGGTTCAGCATAGAGCAGTCCAAGAAAGGTTATCTTCCCATGGTATATGGGATTACACTTTCTAAATCTATGTGTCCAAAGACACAAGATGAGAGGACTCCCATAAGTTTGATTCCTTATGCTTTGGCTATAGAGTCAATCATACACGCTATGTTATATACTAGACTCGATGTATTGTATGCTTTAAGTGTTACGAGCACATACCAGTTGGACCTTGGTGAGGGTCATTGGATGGCTATCAAGAATATCCTTAAGTACTTGAGAAGAGCTAAGGATGTATTCGGTATATGGAGAAGGTGATCTTATGATGAACGGGTATACTAATGCCAGTTTTCAATTTGATAAGGATGACTCCAAATTCCAGTACGGATATATATTCACACTAAATGATGGTGCAGTCAATTGGAAAACTTCCAAATAAGAGACGACTGTAGATTCGATGATAGAGGCGGGGTACACTGCAGTTTCAGAAGCTGCAAAGGAAGCGATTTGGATTAAGAAGTTCATCATGGAACTTGGTGTGGTTCCGAGCATCATTGACCCAGTGCAGTTGTATTATGACAACAACAGGGCTACAATGCAGGCAAAGGAACTGAGGTCTCATTAAAAGTCCAAACATGTACTCAGGTGCTACCATTTGATTAGAAAAATCATTAGTAGAAATGATGTCAAGATAGAGAGAGTTCCCACCGATCAAAATATACCTGATTCATTGACTAAGTCTATTTTCCAAAAGAGTTTTTTGTCATATGTACACACTTATAGTATTAGATATCAAGGTGATTGGCTTTAGTGCAAGTGAGAGTTTGCTAGAGAAGTGCTATCATCTTTAACACTTCTTGTGCAAATCATTTTATAATTAATAAAGGCATTTTTCATTATTTCGATGTTCATACATTTATGGATTTGATGTTAATCTTAAATTGATTTAATAAAGTCCTTGATGCAAAACATAGCATAAATGAAATCATGATGATATTATGATAATGGGATTCCTATCAAGTGTAATTATGTTAGTATCTATACTTTCACTAGTCATAGGATTAATGAGATGGGATATCATTAATCCGGATAGACTAGCACATGTGTTATACTCCTTGATTGGATTAAGCAGTAGATCTCATAAGTTGTAGACATGAGTTGTTTATAGTTAACATGTGGATGCTTCCTAAGGGTAGTAAGTACATTGGATTAGCCTACAATGAGATAATCATATGAATATTCTCTTCTAGTGTCAATGACAGTCTCATCATAGTAATGGTGCAAGTATCCTTTGACTTGAGGTGCTCAAGTATATCTCAGATAGTAATCCTGTGCTTTGACTCCATTCATCGGTACCTTTTAGGGGTTACTCATAGGGTGATGATTGGGTACATCTTGAGGCATTTGGAGGTAATTGAGTAGCCAATAAAGGATTCCTCACTCCTAATGGAAGGAGATGATTCCCATGGCCTCATGTCAGGGTCATTACTCGAGAGTCTTTGGTTAGAGTAGAAATATGTCATGAAGAGAGTCTTCAATGATACATAGAGTAATGAGATCCTCAAGACATGATATAATATCACTTGGACTAAAAGTGTTGTAGTTAGTCTAGTGAGAGTTGACACTTTGACCATACTCTGAACTAAGTGGGGTATAAATGGTGAAAGGACAAATTGCATGGCAACATTGCATATGGAAGGGTTCATAGTCAAAATACTAATTTTTTGGTCAATTTAGGGTCATGGCGTGTTGCTAGATACCGCTCTTGACTTACTTAAATTAAGTATTAATTTAAGTGGCCAATATAACTGGGAACCTAATGGGTCACAAATGTAGGAGATCCGAAGGATGAGTAAAATGGTATTGAATGGTGATTTAAGATATGAAACAATGTTTCGGGATTGTATCGTGATGTGATCGTGGTAGAAAATGTTGCATGAAATAGATTAGAAACAAGTATTGTCGGTTGCCAATTTGGCTATTAACTTCCTAAAACTTCTATTAATGCATGCTATTTATGATAATTAACTTCGCATAACTTCCATTAATGCATGCTATTCATGACCATTAACTTCCCATAACTCTCCATTAATGATGGGGGTTATGGGAGGCTAAAGAGGGTAGAAAATAATTATCATTTTCATGCATCTTGTGGAAGACACAAGAAAAATAAAGGTTCTTTCTTACATATATACACACATTCTTTTTTCTCTCTAACTCTTACAAGAGTTTTTGTCTTTGCTAGGACAAAGAAAGGATTCTAGCCTTCTCCTTGTGAGGTTTCGTCTTTCAATCTTCGTGTGGACTTTCATTAGAGATAGTCTACGTTGATCATTATGGTTTATGATAACCTAACGTGGAGAAGATTAAACAACGAAGGAGATCGTCAAAAAGGTATGTAAACATATTACATTTCATGTTTTTGTTTCCTATATCTATATACATGAGTATATTTGGTTTTTGAGATTATGTTTTTATTTTTTTACTGCCTATATTCAATATATATTATCTATGAGATGCATGATTAAAACCTTACAAAAAGTTGCTGCGGGATTTGTCTCCAAGCTTATATTGAAATATCATTCTTGTTTAGAGTCTCAACTTAAAGATATGTAGCATGGTCCAAGTAGCATCATATTTAGGAGTGTAGGATCAAAAGTTCTCATGTCTTAAATAGTTTTAGTAAATTCACTTAAACCAGAGGGATTCTTTATTTAACAAAATCCTCCAAATTCTTTTAATCATTAGTGTTCTGTTACTCAGCTCCAAGGGGAAAACTCTAAGCCCTCCTTTATCTTTAAGTAAGCATATTATTTTCCATAAGGCGTTAGCTACATAAGCACGATTTTTATTTCCAATACAAAGGAAGCTTTAAAATTTTTTTTCAATAGATTTAATCAAGTTGGCAGGGAAAGCAATATTAGTTGGTAAGTAGATATCCAAGCAGTTTAACATAAACTTAATTAGTTGGACCCTACCAACAAAAGTAAAAAATTTATTACAAATTTTTATTCTCTTCTAGATTCTAACAATTAAAAGGCATAAACTCCATGTAAGATGGTCTCTTATATGAGATAGGTACCATGAGATAAGTAAATGGAATTTGTTTTATGTAGAGACTAGCTAGGTTGGAGATCCATTCAGAAAGATGAGCAACAGTAGAATACAAAAAGATAAGAATATTATCTTTATTCATGGCTAATTCAGATAGCTCCTTAAAGTTACTAATAGTAGTCACTAGTACCTACATAGAATGTGCATTAGCCTTAAAAGGAGGAGATCATCAATAAAAGAAAAGCTATATTTCCAAGTTTCTTGCATCTAATGTGGAATTTAAAATTCCTTTCTAATTAATCTTTTCAAGACTTATCACATACTTCATCAATCTTTTCAAAACTTCCATCCTCAAGTTGAATAGGTAAGAGGAAAAAGCTCTCAACCCTCCTAGTTAGCTTTGTTAGAGCTCTATTAACAAGAATTCTAAAAGAAACTGTAGCAACACATTGCTCAATCCATTTGATGAAAGTTGAAGGGAGTCCAAAAACTCACAAAGTATTGATGATGAAATTCTAATTACTAAAGTTGAAGGCCTTTGGAAAAGCAACTTTATTTAAATAATTTTGAAGGAGTCTTTCTTATTATAGTTTCTGAATAATTCATGAGCAAGGAGCATGTTCTCTCTTATTTGTCACCCTTTTATAATGGCTCCTAGAGTAATATTAATGAGAGGCTTTAGAATCAGCCTGAGCCTTGAGCTAAAAGCTTATAAGTGATTTTTATAGATAATGTTGTTGTAAGATATTTGTCTAAAATCCTTTAATCAAGTGGGATTAGGTAGCTTAGGGATAAGACTTGTAAAATTTTTATTGAAGTCTTTTAACGTAAATCCTTTTATTGAAGAAATATAAAAACAACTTTAATCACCTTATATTTATTTAGTTGCTAGGATTTGTAAGACAAGATAGTATTAAATTCATTATAGCCTAGAGCCTTATTTAGTTTAAGGATGAAAATTACCCTTTATATATATGAGGGAATGAAGGGAGTGGTCAAAGTAGTTGCATTTGCATCTAAGATCCTATTAGTGATAAAAGAGCTTAGTAGTTGTAAAGATGAAGAAGAGACCTTAAAAGAACCAAGGGTCTTATAAAAATAATTGAATGCCTTTTACATAAGTTTTTCCTTAGAGTAAGCCATGGATTCATCATCTTTTTATGGACAGGTGATTCTATTATGGTTGTTCATGGAGAGTATATATTTATAGAACCATTTTGTGTTTATATCACCATCATCAAGCCATTGTATCCGTTGTTTGAGCATTGAGTAATTGACTTCATAACATGAGTAAAAGCTAAAATAATTGTTTTTTCTTTCTTCTTGTAATGTTAGATTAGATTTGTCAAGATAGAAAGAATGTTAAATTTGATTCAGATTTCTGTAATTCATTTTTAACTGGTTAAGGATTGTTGTATTTAGACAAATTGATTATCTTAAGCTCCTCTTTGATCATCTTAAGTTTACCATTATAAATAAAGGAGTGAGAGCCTTGAATATGGAATTTTAAATCTTCGATGATAGCTCCTTCAAACCCTTCATCATTCACCAATGGTTATTAAATTTGAAAGGAAAATGAATCTTCACTCTTGTAGATAGATTACAAATTAATATAGGTGAATGATATAAGGAAAGTGGGTTATCAAATACTGCATTACTTTTTGAGAAAAAGGACATCCATTGTGAAGTAAATATGGTCTTGTCTAGCTTCTTCCTAAGAAACCACCAATTTTATTACTTATTGCACCAAGTGAAAAAAATTCCCTCCATCTTGAAATTTGTAAGTTCAATGATGGTTACATATTATACAAGATTATCATAATAATTCTTATGACAAAATTATCTTTAGCCTCTAAATCGATGTATAATGCTATTGAATTCAATGATCACCAACCAAGCTCTAAAGATCAAACCTTTGAAATGCAAATTAAGAAACAAACATGGATGAGACATGAATGCATTTATTTTCATGCAAGAGTTATATTTCTAAGCACAGAAGTTGGTCAGTGGTGATTATGCTAATATATCAATTTCTCACGGTCATAAGCTACCATTATTCATCTATAATGATTAGCATAATACTTATAGATAATGTCCAAATTGTTATTAAAAAAGTTGTTTATAGTTCCTTTCCCATAATTTAATAAAAGGGAAGGATGTCGAGGGTATTAATCCTAGAGAGTCGAAAGAGTTTGTCACACTAGTTATAGAGGAGATTTCAATTCTTGATGATGACATGTGGACAGTGCCTATTGAGTCCTTTATTAGGGGCTTTTTGGAGAAGATATAATTCAATGACCTAAAGGAACATTGTTGCAATAATGCCATAAATGCCACCCTAATTACCACTGCCACCTCCTCGAGACCTTTGACTGGATCTTTGTATTTTGTATTTTTTCTTTTTTATTATGTGAATATTTTTGTTCATGTATACATTTTTCATATTATTACTCCATTTTAAGTTACCTTTTTGACAAAACTCTTTTCTTGTTCCATTTAGAAATTCAATGAAATATGTATATAAAGGATTCATATCTCTACTTGACTATATGACTCAAAAATTAGAGAAGTTTAAGTCCTTTTTTATCTGTTTCCCCCTTCTCATTTCTTTATTGTCTTTTATACTTGGATATATTAAGAAAAATGTTTATTTTAAGTGTGGGGGAGGGATTTATAGATACTCAAGCTTATCAGTTTTTGTTATGACTTTCTTAATATGAGGTAATTTTTAGATATTTGTTTTTGAATGAAAGCATGCTATTGGAGATAAATCATTATAAATTGTTTTGGTGAATTGGATTGCTTATGTAACTGATAATGAGTGTTGATAAATGAGTTTAATTTGCCTTGTGAATTCATAGATTGAATACTTAATGATCATTATGATATTCTTTATGTAAGATGCATATACAAGAAAAGGTTCAGATTAGGAAAGGTGCATATAAAGCTCTATTGGATAGCACCATAAAGGTAGCGAAAGTAGTTAATAAAGAAAATTATAAAGTGGCAAAGAAAGAGGTAAAGAAGATAATATAATAAGCTAAAAGCAAAGCGTATGAGAAATTACACTAATGATTGGAACCTATAAATGGAGAAAAGCATATTTTTAAGTTGGCGAGAGCTAGGGAAGATAAAGCAAGAGACTTAGATCAAGTTGGTTGTATAAAAGATGAAGCTAAAAGAGTGCTCATGGCTAAAAATGACATCAAAAGATTATGTTATAGGTACTTCTATAGCCTTTTTAATGAAGCATAGAAGACAACATCTTCTTAGGTGATCTTAGCACGTCTGAAAGGTACCATAACTTTACTTGTTGTTGGAAGATTACAAGGGCAAATATTAAAAAGGCTTTGAGGTAGATAAAGAGTGGAAGGGTTGTAGGTCTTGATGAGATACCTATAGAGGTGTGGAAGAGCATAGGCAAAGAGGGTCTTATCTAGCTAGCTAAGCTTTTTAATGTGATCCTTAAGTCTACCAAAATGTTGGGTTGAGTGAAGACTTAGTATGTTAATTCCTCTAAGCTAAAACAAAGGGGACATCCAAAGCTGTAACAACTATAGAGGCAATAAACTATTTAGTCACACCATGAAGCTATAGGAGAAGGTGACCGAGAAAAGAGAGAGAAAAGATGCCTCTATCTTAAAGAACCAGTTTGGCTTTATGCTAGGAAGGTCTATTAATTTTTTTTACATCTCTTTAGAGGATTATTGAAATATTATAGGGAAAGACAACGTAACATACACATGGATTTTGTTGATTTAGAAAAAGCATATGACATGATACTTAGGGAAATCATGTGGAGGTGTTTATAAGTTAAGGGAGTTCTTATGACCTATATATAGGTTATTAAGGATATGTATAAAGGTGTAAAGATTAGAGTCAAGATGATAGGAGGAGATATAGATCATTTTTCTATCGATACTAGGATACACTAAAGCTCCTAATTAAACCCCCTTTTGTTTGTAATAGTGATTGATGAGCCCACGAAGAATACCTAAGGGGATATGCCTTGGTGTATATTGTTTGTTGACAACATTATTTTAGTTGATGAGACAAAAAAGGGTGTCAATGTCAAGCTAGAACTTTGGAGGAATATGTTAAAGTGAAAGGACTTTAAATTAAGTAGGACTAAGATTGAGTACTTAAAGTATAGATTTTCAAGCCATAAAGTAGCTATCGATGTGAAGGTAAATATTGATTCAGAAGTTATACAATAAAAAGAGTGATTTAAGTATTTAGGATCTATCATCCAAAGCAATAGAGAGATTGATGAAGAAATAATCTACCATATCATATCAGGGTGACTTAAATGGAGAAGTGAATCAGGAGTTTTATGTGATAAGAAGATACTACTCAAGCTCAAAGGTAAAATTTATCATTTAAGGATTGAGACGGTTATGCTCTATGGGGTGGGGTGTTGGCCCATCAAATAGGTACATAGTTATAAGCTAATGGTGGTAGAGATGAGGATGCTCCATTAGATGTGCAATCTTACTAGAAGCGGTAAGGCTAGGAATGTAATGCTAAGAGACAATTAAAGGTGGCTAATATTAATGGAAAATTAAGGTAGACAAGGCTTAGGTGGTTCGAACATGTTAAGAGGAGATGAGTTAGAGACTATAAGAGGAAAAAAAAGGAAAGCCTAAAAAGAATTAGGGGAAGGTGAATAAGAATGATATGACTCTGCTTGAACTTACTGAGGACATGACCCTCAATAGAAAACTTTGGCATACTAGGATACAAATAAAGGATCTCACATAAAGAGATCATTATCATCCTCATAGGTCTTTTAAACATTTTTCTCTTGCACTAAACCTAAACATTTAAATATATGGTACTTCTTTTTTAGCGACTTAGCCTAAACATTTCCTTACCTAGCATAAATATTTTTTGTAATAACTTATTTGATTTATTTGTGTACTTGTCTTCTTTCTTATATGCATATTTATTTATTTATTTATCTTTTATTTTTACTCTTTACCTTGTTCTATTTATATCATATTATTTATTTTATTAATTATATTATATTTTTATTTATTACGTATTTATCATCATCATCATTGATAAGTGTAAATTGTATCATATTTTAGGGCTTAGTTTAATATGTATATAATTGTTAATTCAATCGTTTTGTATGTGTTTAGGCTGAACTTGTGTTGGTTTGTTAATTATTTGTGTTTAAGTATTTTTATGGGTTAGTATAAGTCTGAGTTTAAATATAATGTTTTTGAGGTACCTTGATGTGTTTGTTAATGTTTCAGGGTCAACATTGAAGAACGAAGAATTTTTGGAGACATTTGGGCCGAAATGACGACCTAGGATCGTGGCACAACAATCCACGATTGTGAAAAAAGCACCAGAGTTGGCCTACGATCGTGGCCTACATGAGACGATCATGACAGAAGCCTAGGACATGGCCTATAAACGTGGACTGTATGCCACGACCATGACAGAAGGCTCAGATCTGGCCCACGATCATGGCCTATGTTGGGTAGATGCGCAGATACTAAAAAACGTCAAGTTTTGTGGGATTTTTTGAACCTTATGAACCCTAAAAAATAGGGCTAATCAAACTACAAAGGATATTTAAAGAACAAGACAAAGAGGCAGAGAGAGCTTTGGCATCAATCATTTTTTAGAAACCCTAGAGAGAATTCATTGAGAGATTGAGAAAGAGAAGAAGGAAGAGAGAAGTGGAGAAGAACCTGGCTCAACGTACTTCGTAGATCAGGAGTTTCTTAACGTTGCTGCCTCCCATCACCAGTTTAGATCGTATCTTTTTATCTTCAATTTTATTATTGTATAAAATTGGGAATAATAGTTTGATGATAGGATTTTTGAATATTGAGATGTTCTAAACTCACCTTTAGAGTTTTATCTTTGAATTAATGAAATCTGATTGTTTATGTTTTTATTGGTTTATTGTGATTTAATTATACAATTACATAATTCAATAATAAATTGAGAGGGTGATTCGAACGAAAAATAATTAAATTGGGCTAACGAAAGTTTGGTGATTTAGTAGAACAAGAATTAAATTAAATCGGTAAATTATGCAAAGAGAGATCTTGCATAAGTTTTCGATAGTTTATTAGGCAACTTCAAAACTAATTAGGTTTTAGATAGGCTATTAACTGAGAAATTACATCTTCCATAATCTAATTAGGGTTTATGATTTAGGGTTAATGGTTATAACTCGAGAGAGAGTAATCAACCTAGGATCATCTAGAACTAATAATCCGGTAATTCATAATCAGTTCGGTTAGCATTAAGGATAGATAAAATTCCCTTTCTCTCAATTGGTAATTCCATTAGGTTGATTCTTAAGTGTGTGTTGCAACTGCTGAATTATTAATATTTTCATGATTGATTCTTAATTTAGTTGATTGAATTCTCGTTTTAGTTTCGTTATATTTTGAATTTTTGCGATTTGTTTTGGCCTTAGATTAGATTAGATTACTTCTCCTCGTGGGATCGACAACTTAGGTACTACGCTAACGGACCGTGTGCTTACGAATTATCAAGGGTATTTATTAAAACTTACACACATTAAACACCCGATCAATTTTTTAGTGTCATTGCCAACGAGGTGATTAGTTTAATTCTTTAATTTAAGGCGTTAGTTATTTTTATTTTTGTTTCTTCTATTTTTGAATCGAGCTCTTACATGAACTCAAGATTCACAAGAAGTTCGAGTCATGTAGCTGAAACCTTAGAATTAGATATTACTCGAATAGAATTATCTATTAGAAAAGCTCGGTGTGAAGAAGAAGAAATTGCAAAAGCAATAATGGTCGAGGAATTTTAGCAAGATTTAGACCATGGAGCAAACCAAGGACGTCAACTACGAACCCTAATGAATTTCATGAAACCAAGGTTCAATACGACTAACTAAGGAGTAGCTATGCCACTCGTATAAGCAACCTCTTTTAAAATTAAACCAGCCCTTTTAAATATGCTTCAAATGGACTAACAAATGAAGATCCCAATGTATATATAGTGAACTTCCTTGAAATCTGTGATACCTTTCGATACCATCAGATGTTGGAGGATGCAGTAAGAATTAGGCTATTTCCTTTTACCATAGGAGATATAGCAAAGACCTGGTATCATTCTCTCCACCCAGCCAATGTCACAACTTGGGATCAACTAGTGCGTGCCTTTTTAGACTAGTATTTTCTCTTACTAAGACCACAAAGATTATTAAGGAGATTACCAACGTCTAGCAAAGTGACGGGGAATCGATCTATGAAGCGTAAGAAAGATACAAGGATTTGCAACGAAAATGCCCTTACCATAACTTACCCAAGGAATTCTTGTAGTACACATTCTTTAATGGAGTAACCCCACATACAAGAGGCACAATTGGCGTAGCTTTTGGAGGATCACTGATGAGAAAGATGGTAGATGAATAAGAAGAGTTGATAGAGGAGAGGACAAGTAATAGCTACATATGGACAAATGAGCGAAGTTAAAAACCACTACTTTCTGAGAATAAAAAGGAATTGTAGCTGTTGATCAAATGACGGAGATGCAAGCTAAATTTGACAATTTAACTTGACAACTTTACAACATGAAGTCTTCGTCCTCAGCTTTAGTAAAAGTCATGTAACTAAAGTGTGAACTTTGTGGATAGATGGACCATGATAAGGTGCACTGCTTCTTAATGAAGGATAGTGATCCAGAGCAAGTTAATTATATGGGAGCTCAATATGGATGAGGAGGGGGAAATAATCCCTACTCCAACACATGTAACCCTAGGTAGAAGAATCACCCTAACTTCTCATGGATGAATAATGTTGGAGGACAGTTCAGACCTGAAGGAAAACCAGGCTTCCAATAAGATAAACCAAGCTCAATGGAATCCAAGTTGGATAGGATTTTGGATAAAATTTGAGGCATAGAGGATGCACATAGGAGGCTTAGAAGCAAATTAGGACAAGCCATTAAGAACCATGCCTCTTCAATATACAATCTTGAGGTCCAAGTGGGTCAACTAGTAGAGGCAATTTTCACTTAACATGTAGGAACCCTTCCAAGCAATACCGAGTCTAGCCTAAAGGAACCGATCATGATCATTACTTAGACCCAGGAAATAAAACTTGAACATACGAAAGAAGACTAAGAGAAGGGAGAAGGACAAGTAATTATAGAATTCCTTCTAAGTGAGCTAGTAATCGAGCCAATCAAGGAACCTTGACCTGAATTTTTGTACCCTATTCTAGCTCAAAGGAAGTCAATTTTAAGTAGGGTGATAAGGAATTCTAAGGAGTTTGAATTAAATGAGGTTGATGACATAACAAAACATCTACAAACGAGGCTCACACTAAAGGTATCGAACAAGAAGAAGGATAAGGAACGCATAGCGAAAGAAAACCCTAATATATAAAAGAACAAAGAAGATCCAAAGGATTTTTACATTGCTTGCAGTATCAATGAAGTCAAAATAGACAGGGAATTCATAGACTTAGGAGTGAGTATCAATATGATGTGCTATACTTTTAGTTAGAAATTGGGACTAGAAGGTTAGAACCTATAAAGATGCTAGTGAAGATGGTGGACATAACAATTCATCGGCTAAATTATTAAAGATGTCCCAGTGTATATTGATATTTTTACCTTCCATATAGACTTCTTTATATTAGATATTAGAGAAGATGTGGATACCCCTATAGTCCTTGGATGACCATTTTGGGCTACTGCCGCTTTATAATTTATGTTAATGGAGGTGAACTAACTCTAAGGGTCAGAGAGCACCAAATAACTTTTACCGTGTCAAAAAAAGATAATAACTCTCCCTTTCTGCCAATTAACATCAAAGAAACCAAACCTCGAGGATAATGGGAAGATATTGAGGACCCTGGGAATGCATTTGGAAAGAAACAATTGCAAAGAAGAAAGCGAAGGAAGGTGAAGCAGAAGGAAGGTGGAACCCAAGACATGGTAGCATATGTGCAAATGGTAAGATCAATGACTCCGCTATCATTGCATTATTCATTTGAACCACCTTGAGCATAAGAGGAGGGTCGAGCTACTGATGTTAAAAGAAGCATTGCATGGGAGGCAACCTATGGATTATTAATTTCATGTTATTTCCTTTGATTTTTTAGATAGTTTGAATTCTATAGTTAGGCTATTTAATTTCCAAATAAAATTGGGAAGGCATAAGACTTCGACATGAATTAGATGATTGAGGAAGTAAGCAAAAGAGAGGCGAAAGAGCTATAAAGAGTTCATAAGTGATCTTGGGAAAGTGTAGAAGGAAAAAAGAAGAAAAAAAATAAAAAATTGGTGGAAAAAATGCAGGCCACGTTCATGGCCTATAGCAAGGTAAAATTGGAACACACAATTTTCAATTTAATTTTTTACCATTTTACCCTTCATTCACCTATATATTCATTTCTTACTTCACTTTTTCACTCATTTTCATTTTAAAACTATCTCTCTAAGTTTAGAAGCTCCAAACACTCTCACTTCTCCTTAACCAAAATCCAACTTCCACTTATTTCCAACTCCACTTACTTGCAAGCTAGTATGCCGCGCATTAAGCAGTCAACAAAGTGTGATCAATCATCGGGATGAAACCAAGTCTTGGGACGAGGGTGAAGGAATAGGGTGGAAAATGTTAGATTCTAATCCTTTAATGCTAAACAAATTGTAGTCCTGAAATATTTTGATTTTGATACACTTGATAGGCTAGAACTGTGAGATAGGGTAGAGAACCTAGCAAAAAGAATTTAGTGGGAGAATTTCATACACTTACAATATCTTGTCTACTAGGAGCTCACTCTAGAATTCTTCACTTCCCTTTATTACGAACCTAGTAACCCTAAAGAAATGTGGTTTAGGTTACAGGGACTAAATTATGAGCTAAACATCAAAATCATATGCGATATTTGTGGATTCTCTAAGTCTTCCATAATCAATCAAAATGATGATTTTTGTGCTTCTTTCTATTGGAATGAGCTCACTAGTTTAGAGTGATTTAACGTTAAAAATTCCCACAACAATATCATAAGAACTTATGAGCACTTGTTATTGAACAAATTCATGTGTCAAATGGTTTTTGATAAATCAGAAACCAACAAGTGCTCCACAAAGGAACTTTTCCTATTATGGTGCATAGATCATAGCATCCTAGTGTGCACCTCCACACATGTGCTGAATGCTATTATTGAAACTCTACGTAAGAGAAGCAACAATTTGGGTATGGGGTACTTGGTTTTTTCCTTTGCTGAGTATTATGGCATAGACTGTAGTGGTTTAACCATCTACATCCCAAATTTTCTAAATTACCATCATTTATGGAGTGTTGAAATCCTTAAATCCTATAACATGGAACTATGAGATATCAGCCAAAAGACTCAAGTGAAAATTAGGGCTAATCAGGCGAGTTTGAGCATAGTGCTACCTCAACAGGTAGAAGAGGATTCATCCAATGAGGAGTCCAAAGAGGAAGAAGATACTGATGAATTAGCCTGGAAGAAAGTACTCGATATAATCTCTATAAACACCAAGGTAATTACAGATACACTTATGGAGAACTCTAAAAGAATAAAGGAGATGGTCCGAACACAATGACATCAAAGCTAGCATATACGTCGTATCTATCATTACTTCGAGGCTCAAGGCATCCAATTGCCACCTCTGACACCATCCCTGCCTCCATCCCCGCGGGGCTTTGTTTCTAACCCTTTTGTTTTAAAATTTAGTCTTTATTTTATTTTTTTACTTTAATTTATGTTTCTTCTTGCCATTCATGTTTGTTTGCCTCCTTCTTACATTGAGGACAATGTGTTGTTCAAGTATAGGGAGCGTTATGTGTTTTGCTTTAAATGTGAATTTTGCATATTGTATAATAGTTTTTTAGATTGCACTTTGTGAATTGTGTGCATCTGTCAATGGCTTAGATAGATTGAAATTGATTTAATTTTGAACATAGTCTATTAGGTTATGAAAGTCATTAGCTCGCAAAATTAGTGAATTGGGTTCTTTGGCTAAATATGCAAGTTAATTAGGATTTAGTGTGAGTTTTTCAACCTCCAAATTGTCACATTCATTCATAATTTTAGGTCTTTTGAGTAAAGTAGCTCTGTTAGTATTTTTTCATGAAAATAAGTAGCTAAAGTAACAAGGTAGGCAATAATAATAAAAAGTTAGTTAATTTTAAATAAATAATTATTCCGCTAGCCTTCGGGTTATGAATAGAGCCAGTAGCCAGTTGAGAATGTGATGTAGCTGAGTAACCTGATCGACACGCATCACAAATGTGGGACTCCACATTAAAAGGCTATAATGACATTTCAATCAGGCATCTTAATAAAATTATGACTTAGTCGAGTAACTGGATCGACATTCACCACCAATGTTTGCCTCTGAGTGAAAGAGTAAGTCCATGTCTACACAATATTTAAAAAATGTTTTTTAATAAAACCTATCAAACTTGTAAATAGCTTGACTTTTCATGAAAACATACTTAGGAGTAGTTATAGAGTTTGAACGACCGAATAATTATTAATGTATGTGCACAATTGAAAAGGGTATGTAACTTGACATTTGGGTTTTGATTAATATGTATGTTTAGTACAGAGCCCCTAAATGTGGATTTTGCATGTTAATGATTAGAAATAACTTGAATGGTTATGTTTAAAGTTAAATTTATTTCATAAAGTCGAAGCCATTGTCTCATTATTGCATTATGTGCTTTGTGATTTTATGTGTTTGTTGTTTTGTTTGCTTATGGACAAGTAAACGTTTAAGTGTGAGGATATTGATAAGTGTAAATTGCATCATATTTTAGGGCTTAGTTTAATATGTGTTTCATTGTTAATTCAATCGTTTAGTATATGTTTAGGCTAGAATTGTTTTGGTTTGTTAATTATTTGTGTTTAAGTATTTTTATGGGCTACTACAAGTCTTTAAGCTTAAATATTATATTTTTGAGGTACTTTGATGTGTTTGTTAGTGTTTTAGCGTCAACATCGAAGAACGGAGAAGTTTCGGAGACATTCAGGCCAAAATAATGGCCCACGATCATGACACAAGATAGAAGCACCAGAGTTGGCCCAAGATCATAGCTCACATGCCACGATTTTGATAAAAGACCAAGACATGGCCCTGCCACGATTGTGGCTGAAGGCTCAGATGTGGCCCATGATCTTAGCCTGCGTCGGGTAGATGCGTAGACACTAAAAAACTTTAAGTTTTGAGGGATTTTTCGAACCTTTCAGATCCCTAAAAAACCCTAAGGCTTCTTAGAACACAAAGGATATTTAAAGAACAAGACCAAGAGGCAGAGAGAGCTTTGGTGTCAGTCACTTTTGAGAAACCTTAGAGAGAATTGATCGAGAGATTGAGAAAGCGAAGAAGGAAGAGAGAAGTGGAGATCCTAACTTGAATTACTCCTCAAATCAGGAGTTTTCTGATGTCACTGCCTCCCATCATCTATTCAGATCATATTTCTTGGTTATCTTCAATTTTATTATTGTATAGAATTGGGAATAATAGTTTGATGATAGGATTTTTGAATGTTGAGATGTTCTAAACTCACCTTTAGAGTTTTATCTTTGAATTAATGAATTATGATTCTTTATGTTTTTATAGGTTTATTGTGATTTAATTCTACAATTGCATAATTCGATAATAACTTAAGAGGGTGAATTGAATGAAAAATAATTAAATTGGGCTAACGAGAATTAGGTGATTTGATAGAACAAGAATTAAATTGAATCGGTAAATTATGCGAAGAAAGATCTTGCATAGGTTTATGATAGTTTATTAGACAACTTCAGAACTAATTAGGACTTTGAATGGGTTGTTAATTGAGAGATTGCATCTTCCATAATCTAATTAGGGTTTATGATTTAGGGTTAATGGTTATATCTCGGGAGAGAGAAATTAACCCTTGGATCATCTAAAACCAATAATCTGGTAATTTATAATCCGTTAGGTTAGCATTAAGTATAGGTAAAATTCTCTTTCTCTCAATTTGTAATTCCCTTAGGTTGATTCTTGCGTGTGTGATGCAACTGCTGAATTATTGATATTTTCGTAACTGATTCTTAATTTGATTGATTAAATTGAATTCTCATTTTAGTTTCGTTATATTTTGAATTTCCACGATTTATTCTGGTCTTAGATTTTAGGATTAGATTACTCCTTCTCGTGGAATCGACACCTTAGGTACCAGGCTAACGAACCATGCACTTGTAGATTATCGAGGGTATTTATTAAAACTTAGACACATCAAACACCCGATCAATCATCATCTTTTATGTTTGTTTTATTTTATTTTTAATTATTATTATTTTAATATGTACATATGTATATAATTTTTTCGCATCTTCTCTCTTCATATGGGTTTATTAGAAATAGCCTCTTTACTAGTTAGGGCTAAGGTTGAGTACTACTAAAAATCTCCTGGTCTTGCATATTTGTTGGACTTTTACTAAGTTGTTGTTGTTTTTGAGGATTTTTCTCCAAAAAAGGAGAAAAGAAAAATTTGTCATAATGTGAAATTGAGTTTTGTGATTTGAGTTGAAGTTTAAAGAGTCACAAAGCGAATTGAATCATCTTATGGATTGATGCAACTAATTGGCTACTTAACATTTTGATGAGTCTTTATGATTAAATGAGTAATGGAGAATACGTTTAATTAGTTTATCATGTTTTCCAATTTTTTATTAGAGATTGAATAATAGATTGGATCGCTTGAGGACAAGCAATTACTTAAGTGTGAAGGGGTAGGGTTTGACGTATGTTATACATACACTATTTTTAACATTATTTTTATGGCATATTGTTATTGATTGACCTTTTCTGAGATGGTCAAAATTGTAATAAACCACAAGAGCACTATGTAGCTGTAGCTAGTATTAACAAGTACGGGTAAATTCCCAAAGACTATGAATACTAGTAATCACCTTCTTTTGCTATCTAACATAAAGGTTGATTTTAGATTTTTAATGGAAAGAAACTAAAAGAAAAACAATTAAATAAAATGGGAAACAATAATGAACATAAAGATAGTGGAATTCACTTAGAAAGCTATCATTATTATAAATTAATATCTAGGCTCAAATCCCTTTAAAACCTTTACAAATTGATCTTTTATAATGTAATTATTTGTTAATTTATTGGACTATGGAAAATCCTATGGTATGCTAGTAGCTAACCTTGAGTCTACTAGCAACTAATCCTAAGGTCTCTAATTGAACTACTCAGGTTAAATATTATAAGATTGTACTATTGATTTATGAGTCCTGTTAGGTTTGACCCTAATCCAAAGGATTTATCTCATCCTATCTCTAGGGTTGAAATCAACTCCTTCTAATTATCACAGATCTATTCAACCTAAGATTTCTCAATCTCTACGTATGAAATAAGTTTATTAATAAAGCACATAATCAAATCACAATAATTAATTGAACCAATTACATTAATAAGGGAATCAAATCATATCAAAGGATTAACATAAGGTTTATATAACCTACATACTAACTGGATGTTTAGTTACACATGATTGAACATGAAATCAAATGTACGTAAACAAAAATACAAATCGAAAATAATGAGTTCATAATTCTAAATCTCCCTGATTTTCTTCTATGGAATGTTCTTATGATGTGGTGGCTTAATCTTGTATTTTGATGGATCCATCGATGATTTCTTCTTATTTTCTGCTTCTTTGGACCAAAATCGTCCCTTTTGGATGTTCACTACATCTAAAAATCATCTCCCCAAGTCTCCCCTCCTGATTTGCCTCTGAAACGTCAATTTATATGAAAATCTTAGTTTTCGAGTTATACATAGCCTCTTTCACTGTCGTGCATCAGACCGTGAATAATCAGAATTCATCGAGTATCAAGAAAATGCACAGTTGTGCAAAAGTGCACAATCGTGCACTCCTTCCAGATTGTTGATTCTTTGTTTTACATCGTGTTTTCATTCGAATTCTTCTCTTTTAAGTCTATGAAGGAAATAATACTCTATAAACACACTTGAAACAAATTAAGTATCAAATATACAATAAAATATAAAATATCAAGCAAAATACAGCAAATATGGATGTAAACATATAGTCAAATATCCACCTATCAAATATCCCCAAACTTAAGTTTTTTCTTATCCTCAAACAAATCATAATCAAAATTACAAGTTTACAACATCAATCCATCATAGATCTCAATATGTCCATTCATACTATACATCATCATATCCTATTGAATAAAATTAACATATAATTGGAGTCAAGTTGTCCTAAAATTAACTTGCTAAGCAATATTAATAGTAATCACATCAACAATTACATTTAAATCAAAAGCATATCTCTTTACACCCTCACCAAGATTTCACTTAATGCACTCAAGTGTTTAGGGCGAAAGGTATCAAAAGTCTCAATCAATGCATAGTAGAATCTTTACTATAGAATTGCAATAAAATCATATCTCGATCCCTTATGTACAAACTAGAAACAAAAATCAAAAGGTTTTTGTATAGGTTATAATGGGAATTAGGTAAGGTATAATTGGGATAATAACAAGGGTTAAATGAAGGAAATATACTCAAAGAAATATTATAAGACTTGTTTACAAGTATACATTGGTCCTTTCAACATAAATCCATTGGACCTATATATTTATTCTTCTTTTTCTTTCTATTCCTTCTTTCTTTCCTTCTTTCTTTTTTTTCTTTTTTATTCTTTTCTTTTTATTTTTTCACAATATTCATTCAATACCACAATTCAAGAAATATTAGAACTTTCACAAATTTCAAGTCTCAACAATTAAATAATGTAAATCATCTTCTCAAAATAGTAAAAAAGTCTTCAAAAAAAAAAGGATAAAGGTTTATAATTTGAATTTAAACAATGAAAAAGGATAAGGCTTAACTTGGTCATTCCTAAAGGTAAATTTTGGGTATGGTAATTTCAAAGAAATAGGCTAAGCATGTTAGTTAATCTAATTGCCTTTATCATATTAATGCTTTTAATTTAATAAATATGGTCTCAATATGCATATTAAAAGCAGGTTCTAAAATCATTCTAATATACACGATATTTTATGAAATTTGTTCTTTAGGCTCAAAAGCTCACGAAAATGAATTGGTATATGAGTGTAAATAATGTGCAAATTCATTCAACTTGAATATTTCAATGATTACGAAAAATATGACTTAGAATACTTATTCTAACCATCATCCTTCAACACACCAATTCAAATTAATATTCAACAAGGACATACGGGATTCATGTTACTTTCCGATTATGATAATTTTTTTGATTTGGATCCATCCAATGTGAGACTAACATCCTTGCAAAATATGAAAGAAAAGTCTAAAAAAGGAACAAAAGAATTAACATAACGGAATATAGAATCCTATACTAACATGAAAGAAAAAAGAAGATATTATCAACATTGAAATATAATTAAAACTAACTTATAGGTTGCCTCCGATGCAACGCTTCTTTAACATTGGTAGCTCAACATCTCTTGCATGGTTAACGTCATCTTGGATCAATAATCAGTGACTTACTCCCACTCTTTTCTCCACAAAGTAGTTTTTGTAGCCTGCAAACAAGCCACATATTATAAGATAATAACAAGGGCATAACTTAACAAATTAATAAATCCAATTTCAAGTAATAATGCCCTTTGTAATGACAAACTGTTAACAAACTTTGGAGAAGTGGGAACCCTCTATACTTAAGGTCACTACCAACACCTCATCAGTAGTTTCCTTACTTTGATCCTCCGCCAATTCTTCCTCAATCACCTCTTCTTTTTCATGGATAAAAGTTTCTAGCTCATCTTCTTCAATTACCTTTTATTGCTCCTGTACATTTCCTTCTTGGATGGAGACTTCTTCTTTCAAAAGCTCTTCTTAGAATATCACTCCATTCATGAAGCTAACCTTTGCCTTTTCTTCACTCTTGAATTCGAGTTCCTTAAGTTTCATATCAACAAAGAGTTCCATTAATTTATTATTAATACTTTCTTCCTCTTCCTCTTCTTCTTTTGAGAGCTTATCTTCATTACTAAGGGTGATTGTCATTTCAAATTCATTAGGATCTATTTCATTAGGATTAGGCAAATCCCCAGTTGTTCATTCTACTAGCTGATCAATTTGATTCACCATATTTTCTATACGAGCCTCTATTTGTTGATACCTCATGTTTGATTCTTTAATAAACTTAGTCATCATGTCTTTCAAAGCAATGGTTACCTCCTTGCATTCTTAAAGTGTATCTTCATTCATGAAATCAACTATTGTCTCTTCTTCACTATGAGATGGTTGGAAACTCAAATCATACTCATCATATGTAGGTGAAGAAAATCTCTCATCGAATTCACATTGACTAGCTACTCTATGGGCAAGGCATTCCATTAGTTTGTCTGCAATACTTTCTCTTTCTTCTGGAAGCTCTTTTGAATTGTCCCTCTATTCATGAAACCAACCCTTGTCTTTTCTTCACTCTCAAATTTGTGTCGGTCAACTTTCATTTCAACAAGGATTTCCATTAATTTATCTTCCAGAGTTGGCTCGTTATTAAAGGTGCTTGGTATTGTAAGTATTCAGCTGGAGTGTGATTATTCCATCCATAGATATAAGAGTTGCTCCACTTTGAATTGTAGTTGTTCTTGTATACTGCATCATGAGGTTGATAGTACATGATCGGTCACCACTACAAGAGTTAAGACATTTAGTGACAATTTTTTGTGTGACTAACTATTGTTTCATCACAAATACGAGGTTTTTTATGACAAGAAAATTGATTGATACTATTGTTTGGATTTACTGTGATGATTTATTTTTTTTGTCAATACTATAATAGTAATTATGACAATTTTGTATCTTTCACAATTAAGTTGTCACTATTAATATATTAATAGTGATAACTTTTCTTTTATCAGTTTTGTCATTAAAAGCTATGCAATTTAGCACCAAAATAATTTTGGCGCGAATAAATTGTAATTGTGACAAAACATATATTAGTAACTATTATTTTCTATTTGTTGTAACAAAACATAGTTTCGTCACCAATATTTTTTTCTTTTTGTTACGAAATGGTTAATCATCACACAATATTTTATTTGTTGTGACAAAAAATTTTGACAATAAAGATTCAATTAATTAGTGTCTACTTCATATTGTCATAATAGCCGAACTATAATTACGGTCACAACTATTCCTAATTTAGTGACAATTTTTTGTGAGTAACTATTTTTTTATCGCAAATACAATATTTTTTAGTGCCAAGACAATTGATTAACACTATTGTTTGGATTATCTGTGATGATTTTTATTTTTCAATAATACAATGGTAACTGTGGCAATTTAGTATCTTTCACAGTTAAATTGTCACTATTAATATATTAATAGTGTTAAATTTTATTTTATCACTAAGTTTTGTCACTAAAAGTCTATGAAATTTGGCGCTACAATAATTTGAGTGAGAATTAATTGTAATTGTGACAAAACATATGCTGGTAACTAACGTTTTCTATTTATTGTAACAAATCATAGTTTGGTCACTAATATTTTTTTCTTGTTGTGACGAAACAGTTTATCGTCACACAATTTTTACTTGTGACAACAACTTTTGTCAGTAAATATTCAATTAATTAGTGTCTACTTAATATTGTCACAATCACCAAACTATAACTATGGTCACTATCATTTGTAATTTAGTGACAATTTTTGTGTGCTTAAGTATTATTTCATAACAGATATGAGGTTTGTTTTGACAAAACAATTGATTGATACTATTGTTTGGATTAACTGTGATGATTTATTTTTGTGTCACTAATACTATGGGAATTATGACAATTTAGTACCTTCACAATTAAATTGTCACTATTAATATATTAATATTATCAAAATTTCTTTTATCACTAACCTTTGTTATTAAAAGCTTATGTACTTGTTATGATGAAAACTTTTGTCAATAAAAATTTAATTAGTTAGTGTCTACTTAATATTGTCACAACAACCGAACTATCACTATGCTCAATATTATTTATAATTTTAATGACAAAAATTTTTGTTGTCACTTGATCAAATTTTTATTACAAAAGTTTTTATTTGAGAAATTAAATAATTTCATTAAAAATTGGAGAAGTTAAATCTGGATGGCTATCCCTCATGGATAGCCCATTTGGTTCACTTGAAACACGAAAATAGCTGAAAAACGAGAACGTTTACAAAAGGCATCTTTAAACGATTTAGGGTAAAACTAATTTTGTCTTTCTTGAATATTCAATCTGTTACTCAATTAAGGAGAATGATTTCGATACTCCGAAGGTGACGCTTGCGAAGATCCAAGGGACTCCTCTTCTCAGTCTTATTCTCAGTAGGTATTTAGGTCATATTTGCATTCATTTTGCATATTCATTCATTCATTTTAGTAGTATTTTTAGGTTTATTTATTTATTTTCATTGATTTTGATATTTATTTTATTTTTCTTGTTTCTTCGTAGAAAGCATGAAGTTTAGCTTCAAATCACACCTAATCTACTATAGAGAAAAATTTGAAATGAAAAAGTTTGCCTTGTAATTTAATCGTTAAGAAGTTTGGAAGTTTTTGTGCGCCTGGCAGATACATTAAGAAGCAACTTACCAGCTGGGAATTGGAAAATACACAACAACTGGCAAGTTAAAAGAATGCACTCACAAAACAACACAACAGAAGGTCCAAAAGAAGAGTCCAAAATGTGGTGGACTGGGGGACTTTAAAAGGGGGGAAAAAACGTTTTAACGTGTTAGGTTTTAATTGGGGAGAAGACTTGGACGCCACAGTTCCCAAACCTGGACACACGAAGAGACATTGCAGCTCCAAGGCTTAACGCGAGGAGACCTAACACACGGAGAAGACCTAGACATCGCAACTCCAAGACCTGGACGCACAACAATGACCTAACGTAGGGTGTGGGAACAAAAACGAAAAAAGCAACAGATTGGAGAAAGGAAGAAAAGATGCAGGCGAGAAACAGAACCAAGATAAAGTGACGTCGCAGTTGCAAGCACCATTTTCAGACCTGGATTTTTTTAATGTTTTTGTTCAAGATTCACCAGAGTTCTTCACTCCTTACTCCTCTAATGTCTATTCTCCTTGTTTTGATATTTATTTTGT
>JAOQMP010000001.1:10135249-10145368 GCA_027563575.1 Erythroxylum pedicellare
TTTGTCATGTTACCAATTAAAATTAATAATCACAAAATTAAGGTGTTTAATTTATTACATAACGATGGGACATAGGCATAATTTTAACACCTCTCTTCTTTACTTTTGTTGTTTTCTGAGTTGGCAAAACGTGTGTCCCATTCATGAGAAAGGCTCTAACTTCTTAGTCTTCTCTACCAGGGACTCCATTAGTAGCTTCATGAATCTTGGATATTTCATGATGCGTCCAAGCTTGCCACGTTTGGGGTATTTACTCTTCTTAAGGTTTCAACTCTTCTTTTCATGAGCTTGTTCATCACCTTGCTTTTGATTTTCAGAACTTTGTTGATCAGTTTTCATCTTATAAAGTCTTTTATTCTGACTTTTCTTTTGGGATTTTGAAAATAGCGCTTCACTGCTTCTGGTGTGAGAAGTACTTCTAGATATTGGTGACAGCCATTTGCGAGGATATAGACCCTTAATTAGCAAGTAGATTATCCAACTCTTCAATAGAAGGTTGCATAGTCGATCCTTGGACAGAAATCAAGAACGACAGCTACTCATTATTAATGCCACGAACCAATGTGCTCTAGGTTCTATCATTTCTAAACTTCTCCTTTGCAGCTAATTGAGCAATCTCAGGATATAAAATCTTCAAGAAAATATTGAGAAATCGTCATAGTTCGTTGACAATTTGCCAACTCAATCACCAAATATTGAAGTCTAAGAAAGTCTTCTATCTTAGCCTTCTCTCGTTCGTATTCCTCCGGAGGACACTTTGGGGTAGAAAAGATTATACAAATTTAACCAAGTTTTAAACATAATTTTAAAATTATTTTAAAAATACTGTTCAGTTTCAAAATTACGATAATTATTTTTCTTAACATGTTTAAGATTAAAATTTATATTAATTCTTAATTAATTTTAGAAAAGTAATTTTCTAGAATTAGAATTAATTAGTTTCAACTATATCAAAATTTATTAATTAGACTCTTTAAATTAAGAAATTGTTTTCTCCAGTAACTAAGAAAAAAGCCAAAATATTAAAGGTTGATACAAGTTTATGAGTTGCTAATAAATTTAAAGATAATATGACAACCATTAGACATTAGGTAGAACAATGAAACTATTAAAGGAGATCACTACGTCAAGCAGTAGTTGATTACTAGGACAGGCTCCAAACTGGTTTAGTCCATCATTAGAATCCATCTTAGGTGCCACAATCAAGTGCTTGACAAACAGAATTATTATAAATTGCTTTGATACCAAGTTGAAAATATGAAAGAAAAAACAATACTTCAACTATAGCTAGTTACACCAGCTAGTAGTATGCATAAAGTGAAGTTAGCAACACCAAAGACTAAATCTTGCTGGAGAGATGTATTGTATTAATGCTACTTAATCAGAAAAATTCAAGACCTGATATATATAGACCCATATAGGACATTGAAGAAACTGGTTCATAAATGACATGAGTCTTAGGATTAACACAGACTCTTTGGATAAACAAAGAGACTAAATAACTAATAAGACACCACAAACTAGGTATATGAACCAAACAAGTATCACAAACTTCAACACACCGCAGACTGAGTAAACGAATCAAGTAAGCATCACAAACTTCTAACACCATCCTCCAAAAATTATTCAGAAGAAGAGGAAAGGTAAAATAGAAAATTCTATTATGATGATAATTCCCCAGAGATGCAAACAGGTGGTCAACAGCAATTATTTCTGGAGGTATTTATCAAACCAATCACTCGCTTCCTTCACCATAAGAGACGTCATTTGATGTCCAATTCCAGGGTGTGCAATAAACTATATGCATATAATGGAACGTCAGTATTATGACTATCAAATGCAGGTGTCATGCATGCTCCAAACGCGTATGACTATCTACTGTTCTATGTCTTACCACTTATTAATGGATATCAAACAATAGGAGTAAAAACGGAAAAACATGTGTATCCATTGCCCCATATCTACCCAAAAGGGATAGCAAATAAAAACAATGAACAGAGAAGATGCATGAAAGATTGTTCAAATTTCAAGAGCTCTTAAGGTTCACACCTCAAACTTTTCCTGACTGTGAGCTTCTTCATAGGACATTTTTCCTCTTGATACAGGAACTTTTAAGCCGGGGAGAGGGCAACGAGGATCTTCTGCACCTGTTTTTCAAATACAAAATGTATTTGACTTCATATGAGCATTCAAAGCAGAAAAAACTTGATCTAAGGGACAGTATGTAGTCAAACTATATTCAGAAAGCTACCAAGACTATGCGCTGAGACTAGATATGTCGTTTCATGTAATACTTAAAAGGACTAAACGACTGCTTCTTAAGCAAGAAAGGCTGAAATAGTATGCATGAGGATTAATCTAAAAAGACTATATAATGCAGCTTAGCACCCATACTTTAGAACCTTATGTGAATTCAACTATTCAACTCTAGATAAATGTAAAATATAAAATTGATCATAGCTTCTGAACAAGGTATATAAATGTACCATTAAGAATCAATAGTGGACGTTGTGCAATGGCTGGAATTGTATATGGCGAATCAAACCTACTGGCCAGACCAGGCGCAATCTTATCCCAGACCTAATCAGACATAAGTAAACAGAAATGATTAAAATTCCTTATACATGAGAGAAGTAGTCTCCTTATAGAAAGTTCTCTCAAGAAATGCAAGAATAATATGGACAAAATGTCAACATGTTGTTTGGTATAAGACAGCATAAAAAAAAAAGTAAGCACTTGAAGTTAAGGACAAGTGATAATGAACAAAAAAATCGTGAAATGTCAATCAGATAACCCACACTACTTAGCTGGCCAAAGAGAATCCTGAAAGAATAACAGAGTTAAAAGTATTAAAAAGATGGCATCAACCTTCTCCACCACTTCTTTATCAATTGCACTTTTTCCTAAACCCAATCGAGCTTCTGCAACCAAAATCAAGTAATTAAAAAATATAATGGACACAAGAGCTCTAGTTGAAACACAATTGTCAAATAAGTAAGCTACAATAAGCATATTCTTACATCCCTGTGCTTGTCGTGATGCTTAAGGCAGAAAAAAATTTCTTGACCGGTTACTGGTTCATTAATTATTCTCTAAGGACATTAAGTTTCATAGTTGGTGCTTTAAACTACATGGAGAAAGCTGAGACTGGTATTGTAATGGAAGTGGTGCTTCTGTAAATCTCGATCAAAAACTTCTGCTTGCATTTTTTGGCCTCCATACCTTCAAACAGAGGCCGAATACTATCCACCCGTCCCTGCCACATGTCATTATCTATTGCCCATCGAAATCCCTAAAATTTCATTTAATAAATTTTAGAATATTATATTATTAGATGTGAAGAAGCTAATTCCTCAACAGGCTTAGCTAGTTTACTGGACCAACCTGCACACCAATTATAGGGACAGCCACCGTGTATCTGGTGTCGGCAAAAGCAGCAAACCATGCATGCATCCCTGCGTCAAATAATGATACACAAAGGGTGAAGAAGTACCAACAATGACATTCTACTGATGATCGTTTCATAGTTGAAATAACTGACCTCCTAGTGATTCGCCAGTAATTCCTATTCTGTTAGCATCAACATCTTCTCTCTGTGTAAGATAATCTGCTAGTTTTATCAAATCCCAGACCTGCAGTCATAAAAGTTTAGGGGTCTGACTAACAAAGATCCAAATCCAAATTAAATTGTTTTATAGATCTAAAGCATTATCATAACTCTCATATCTTAAGTCTCAATAGACCAGAAGACTATCTCATAAGAATATCATCACAACTCCATGTGTCAACTCTATAAAAATGTCAGTATCCAAAGACAATGAATGAATGAAAGAAAGGAGAACAGGCAGTCACCGTGTCATATATGAATGGCATTCTATCACCTGTTTTCCATGAAGAAATAAGAGCCTGCAAATATATGCCAAAAAAATCCTTAGTGACCGTTTTTTAAACAGAAGACAGCATCTCAAAGTCAATCACTTTGTAACTAGTCACTTTTCTGTGTCATTCAACAGCTAGATTTTTAACAGATTGGCATGAATTCAATAGCAAGGCAATTCCATGATTAAAGCGTTATAGGGCAGATGACACGCGCGCAAGAAAGTGTTTTTTTGGGATTAAAATCCCCTAGGGACAAAGTTCACACGGTGGTATCCGATGCTTACATCTCGATAGGCAGTCTTATTGCCGGCACGCTCTCCATGGTATCGAGAGTCAACGCCGATTGCTACATATCCACGGGAAGCATATGCCTAAGGAGAGCAAAACAAGCATGATGTCTTATCCCCTGCAAAGTTGAGACTTTTAAGCATCAAAAGGACAGAACCTCAAGCAATGGGCGCAACCACTCTTTGCACTTATTCGTGCTATGGAGAAAGACAATAGCAGGTCGCCTTTCTGTCCAATCTTTCACGCTCAAAATCAACAAAGGCAATCTTCCTTGTTCTCCTGCCTATAAAAGCACCCACACGACTTGGTCACAAAAAATCACGAATTTAATGCTATGGCGTAATTCTGAACCAATCAGTTAAATACCTCAGTCGCGAGATAAAGATTCTCCTCCTTCACTACATCCTTAAAATTTTTTATCTCTACCTTGGGACAAGATTTCATAGCCTGCTCACTATTTAACGTTAGTTTAAAAATGAAATTAAACAGGAAAAGAAAATTGAAACACGTAACCTCACTGAAATTGGTGGGGCCAGTGTCATCCTGGAAGAAGGGATTAGTCACTGGTTTTGCATCCTCCACAGACAATGCAACTGAAAACCAAACAGTAATCATACACAAACATGAAGACAAAAAATCTTATATTCAAGACTGAAACTTCAGTTAACCTTCAGTGGACCGCCTACAACGAAGGACTTGTATGAAATCGGAGCTTAGCTTCCCCAAATCGGTCACCTGGGCTTTCATAGTTAATGCGTTGGTTGTTTGGTTGAGGAGGTGCCGAGAAGTGCCGTATTTATAGGAATATAGTTCTTGCGGGCAAGATGGGCACGTTCGAGCTGTCGGGCGGTACACGTGGAATACGTGGGACCTAAATGCACTTGAAGACAACATTTTCACGGAAGAAGCAGTTGGTTTGATGAGGAAGAGGAGGTGGACGATGATGATGGGGTCCTGATTCTTACTGAATTCAACTACAAAAGCTGTTAACGCAACTGATACGTTTTTTCTCCATTTTTTGTTTCTTTTCTAGTTTGCCCTGTAGTAACCAACACATAATAGCTAAAACTGAAACTTCCTTCTAACGAAAGTACATGGCACAGTATAAAGTATTTAACAGAACAAAGAAGGAAGGTTCAAGGATTCGATCTATGAAAGTACAGTCTTGATCAGCCATTTTGTTGTGGTTGGCTCCTGTCGTATGCCCCTTTGTTTCTTCTTCTCCGATTTCATTCTTGAAAAAGAGTATATTAAAATAGGAAATTCTTTTTTAGAAATTAAAATTTTTCATTAAAAATTAGAGAAGTTTACAATTGGGAAGTCTCTTGTCCACTTTGCGAAAGACCACTTGGTTCACAGAGTACAAGAAGTTAGTAGAAACAACGACATTTAACAAAAATACTTAACGTTTGTCAACTAGGGTAAAACGAATCTTATCTTTCTCGAATCTTCGAACTTTTATTCGATTAAAGGTGGACGATTGACGATGCTCTGATGCTCTAGTGGCGATGTAGTGGCTCCAAGAAACAACGTCTTCTCCGTTCTTCGCTCAACTAGCTACTTTTTTTAAGTAATCGACTCCATCTCAGACATCCTTTAGGGATTAGGGCTTTTTATGTATCGCTAAGAGTTTGCTTCATTTTCAGAGGAGGGAGAAAACTCTTTGAGGGTTTAGCTCTTCTGTGACAATCCAGCGAGCGAGATCACCACTCAAGTCAATATTGATTCTTGCTTCATAACCTTACTCTACTCCTTCTTCAATCGATCTCTTTAGTCAAATCTGGTATGGCTAATTTGAGTTCCACTCGTCTGAGATTGTTTTTCTTAAAGATTTACAGGAACTTTAGAGTCTATCTAGATAAGAGAGAACAGGGAGGAGGTCACATCACTTAAATAGGTATGTAATTTAAAGCTTTATTGATCTTCCTTTTTTTTCCTTGAAAAAAGCTCCACTGTTTGAACAATAATTCATTGATAATAGGGATGTGAACAAATAGCAATGTTCTTCATATTGTGTTTAACGCAATAAAAGGGGGAATATTTTCAGGTGTCAATACTGAACCATTTCTCAATTTCCTTAAAACTGCCAAGAATCATCTGTTTGTATAATCTTGGGTACAGTTTTGAACTGTGGTTAGATTTAATTTTTGCATTGTGGATTGAGTAACTAATTTTTAGGAAATATCTAAAATGGCTATTGCTATAATCTCCATACAAGAGCCATTCTTCTACTACAGTATATGTTTAATTGATTGATGATTAATTGCTCCCTTATGCTGGCAGTAGTGAGTTCTATAAGAGAGATTATTGAAGTAGATTGATCTTTAAACCTTCTACTATTCCTCTCTTTCCAGATAACTTGGAAACTTGTAGCTACCAAGAGTAGTATAATAGCCCTATCATATTTTGAAATGTTTAATTTAGGTAGATCCTATATGATATTTGTGAGTCTGCCATAGTTAAAATCAGGGGCACATAGAGTTGAAATTTTTGCCCATATTCCTTTGGAGAAGACACATTCAAATAACAACTGGCCTCTGGTTACATCCTCTAGATTGCATAGGATACATAATTTAGAGGAGGTTAGGAATTTCAACCTATCCATGGTACTCAGTCTATCCCACATTGCCAGCCATAGCAGAAAACTAACATTAGATCTAAGTGCTTTATTCCAGATCAAAGCATCCCACGTTACTCTATTTTCAAACCTTCTGCTCATCTTTCTGACTTCCTTAGCAGTAATCACAAAAATAGGAATATCCTTCCATAAATAATTATCTCTTTCCCCATAACTTCTAAATTGAGGAATGTGCAGAAGTGTAGTCTCATTTAAGGATAAAGACCAATTTCCATTCCTTATTATTTCTTGGAGCTTAGTATCCTTAGAGAATCGATTTAAAAGGGAATTTGCCATATGGTTTTGTATTAAAGGTCCATTTCTTGGCCAGTTATCATCCCATAAGGAAAATCTGGCTCCTGCCCCTATCTAGCAAGTGATGTGATGATACATTTCATCCCTCATTCTAAGAAGTTGGTTAAAAAATCGAGTGTAACTAACCTTGGTTTTTAGAGCCAAAAACTCCTTCCTTTTAGTAAATAAGAATGAATCCATTTAGTCCACATTGATTGTTTATCACTAAGGATTCTTCAAATCCTCTTGGACCTAAGAAATATGTTTTTAGTAGAGATTGACTCTAGTCCTAACCCACCTTCATCTTTCGATTGACAAATTATCTACCAACTTACTTTGGCTATTCCTTTCTCGCCATTCCTTTTCTCACATAGAAATTGTTTCATCAATTTTTCTATTGTTTTAATCAGCTCTTTTGAAAGAAAAAGGTATAAACACCAATAAGTATTCATAGACAAAATAACCGATTTCAGTAGCTGAAGTTTCCTTCTATAGGATAGTACTCTAGTGTTCAAAGGAATACATTCATAGAATCTAAGCCTCCTTGATGAGATAGGAATCCCTAAGTAGTGTAGAGGAGGAGCTTTATTTTCCATACCGGTAGCTTGAGCTAAATCATTTGAAAGATGAGAAGCATTATTGGAGAGTATGATATAGCTCTTATGCTGATTAACACATAAGCCCGACATCTCCTTAAATTGATTGAGAGTTTTCATCAGAAGAGAGACTGAGTGAACATTTGCTTTGCTTTGGAGAATAAGATCATCTTCAAAACATAAGCTAGTTCGAGAATTTTCCTTGCATTTATAGTGAAATCTGAATTTAGGATCAGTTGAAGTGTTGTGCTTTAGTAACTGAGTGAGGACTTTCATATAGATTAGGAATAGGTAGGGAAAAGGGGATCCCCTTGGCTAAGACTTTTTTTTCCTTTGAAGACCTTCGTAGGACTCCCATTAATCATTATCCCATAGGAAGCAGTAGATATGCATTGTTGAATCCACTTGATGAATATTAAGGGAAAACATATTATCTCCAATGTGTTTAGCATAAATTCCCAATTCACACTATCGAAAGCTTTCCGTAAATAAACTTTTATAGTGAAATTTTGGGGACTTCTTCTGCAATTATACCCTTTCAAAATCTCCTGAACAGTAAGAATATTGTCCCCTATATCTCTGCTTATCATAAAAGCTCCTTGATTCTCACTGATGAGAAATTTTAGAACGTCCTCCAGCCTATTTGCAAAAATCTTAGCAATGATCTTGTAGAGGAAATTTGTACATAAAATAGGTATGTAGTCACTCTAAATTTCCGGGCTGGAGTTTTTAGGGACCAGGCAGAGAAAGTCTTGTTTACTTCCTTTAGTAAAACCCCTTTTAAGAAGAGCATATGCATTGCCTCCTTGACTATACCCCTAAACTATTCCAAGTTTCCTGATAGAAATCAACACCACGACCACTGAGTGCTCACTAAAATACAAAATTTGAGAAGAGATTGTTTCTGATAATATAATATAAAATATAAATATATATGTATAAATAAAAAAATAAAAATGTAATGTAATATATAATGCAGTATTATAAAATATAGTAAAGATTAGCCATAAAAGATAAATTACGTGAATAAATACATAAATCAGGAAAAAAACAAATACAAGAATAAATCAAACTAGTCATTGCAACAAAATAATTAGACTAACTAAGAAACTACTTATACTAATAACTAGAAGGAAAGTACTACATATTCAAAATATTATGAATAACTATAAAATGAAATAATCAAAGAAAAATGTTTAAAAGATTTAAGAGAACGAGAAAGATCTCTCTATGTGAGATTCATTATCTGCATTTTAGTATGCCAAAATTTTCAATAACAAGTTATGTTCTCAGTAAGTTCCAACAGAGCCATATTATTCTTGATTACTTCCTCCCAGTTCTTCTTAGATCTTTATTTTGTCCTCTTACAGTTTAAGTATGATTTTCTCACATCTACTCACTAGAGCATCAAATAATAGAAAAGGACTTAAATTAGTGACATGAAGAAATCAAACAACTAGATAGCAGAGACTGCAAACGAGTTAAGAGTGAGAACATAACACTAACTATTGTTATTGATTTTTAATTGGACAATTATTAATTATAAAATTTATAAATTAACTTTAAGAAAATTAAATTTGATCCAGATTAAAGATAATAAATAAGTCCAATAAAAATTTTGATTAAATGAACTGAAGTTCAATGAGAGAAATGAGCCCTATTCAGTATAGGTCAATTATTTATTGGAATTGTGATAGGAAGACCTAATAAAGTTACTATAAATAGATGATAAGTGTTGGATTGAAAACATAAGCATACTAGATTTTGTGAAATAGTAGATTTCAAAAACTTTTTCCGAAATCAAAATGCAGCGGAAACATAATAACCAAATTAGCATGTTTAATCCATACATGATACGGTATTAGAAAAATAAATAATATAAAAGATGATAGAAATTTTACCGACTCCTTAGTTATAGCTTTGACTTCTCGTTATGGTATCCTTTCCTTGTTATTGTATCTTCTCTTTGTTATTGTATCCTCAACCAATCTGATCTATCATTTGTTTTCCTTAGACAACTTGGTTAGCAAGATCCTTTGGTGGGAAAGGAAAGGAGAAGAAATATTGTAAAAGTTTACCTTAGTTAAAAGAACTAAGAGACTCTCTCTTTGCTAATTTCGATCATGAAAGAAAGGAGTGTAGAATTCCAACCAACTCACCACCTTTTTCTCTTTCTAAAAATGAAAGAGAGAGCAATAAATCAGACCATCTCATTTGTTTAATATGGTTAAATGAAAAGACAAAAACCCAAAAGCAAGACACATTTTCTGTTAGCAAATGAAAGAAGGGAGACAGAACATCAAATGCATTACTCCCTTCTTTAATCAAAAGAATGCTAAAAGGTTTACAAGTTTTTCTACATGTCAATATTAAATGACAACCATTAAACCATTTAATGATAAGATCATTAAACCATATAATGAAGACACTATTAAACCATTTAAT
>JAOQMP010000001.1:10152887-10165085 GCA_027563575.1 Erythroxylum pedicellare
TAAATCCTAAAATCACCAAAATTAAAAAATATCACAATTCCACTAACCCGTAAAATTTCCAATGTAAAAACATTCATGATTCTCAAAAACTCACAAATCAATCCAATTATACCCGGAATTATTCATGAACGCATGTACACTTATTTTCATGTGCAGATAAATTCACTATTCATATAAATGTGCATGGCATATTGTGTATGAGCATGAAGAAGCATGTCTAAGCCTTTCCTATCTTACTCACATTTACTATTTTAACCTTTCCATAGGTAATGGGATGTTACATATGTAATGCTCATACAAATAAAATCAATCTCTTTTGTTTTATTAATAAATATTTTCATTACTAAAGTAACTGGAAGAAAATTAAGTTATAGTAAATGCACTTGCCTTCCAGGGCATTATATTTGCATAACTCCAACAGATTCACCTCAAGATTTTTGAAGAAATTACATAAGGAGTTAGGAACTAGACTGAATTTTCGTATAGCTTTTCATCCTCAAACGGACAATCAAAAGATATACTTAGGAGTTATGTTATTGATTTTAAAGGAAACTGGGATAAACACCTTCTATTGATTGAATTTGCATATAATAATAACTATCAAGCAAGCATACAGATTGCACCATATGAGTTTCTTTGTGGTAGAAAGTGCAGAACACCCTTATGTCAGATAGAACTCAGTGAAAGCAAGATCGTGGGTCTAAAACTAATAAAGGAAACTGAGGATAAAGTTAAGCTTATAAAGGAAAGGTTGAAAGCTGCTTCTGATCACCAAAGATCATATGCATATTTGAAGAGAAAGGATATTGAATTTGCTTTTGGTGATAATGTTTTCTTAAAAGCTTCACTATGGAAGAAGGTGTTTCAATTTGGTAAGAAGGAAGTTAAGCCCTAGATTCATTGGTCTATTTGAGATCATTGAGCATGTGGGACCAGTAGCCTACAGATTAGCATTTCCACAAGATATGGAAAAGAGTCAAGATGTCTTCTATAACATCCCACTACCATAAAGTATATACCCGAACATCTAGACAAAATTCATGTACATATCCTATGACAATGGTATGGTAGCGCAAACATAATCTCTTAAATGGCATCATAAAGAATATACAATACCAAAAACCTCAACACTTCATTTCATTCATTGACAAAAGTTTACAATGTATTCATTGAAACAAATATTTACAATCCTTATATAGAAGTTCTATATAACAAGAAACTACAAGTTACAAACTATAACTCCTCTGATGTAAACTGACAGACCTTTAAGCCATATCTTAATCCAAAATGTTCCTCCAGATAAATTTTAAGAACTAGGTCTCCTATCTCGTACCTGAAAAGCTATGTTGCAATTTTTGATAAGTTTTGCAAACCGAATAAGTGAACCATGATTGATGTTCTCACCATGATTGATGGTCTCACCATGACAAATACACAATATCACTCATTTTATATACATTCATTCAGAATATGAATAATCCAAACAATCACATTATCATGGAACATCACTTTATCATCAAAATTTTAGAAAATATTTCATAATCATATATATACAAATGCAGATGTATATGAGACTCCAGATTCGTTATTATTTGTTATGACTGAGTGCCTTTCAGATATAGATACAGATACTGGCCTATTGGGCTTAGTCAGAAATAGAAATCATAGAGCAAAGCTCTACGTGCAGAATTACTCTAATCATAATGCCTTTATCTGAACATGCATTTTATGAAATGCATCAAATAACAGAATATGCCTTGTATAGCCTTCACTTTTAATGCACAAACAGAATCTCATATTCATCAGACTTAAGTCTGGCATTTAACTTTTGTTGATTATACAGATATCATTTAGAATTCAGATGCAAATAGAACACTTCCAATACATTCCCGAATATCAAACTCCTCCGACCATCAAATTTTGGAATTCATAAACAAATCACAAATAGTTCAATAATTGTAAGTTAAACAAAATAAATACTGATTTATTTCAAGTTGCCTTCGAATCTATCTTCCTTGATTATGACTGCCTTTAATATTGTATTTTTTAAATCCACATAAATATTTGGAATCAGTTTGTACTTGAAATTCAATAGGTAATAAATCATCTCTCCATTTCTGTAGAGTTTTGATACATACAAGTGTCTCCTTCTCATAAATCAGATATTTACTTTCAATAGGACTAAAAGTCTCGTTGATATATTTGCATAAAAAATGTTTTCTAGAATTGGGTGGTTGTGTCAAAAGGAAGCCTGCCGATGTATCAATACTTGCATCAATTTGTACAATTGATTTATTGTTAGCAGCATAGTTATATAATGTTGGTAGTTTTTGATAGAGTTTTTAATGCCTTAATAGCTTATGTATCTTTGTGAGCCCATGGCCACTGATTTTTTATACTACACTTAAGTTGTAATTGCTTTCGTGCTTTGGCTAAATCTTTTAAGAATCCTTGATCAGATATATAGTTTAATAATCCTAAAAATCTTTAGATTTCTTTAACATTTTTTAATTTATTCGAAAGTTGATACAATTTTTCAAGGATATTAGGTTGTAATTTTAAAAATCCATTGGAAAATTGTATTCCTAAATATTCAATATTTTTTAGGTAGTTTTATTTTCTTCTTGCTTAAAATTAATCCCTTTTTTTAACATCTTAGTAATACCTATTTTACTTTTTGTAAATGGCCTTCTTTAGTTTTATTGGAAAAGATAATTATATCATTGATGCTAAAGAAAATTCTTCTAATCCTTTTAATAAATTCTAGGTGATTGTTTTAATCCAAATGGTAATACATTCCATTGATAGTGTTTCTGTGGGGGACATATAAAAGTAGTTATTAGTTGCCAGTTTCCAGATTTTGTATCTAACGTAGTAAACCAGTTATGTTTTTTTAATTTACAAAATATATAATCTTTGTGAGGTAATTTATACGCATCACCTGTAGTTACGTTATTTGATTCTTTATAATTAATTACCATTCGTCATTTTCCTCTTTTTTGTTTAGAGTGATTGTTTACATAAAATGTTAGTGCTGAATGTTTGCTTGTACTAGGTGAGGTCAATTTTTTTCTAATAATTCATAATATTCAAAAATAAACTCTTGTACATCTTGTTAAGTATAAATAAACTCTTGTACATCTTGTTGAGTATATGGGATATTATTTTTAATATTTAATTCTTTTAAAGGATCTTTTAATTTGATTTCAATTAATTCATTATTAGTATTTTTTAAAGGATCAAGTGGATTTTCTCTACATAAATGTCAGTTTGTAGGGTAAGATTATTTTGAAGAAAAACTGTAATTGATCAAGTTTTTTAGTTATAAGTTTTAAAGTTTGATAATAACTTGAATGATAAATAGGAATTTTCATAATAATAGATTTTTTATTTAATGAATTAATTATTGGAGTTTTTAATGTTATACAATATAAATATTGACAAAATGGATTATATAATTTCATAAAATTGTTTCCTAAGATTAAGGGTAAACCTGATTCTTGTTGATATATTGATGGTACTGTAAGCGTATAATTTTCTATAATAAGATTATTATAGTAACTTACATACTAAATATATGTTATACTGCCATCAGCTATTCTAATTTCTAAAGGTTTAAATTATGTAATATCACCAGAAAATTATTATTAGAATGGTCTAATAAATTAGCATTAGATATATAATTAGAAAAAACCTTTTGAAGGATTAACTAATGTAAGCACCTTATGGAATTTTATTACTTAAAAAACTATTGGTATTGTATTAAAATTTTATTAGATAATGAAGTAAAAATAAAAAAAAACACTACTGAATTTCTTAATGCCCTTGAACCTATAAAAGCATTTCAAGTAGTTACAAATGAAAATTATAAGGAATTTATTGAAAAGGATATAACATCCTATAAACAGGAAATAGAAAATGATGAAAGAATAAATTATGTCTGGCATTTAAATAATATATGTATATGTAATATATGTTATCTAGAAGAATATATTTGTGAATTTAAAAAATATTATTTTAAATTAACTCGTAATGAACAAGAAATGTATGTCAAAATATTTATTCAAAAATTACCTTATCCAACAAACAGAACTGTAGAAGAGATATTTTTAAAGCTATCAATGAATGGACTGAAGCCCAAAAAACCTTTCAATATTATCCACAAAATAGAGTTCAGTATAGACCTAAAGCAATCATCTTCCTTTATGCAGATCCATTAACCACTTATCTTTTCTTCTAAAGTGACCTTATAGACACCATCTCTCTTACCACTCTAAATACCCTTTTAGAATTTCCTTCTATTAAAAATTTTAAAGAAAGATTTGCAAAAGACCGTGAAGTATTCATTATAGTATTCAATTCTTATCCCCTTTTTAAACAAGCTGACAATCTGAAAGAAACCAAAGTACTAGTTTCATGAATTGCTTATGTCCAATTAGGCATTAGCAATGGTACGTATCCACCAATTGATGCACCACCAAAGTATGAATTCAACTGGGATATAGTTAACCAATTCAACCTCAATTACATGAAGGAGTTTATCTAGGATATCCAATAAAATAACAATGAGTGAAACAAGAATGCAACTTATGTTTATAAGGATTATACAAACCTACATCTTAAGTGATAGTTGTAGGTTGCATGATGTTTTAATAGGCATTTTAGTATATTGTTAGTTGTTAATTAATTGATTCATGCCTGTTTAGGTTTAGAATTGTGTTACTTGGCTAGATATTTATGTTTTGAGCGTTACATAGGTTAGAGCATGCTAATGAGCTTTAATTTTGTGTATTTACGGTGCCTTTATGTATTTGTTAGTGTTTAAGATCAAATATTAAAGAACGAAGGTGTTTCAGAGGAAGCCTCGAAGAAGACTTAAGGCCACGATTATGATAGAAACATTTGTAGGGTGCCACAAGCGTGGCCTGGTTTGCCACAATCGTGACAGAGAGCATTTTAACAAGCTATGATCATGGCTTGAGTAATAGTAGATGGGATTGGCTCATGAAACTCAAATTTTCGATGACATTTCAGAATTTTTTTGTAAAACACAGTTTTTACCTTAAATAGAAAAAACTGCGGAAAAGAAAAGAAGAACCCTAATTTTTATGTGCTTCTATTTTTCTTCAGCTTCTTCAATCTCCAATCCTACAAGTTATTTTCTTTCTATCCATCTTTTATTTCATATATTTAATGTATAATATGGGATTGATAATGATAAATCTTAGGTTAAGGATGTTCTAACTTAATTTAATGTTAATCTAGTTGCTTTTTTGTTGATGATGATAGATGTTGTGATCATTTGTTATATGTCCATGCTCCAGTAACAAATTGAGAGAGTGAACCGATCATAAAATGATTAGATTGGTAATGAGAGTTAAACAAGAAAATAGATCATGTAAATAATCAAATCAGTAATTTATACAAAGAGAGATCTCATGTGAGGACCCGATAATCTATTAGACAACTTAAGATCTAATTCGATGTATGCATTTTTTTAATTGATTGAGAGATTGCAAATTTCATAATTCAATTAGGTTTTAATGATTATAACTCGAGAGAGAGAAATCTACCCTTCAAAAGTCTAATACCAACACCACACTAACTCAAAAGTGACTAAGTTAGTATTAATGATAGAATAAACCCCCTTTCTCATAATTTGTTAATCTTCCTTGTTTCAATTCCAACTGTCAATTTGTGGTGCTCAATTTTGATTTCTTTTGTTCATTTTACAATTTCATTTCAATCAATACATATCTGATTGTTTACTTTTTTGTTTAGTTTTTATTTTCATGTTTTATCCTTTTAGGCCTTAGATAACTTAGAATTCATTAGTTCACCAAGTCCTCGAGAGATCGACAACCTTATATACTACAGTCATGACTTGTGCACTTATGGTATATTGAGGGATAAAAAATTGTAAATTTTTCCCACTCAATCAAGTTTTTGGCATCAGTGATGGGAGTTAGTAAGATTAGTTTAATTCTTTTAGTCTAAAGAGTTTTTGTCACTCTTGTGTCCGCAAATTACTTCTAAATAAATTAAGAAATCATACAATTGCATGAACATAAGAGTTACTAAGAGTTCAAGTCAGATAGCCAAAACTTGACATCGCTTGATTAGAGCGAGCAATCTGAAGAGCTAGACATGAAGAAGAAGAAGATAATACCTAAGCAACCATAGCTAAGGAATTTCATCAAGAGTTTTAGCAAGGAGGAAACCAAGGGAACCAACCGTAGACCCTTATGGATTTCATGAGATCAGGATTTAATGTACAAATTAAGGTATCGCTAGACCACCTTTTTAAGTAGCTTCATTTGAAATAAAACCATCTTTATTAAACATGTTGGAAACCAATGCTTAATTTTACGGGCTAACTGATAAGGATCCTAACTCTCATATAGTCAATTTCTTAGAAATATGTGATACTTTCTGATATCATAGGATGTCATAAGATGTCGTTAAGATAAGGCTCTTCCCTTTCACACTAAGGGATAGAGTTATGACATGGTATCACTCATTATGTCCAGTGAATGTTACAACTTGGGAACAATTAGTTCGACCATTATTAGATAAATACTTTCCCTCTTGAAGACTATAAAGATAATCAAGGAAAAAAAATCTTTCAACAAAGTGATGGGGAGTCACTTTATGAGGCTTGGGAAATGTACAAAAATTTACAAAGAAGGTTCCCTCATCACAACCTCCCTTAGAAATTCCTTTTGCAAACCTTCTAGGCACCAATGATGCAGTGTCAGGATGATCTTTGATGAGGAAGATGGTGGATGAAGTGGAAGAGTTATTGGAGGAAATGGCTAGATACAATTGTCATTGGACAATGGATATAAGTAGATAACATATAACCCTCCGCAAGCAAAAGGGAGCTTTAGTTGTTGACCCAATCACTGAAATGCATGCTAAGATTGATAATTTGATCCAATAGCTATATAATATGAAAGCCTCTTCTTCAACTCCTGTGAAAGTTATTCAGTAAAGATGTGAGTTATGTTACAAGATAACCACAACACCATTGATTGCTTTTTGATGAAATATCATGAATTGGAACAAGATAAATAAATGGAAGGAACAATTTGGTCACAGAGGGGGCAATGACCCCTACTCAAACACAAATAACCCTGGGTGGAAAAATCACCTAAACTTCTTTTGGTCGAACAATGTAAGAGTTCAATTCTGATCTCAAAGAGTACCTGGTTCCCAACAGGAGACCCCAAAATTAATGGACTCTAAGATAGATAAAATTTTAGAAAAGATTTAGGGTATAGTTGATGCTCACAAGAGGTTTGACAGAAAATTTGAACAAGTAGCAAAGAACCACACCTCCTCCATACACAACTTGGAAGTCTAAATGAGCTAATTAGCAGATGCATTATTGACATGAAATACAAGAAAGTAACACCGAGATTATTCTGAACAAAAGGATAATGGTACTCACACAGGTTGCTGAAGAAAAGCCCAATCAAGTTGAAGACGATAGGGAAGAAGACAGGTAAAAGACCAATGAAAGTTCCCTATAGGTTAAATATAACTAACTGGAATCGATAAATATTGTAAGTCTAATTAGATTCCTATTTGGCTTCTAGGAAGGTTATCAAGCAAAGTAAGAAATACAAATAGAGGTTTTAAAGTCTATGATTGAATGTTGGCCTGAGACTAATTAATTGTTAATTAGAAACCTAAATGAACAATTAGAAAGGGGCTAGACTTTGGTTTAATTTGATTAATTAAATTAAAACAAAGTTATTAAAGATAAATGGAGGAGGAATTTCGATTTTAATGGGCTAAATGTGTTTAATATAGCAAATCAATGCTAAATGTAAAGCTGCACATTTAGCATTGATTTGCTATATTAAAGTTGTTTTCAACATGCTTTATCATCATCAAATGGAGTAATGATGTTATCATTAAATAGTTTAATGGTTGTCTTTTAATGATAGCATGTAACTTTTTAGCATTCATTGGATTAAAGAAGAAAAAGGAACATTTGATGGACCATCTTCCTTCTTTCATAACAAAGCCAAAAATGATATGTCTCATTTAGGTTAATAGTCTTTTCATATAGCCATCTTACAGGCAAATGAGAAGAGTCTCATTTATTGGCTTCTTTATGATTGATTAAAGAATGAAGTAATGCATTTGATGCAAATCTCTTCTTTCTTTTGATGTTAACAGAAATTAAGAAGAAGTGAGAAGTTGTTCTTGCATTTTTTACTCTCTCTCTCCTATCTTACATGAGATAGCTGAAAATTGCATGAGAGGTGTCTCATCTTTGGCTTCTTTCTTTTAAAGAAAAATCTCTTCAAGTATTTCTTCTCCTTTCCCACCAAAGGATCTTGTTAACCTAGTTGTCCAAGGAAAAAAAGTGGTAAATCGGATTGGTTGAGGATACAATATCAAGAAGAGGATACTTCACCTTGGAGTTGATACATTACTGAGGATAGGATAGCATAGTAAGGAGTTAAAGCTGTAGTGAAGGAGTCGATAATAATTTCTATCTTGTGTTTATACAAATGTTTATCCTTCTACTATATCATGTATGGCTATGCATGTTGATTTGGTTGTATTGCTTCTGCTACAATTTTGATTTCTAAAAAGTTTTGAAATCTACCGTTTTATCCAAATCGTACATGCTTTATTTTTCCGATCTAACACTCTTAAGTCATCCATAAGAGAGTGAAGATTAAATTTAGATGCAATATAAAGAAATTAACATTATGACTAATAAAAATAACTAATAAAAATAACTAACAAAAATATATTTAATATCATAAATTGAATTAAATAAATATATACAAAAAGTAACCATAAGAGTTTTCTCTTTTAAACAGTGAAAAAGTGTTTAAGCATAAAACATATTCAAAGAAAAAGATAAAAGTAAAGAATTTATAGTAAACATAAATCCAAATGAGCTCCCTAAGTCCATCGAAATCTTAATTCGATGAGATGATGTCTGCATCTTAAGTTTCTGGTGAAAATAATTTAAAATCGATCACCTAAGGGCTAAAGAAGACTTTTGATGGCTAACATTAACTTTTTTAGAGAAAAAAATTCTCTTTAGACATGCTTTATCCAAAAGATGGCTAGATTTCTATAAAAATTATGGTTTGAGATATTAAATACTTTTTACTCTATTTAAGAACATTGCCCAAATAGTAGGCCTTAGTGATTTCTCTGGATAATAAGCATGGCCTTTTGCACGGTTGTGTCTCTAAGTTATGAATCTTATATTTTTGTGGAGGAGGATGAATGGTTTATGACAAAAACCAAATGGTTTCTTACCTTATGGTGTAAGGTTAAATATATTACCATATGAGAGATTGGGTGGTTTCTCTAGCTATGATTATAAGTGTTTGAAAATGGATTGTTCTTTTGGATAAGATTGCTAATGAAGTTAATCTATTCCAAAGACAGATCACGCACAAACTAGTTCTCCAACTAAAAATCCAGATTTAAATGTCTTGGGGATCCATATATGTTACAAACCATATTAATAACAATGATAGCATTAAAATTCATAATATTAAATTTTTGGGACAAGGTATCTACCTAAATAATAAGAAGATTCAAAGTATCTAAATCATACTTATTTGGAATCTTCTTAGGAATGGCTCTCTCATTTGACCATTAGTGATGATTTTGATCGATGTCCACTATAAGGTTGTGTGCTCCATCCACTATCTTGTTACTAAAGCTCTACTAACAACATCATCCACTTAGATCTTCCAGTTATAGTTCATTCCATTATAAAATGTCCAAAGAGCCACTCCTCTATTCCATGGTAGGGACAAGACCTTAATATCTCCTTGTATCTCTTACAAACCTTATATAACGACTCACCTTCCCTCTAAGAAAAGGTGGTGATTTGGTTTCTTATCTGTGCAATCTTGCCTTGAGGGAAATACTTTGTCAAAAACACGTGAGAGATTAATCCTAAATAGTGATTGACCCTATTGGAAAAGTCTCTAAGCATACTCTAGTTTTATCACGTAAAGAAAATAGGGATAATTGAACTTGATTGCTTCAGGAGACATGCCATTTAGTTTCAACATGTCATAATACTCCAAGGAAATTCTTAGAAATAGGATAGGGTCTTCAGATGGTAAACCTTCAAATTGATTTTACCACACCATGGATAATAGGAAGGGCTTTAAGTCAAAGGTTAGTAGCTTTAACCATGGGCTTCATAATGCCTAAGTTAATGCAATGGGCATTTTTTGTGGCAAAATCTTTCAAGGACCTTATATTCTTTATAGCCATCATGCTTCACCAGCTTCTTTCCTCCTTCAAAGTTCTCTTAATCTAAGGCTTTGGCTCTCAAGATTTCTATGATCATCAGAACTTTGCTGATGGATAAACTAGGCACACCAATTGAATTTGAGGGAATAAAAAACCAAGTTTGTTACTTTGAATGAATCAAAAATATTAAAAATCAAAGGGAAAAGCCAAGAGGACATCACAACAGTTGATAAAGACAAGCGCCATAATTGTTGATAAAGTTCTTAAGGGTGTCACTAGCCACATAGGTTTAAAGACCAACACAAAATGAAGCAATTAATTTTAAATTTGTGAAGAAAAAGTCTAAACTTTTATTTTTGAATCACATAGAAAAATACACCTTAGAACCCCTATTTATAGTAGAAAAAACGTCTAATGCCATTAGGGAATAATCTAGATAATATATAACTATATTAAAGATCTGAAAGAAAAATCCTAGTACTTTTAGGGAACAACCTAGATAATATAGAGTCATACCAAAGATCTAAAAGAAAACTCCTAGTAATATTAGGAAACAACTTAGACAATATAGAACCAAACTAAAGATCTGAAAGAATAGGGAAACTAATTTTAGAAGACTTGGCATCTAATTAAACGATTAATTTTACGTGTCCTAATTTCAAGCCCAACGGAAAAGGCCTCACTTGGTTTCGATCCAAAACTTGTAATCACACATGTACAGTCGAATATTGAATTGTTTGTAAAACTCTAAAGCCCATTACCTCCTTGCATGAAATTATCACATACATTTAAATATAATTGCTTAGAGATAAAGTCCACTTGTGATCCAACATCATTCTCCCCCTCTTGAAAAGCATTTTCCCTCAAATATTCATTGTTCAAGTAAAGAGACAGATCACCAATATTTAATATAGCAGATACTGCATAATCTTTTAGAAGATCAATCTTGTATGCTCTCCAATTCATTCAAGCACTTTGAATGGTCCATAAGTACGATGCATAAGCTTATTCTTCCTTTTGCTTGGAAATATTTCCTTGCGAAGATGATTCCAAACTAGATCATAAGGCTGAAAGCTCGGTTGCTTATAAAAATGATTAGTACAAGCCTTCTAACTCTCATTAATCTTTTCTATCTTTGTTTGAAGCTACTCATGAAGCTTCTTCATTGTCTCTGACTTGGCCTTTACATCTATACTCACCAAGTCTTTCTTTGAAATAGGAATTAAATCCATGGGGATGCAAGGATTCACAACATAAACAAGTTCAAAAGGAGATAATCCAATAGCACGTGTTGGAGATCTATTATAGGCAAATTCAGCATAAGCAAGTTTTAAATCCCAATCTTTGATAGTTTTACTCACTAGTCCACGAAGCAAGGCATCAATAGTGCTATTTGTAACTTTGGTTTGGCCATTAGTTTGCAGATAGTGAGCAGTGCTAAATAATAGCTTCGTTTTAAGTAATTTCCACAGCATCTGCCAAAAATGACTCAAAAACTTTGAATATTGATAAGAAACAATGCTTTTTGGTACCATATGAAGACGAATAATCTATTTAAAGTACAAATCAGTAATATAAGAAGCATCATCAGCCTTATGACATTGCAACAAAATGAGTCATCATTGAGAAACGATATATAACCATCATAACTGCATCCTTACCATGCTGTATGCAAGGTAATTCAACAATGAAATCCATACTAATATCCTCCCATGGTCATTCTTGAATAGGAAGAGGCATGTAAAGTCCTTAGTGAAAAGTACTCTTTGCTCTATAGCAAGTACCACATCGATTACGTAGCGCCTCCTTACCGCAGGGTACACACCGGGACACCCACAGGTCATTCCGGTACATATCCTACGATAAAGGTGAGCTACAAGCAATCACTATAATCACTTCACATGGCATCATAATAAAACATCAATATTTAAATCACAATCTTTT
>JAOQMP010000001.1:10220474-10236734 GCA_027563575.1 Erythroxylum pedicellare
ATCATGATACTAGTTAACTATCAATAATGACACTATTAAATGAATCTGGAATCAAGTATGTTTTTAAAGAATAAGTGGGTGGTTACTTTAGTCTTAAAACATACACCTTAGCATTCTTTTATTACGAACCACAATCTTGATTAGTGGTGAACTCATATGTGTTTCATTATAATTTATGATATGATCGGAATTAATTTTTACAAAGTATCAATCTAGTGTATGCATGTTGGAATTATTAATTGAGACATGTATTAGGGAGCATTCACTCAAATAAAAAGTTTACAGTGATATCATCATTTCTAGATGTTTTATGGAGATTGGTGATTAAACTGGCACCATTATATTGATGGACTAGCTACCCATGAAGTCTTAACACCAAGATGAGATCTTGTGTGTTAGTCACCATATAGAGTAAAACGGGAGATCTAGAAAGAAAAACCAATGTAAGGGCAAAATAGTAATTTTAACTTTTATTGTATGGGTGGTATAATAAGGTTCATAATAAAGTTTGCAATTGGACATCTTATTTAAAACATGTGCTCTCATAATATTTAGTAATTCAAGAGTTTAACTAATTGTTTTTAGTGGAATGACATTTGGTTAATAAGCTGGAATTAATTACAATGATATTAAATTAATTTCAGGCTTATTGGAGCTTGAATTATCTAAGTCCAATTAGATTTCCCACTTAGCTTCTAGGAAGGTTATCAAACAAAGTAAGAAATATAAATGGAGGTTTTAAAACCCATGATTGAATGTTGGGCATACTTTAATTAAAAGCCCAAATGAACATTTAGTATTTAGCTTGACTTTGGTTTGATTTGATTAATTAGATTAATTCAGTTGAAAGAAAGTTATTAAAGAAAGAAGGAGGACATATTTTAGTTTTTTATACCTAAATGTGAAGCTGCACATTTAGCATTGAATTGCTAAATTAAAGATGGTTTTTATCATGCTTTTATCATCATCAAATGGAGTAATGATCTTATCATTAAATGGTTTAATGGTTGTCTTTTAATGATGGCATGTAATGTAACCTTTTAGCATTCGTTTGATTAAAGAAAGGAAGAGGTGCATTTGATGGACTATCTTCTCCTTTCCCATGAAAAGATCTTGTTAACCAATTTGTCCAATAAGAACAAGTGGTAGATCAGATTAGTCAAGGATACAATAACAAGGAGAGGATACATTGACAAAGGAAAGGATATAAAAGAGACAAAGCTATAGCGATGATTCGGAGAGGATACAAAAGGGAGGAGTCAAAGTTGTAGCAAGGAGTTAGTATATTTCTACCACCTTGTTCTTATGTAAATTATTTTCTTTATACTGTATCATGTATGGCTGAACCATATTGATTTGGTTATGTTATTTCCATTCCATTTTGATTTCGAAAAAGATTTGAAATCTACCATTTTAGCCAAACCTTGCATACTTTTGTTTTCAATCTAACAATGATTCAGGCTAAAGAGAGCAAGTTTAATGTCCCTGGCCTAAATTGGTTTTTCTAGCATGTTCTTCTACTCCTGAGATAGTGAATCAAGGATAAAATGTTTTTTTAATGTTTGTTACACAAGATAACATTGTCAGAATACTTCAAATTCTTGTCCCCTTTCTTAAGCTAGGTGAATTTTGCTCTTTGCTTTATTAAAGAATGGTAATTCTATAAGGACTAAGTGTGGGTGTTTAGAGCTTTCCTTTCTCTTCCCCTAAGATTAGTATGCTTTAGGTTTCCATCTAATACATTTTGAACCTTAAACAACTCCCCCATTGGTTTATTGAGTGAAATATCTATGTCCCCCTAACTTTCTACTTGCTTTATTGAGTGAAATATCTATGTCCCCTAACTTTCTACTTGCTTACAATTTTTTCTTACATTAGATGGAGTGGAATCCGTCTACTTTAAGCTTTAGCCCCGTGGATATTGCTTCCTAAAAAATATCAACCTTTAAAAGGAAAACATTAAACTTAAAGGCAAAATTTAGCTTGGTTAACTTGAAATAAATTGCGACATCAAGAATATGGTATAAGCAAAAAGGACTATTGAAATGTGCTTTACTATTAATAAAGATAGAGAGCCAATGAGCATTCATTAAGGCCCTATCAAATTTCTTCTTAGTGATCCATTGTCTTTATTTTTTGTTGCTCCAAGTATGGAAGATGCGATCATACGTCAAGTCAAATAATCCACTTATATATTAGCATTTTAAGAAATCTACATTCCTTGACTTGCCATTTAATCTTTCCCCTTAAATTTCTTGTAAAAAGAGTACTATTGAAATCCCCTACTATTAATAAGTGTATATAGGCAATAGATCTTATAGTCTCTAATTCCTTCTCAAGAGAGGTCCTTTGGAACTACTGATTTGAAACATAGAAAAAATGATCACCAAGGGATTAGGAATTTGATCAATACTAGTAGACATGCATATGAATTGATCTTACATATGGTGCTTATGAACTTTAACTAGCTCAACATGATATACCTCTACTAGCCTTCTGTTATAATGGTTATAGGGATTTGAGATGGTATTACAACTCTTTCCAAACAATCAATCAGATAAATTTAAGTTATTTTCCTTGATTTTTGTTTCTAAAAGTTATACAATATAAGGTTTTTTCAAATCCATATAATTATGGATTTTTACCTACTTATTTTTGGGGAACTTAGCATTTCTCATATGAATTATGAGAGTTTGTCTACTCTAACACCTTTTTTCTCTTCTTTCTTAGAGCTCAATTATACTTTTGTGTGTGGAAATTGCTTTAAGTTTGTATTAATTAGAGATTTCAATTTTTTTATCTTACTTTAGTTTTTTTTTTTACTTTGTACTAAGATCCTTTGCTTATGTCATTACTAAATCTTTTTATTGTAACATAGTAAAATCCTTTACTTATGGCACTACTAAATCCATTAGTCTTAAAGTGTTCAAAGTTTTATGACTCAGTAGCTTATGATTCTTACCAGAAGTGAATATTTTCCCGATTAGTCTACAAAACCATTTTATTTTTTTCTACACATTTCTATTAGTAAGTGAGTTTAATTTTTTTCTCTATCAAACATCATTCCTTGTTAAGCTTGTTAATTTTGAGGGATTCTGGTAGCTTTTTTGTGGATTCCACCTCTAGGCATACCCTGGCATATCCTATCGTTATCATCCTTACTATAAGTAAATGGTTTTCTAATGGAGCTTGCAGGGTTGCTTAAACCCATTATGAACTTGTACTCTAAGGTAATGTTGTGAAAGTTAATCCATATAAGGATGAACTTCATACTATATTTACTAAGACTGAAAAAGCATGGCCTTCATTGTTGAAACATTAGAGGCTTCTAATAACATGCTAAGGCCCTATTTCTACAACAATAAGTATGTAAGCTTCATTGAAAAATTTGAAAATGGAAAAACTTCTTCATTAATCATTGTTTTTCTCAAATCCATCTCAATTTAGTTAACCTCATCCAAATGTAAAGCTAGTGGAAAAGATAACAAGTTATCAATAAATAGCCTATCAAAATTGAGTTCCATAATTTAGAACTAAATTGAAGAATTATTAAGAAGTGAAATAATTAACTCATCTATATAGAAACCAAGAGGGATATATTCCTTAAAGGTCTCTAACGAGAAGGGGAAGAAGTAAGAGTTCAAATTTTAATGGGAGAGTAGTTAGGGATGTTTTACCAACTTTATCCTCAACTTTAGGGTTAGAATGAGGGTGAGAGAGAAGAGAAATATCTACGTATTTATGCTATGGGGAAATGATGTGCGAGAGTTTATCTAAAGAGGAGGAATGGATTGTTAAAAAATACCTTATGAATCAATAGTAAGGAAAGCAATAATTTGGTATGGAGAAAAAGAGGGAAGGTAAGGAATGGAAACCTTTAAGGTGGGGGAGCTATCAACTACCTTCAATTCCATGGTTAGGTTTTTTTCCATAGGTAGAAAAGAACCAAAACTAGGTACCAAGTGGGAAAAGACCAAAGGATTATTGCTAAAAATGTTTCATAAATTTTAAAGGAGATAAAGAGAGAGAGAATACATCAACTTACCACTATAACACTATTCAAAGCCGAAATCTTAACCATTTATCTATCCTAGAACTTTAACAATTACTTGAAGAATTTCTCATTGAAAAATAAACATTTAATTAGAATCCAAATTTTAAGGCAAAAATTGAAGTTGAAATTTAATAGGACAAGTTGAAAAGAGTTTCATTATAGATGATTGTATATATAGAGTGCTCAATAGCCTATAAATACATAAAATGTCTTCCCACATATGGCTTTAATGTCTTTCATGATTTCAATGTAAACCAACCTTTCATTTGTTAAAAAATGAGTCATAAAACTACATTTTTCTAGTTTTCCAAACCTTAAATCAATAATTTACTATAAACATTTTGCAAGACGAATGGATGAAAGAAAGGGTCTCCCCTCTCTTTATGTTTTACCTTGACTTCCTGCCTACTTTTTTAATCATCTAGTTCTTATCCGTTAGATGTAACCATTTTTTTAACTCTTTTAACTAACCAAACTCCTACCAACTTTTCAAAAGGTTGTCCTTTACCATTTTTGGCATAGAGATAGTCTTTTCACTATTAGCCCTTACATAACCTGTTCCTTCAACCTCCCTTACCCCATTGCTTTAACTACTACCTCCACCAATCAATTTTGTTCAATATCTTCATCTCTATTTAATCTTAGTAATGGTATTATGTTATTACCTCCCTCAGTTAAGTTTTCTTCTCTAAAAGCTCTTAGTAGATATGGAACTTTTCATCCCTTCAATCTTGATGAATCTCTAGGCTTAATCCCTGCTCCAACTCTCACGTCCTCTCCTACTCCTACTCTCCTCTCAAACACATTTTCCTCTATTGAAGTTGAATGTTGGAAATTCTCCTACTCTTCTTTAGAAACTATCTTCTCAAAATCTTGCATATTCCTTCTAACTCTTACTCCAAATATTCCCTCTTCTATAATCACCTCCTCCCCATCTTTAACTGCAGATACTTATTCAAAATCTTTTCCTTCCTTTAATCCTCATAAATCATGGAATGTAGTAGTAAATGATAGGGAACATTATGTAAAATTGAAGGCAATTTCTAAAGTTAAAGAATCCTTATTAGTCTGCCCTCTTATTGATATCTTACAAGTTGGAGTAACTAAATCGAAGATAATATTAGTGGGAATGCTAAAAAGAGGATAGTTTCACCTCCTATGGAACTTTTGAAGTATGAAACAGATAGGTGGAAGTCTACAGTTCTTAGTTTTTTCTTGGATAAAGCATTGGTTTTCTAATCATGAAACAATGGGAATTTAGCAATTGGAACTAGCATGATTTAGTGAATGTTCATGTGAGCAATGATGATGTCTTCCTATTTAAATTTGTAAGTCCTAAAGAAGCAAAAATGGTAATCCAAGCTAGACATAACATGTCTAAAATATTCCCCTCTTACTACAGAATTAAAGGCCTGGTCTTAAGCTAGAGGAATTTAAACAAGACAACATTCCTATTTGGATATGCCTTTATGATGTTTCTCTTGAATATTAGAATACTAGTGGCTTTAGTCATCTTATACAAGCAACAATGACAGACAATTTCCATATATCAACCAACTACACAGATTAGTATAATCTATGCAAGAATTTTGATATCAGTTACTTCATTATTAGATCTATTAAAGGTAGTACCATTTATCAGGCTTAATGTAGACTTGGAGCCTATTGAGGACCAATTAAAGGTCACTTACACATGGGAAATTCAAATCAAGAAAAAAAATGTGGAGACTATCAGGAAAATTATTTAAGACAGGAAGTCATTAGAAACTTATAAAGATCAATGTTGGTCATCATGAAGTTGTTAAGGTAATTCATCCTTTTGCAATGGAAAAAACTACAATCAATGTATCTTCTATTATCCTTTAAGTGAGTGAGGAGTTAAAAATTAATAATACTTTCCCAATGGAAACATTAACTCCTATAGAGAATAATCTAAGTGAAACTTTTAGTAAATAGAAGTAACAATAAGGTAAATGATTAGGAATTTGACTGTTACTAGAAGGAGATCCAATAAAAAAAAGAAGTCCTTCCTAGGAGAGAATACTACATGATCATATTATCCTAGAACGTTATAGGAGCAAATGCTCCTAGTATGAAGATGAAGATCAAAATTTGATTTTGTAGAATAAAGTGTCTATAATTGGTATTTTAGAATCTAGAATTAAAGAGGATCATTACAACTTACTGAGTTATTTTCCAACTTGCTAGAAGATTATCTCCAATCACAAATATCACTACAATAGATGAGTGATTGTTCTCTATGACTCTACCATACTGACAGTAAGCCCTAGACTGATTTTAAACAAGATTATTGGTAGTGCTTCGTAACACTACACAAAATAACTAAACTAAAAACTATATCTAATGATAAGTCTAGGTCGATCTCATATAGAGTATTCGATTAGATTTTGTAATGAAAATAATTAGTGTTTAGGATATAGGGGATTGGTTAAAACTGCAAAAGAAAATAAAGTGAAATTAAACTAACAAAAAAAAATTAAAGTAAGAATTGAAAATGATAAAATTGATGAAGGAGTTTCATAATTCAGTTATCGGTTCAATCTCGATCTACATACGAATAAACATACTTCAATGTCTTATTATTCTCATACCTCTCCTAGCAACTACTAATCGTAGGTTAACAACAAGCTTTGTCAACCCCGATTTGTCCTTAGGTTGTGTTCAATTAGAACAAGCTCTTTAACCGAATCTAGCTATTGAATAATTTAGAACAAACTCTCTAGATTTAATAAGATAGCCGTATTACAAGCTAGGAAAATAGATTAATCAAGGCAACAATCATAAAAGCTTGGGTCATTTAACTAAGGTTACGTTATCCCTATTGATTTGACACCATTACTTGCTACAAATGAATCAAACACAAATATTAAGTATCTATTCAAGATTCCTACAATGGATTTACATTAAAAAAAAAAGAAATAGAGTATTCAATCATTCTACCTAACTCGATAAGCATAAGGTAACGTAAACAATCCCTAAGAGAGAAAAAAATAAAATAAAGTAAATACACCCAAATGTGTTCATTGTGTCGATTGCACCTTCGAAATAAGTCAGGGAAGCTTAACCCTCTATAGGTCTCAAAAATATACATGCTATCCACCTCATTTTCTATCCTAAAATGATTAATTACTCTTCAACCACTCAAATACTATTTTATATTAAAAATTAGGGTTTTGAGGAGATGCAAAACCATGTATCAAACTATATAAGTCGGATACATGGTTGGTTAAATGGTTGTGTATCCAACCATGTAAGTCTAAAAAGTTCTTAAGAATGTATACACGGTTGTATAACTATATACATGTTGTGTCTAGTTTCTATTGCTTTTAATTGCTTTCATATCTTGATTTTGTTATAAATCCTTATATTTTTCTCCAAATGTGAAATAGATAGAGTGAAATTAGTATGCATGTTGCATGAATCTTAGTTGGATAATTTTGTGAATTTTGCATGAAGGTTTAACGGATATCACCATTGTAGTCACCACCACCGTGCCAAGTGCCCTTACGGGGTGACTTAACTTGTCACCCCCATCATAACTCTATAGCATTCACTTAATTCTTACATGTTCAGGTTGACAACATAACAACCTTACAACCTTAAACCTTAAACCTAAACTCATGTTATAAATGGAAAAGGAATGAGAAGCCAGAGGGCAGGCTGAACCGAAAGTGTGAGACACACTTATTCGACTAGAATAAAAAGAAGATAGAGAGAAGTATGGAGGCACAGTGAAAGAAGAGAGAAATAAAGTGAATCAGTGAAGAAGAGAGAAACACAACAGAGAGGTGGAAGCTAGGGACAGAGGCTAAAAGCAAGAGCTAGAGTTGAATCCATTGAACTTGAGTAACCATTCGGTTGGATGATAACAAGCTGAAGTAGAAGGCAAGAGTTAATGCAGGAAGCTTGAGAGGGGTAGGAGACTAACTGCACTCCCTCATCCGATCCTTGTTTTCTCATTCTATTTTTCATTTTTTGCTTAGTTTCTTGTTTATTTATTGAACTTATTACTTGTTAGCTTAATTGACTGATCGCACATCGTAACACTAGTCAAAATAAAATAACTAAACTACTACTATAGCAGTGGTGAGTCTAGGTCGATCCCACAAAGAGTGTGTGTAAAGTTTATGAAATGAAATTAATTAAATTTTAGGTTTAACAGGGGTTTCGGATTTTGAAATAAGAAAATAAAATGAAACTAGACTAATAAAAACAAATTAAAGAAAACATGTAAAAAAGTGGAAAATTCGATAAGGACCTAATTATTTGGTTCAATTTCGACCTACATGCTAATTAAGCATATTTCATTGATTTGTTGTTCTCAAACCTCTCCTAGCAAGTATTAATTGTGGGTTAATAATTAACTTGAGTTTTCCTTTAAGTTTTGATTAATCAAGATATGATCATTAATCAAACCTAACCACCAAATAACCTAGGATATGATCTCTAGATTTAATTAGGCAGTAGCATTATAAATTAGGAAAACCAATTAATCAAGATATCAACCATATACAATGCGTCATTTAACCTAGGTCATATTATCCCTAATGATTATGAATCATTAATCGCTACATAAGAATTTCAACATAATAATTATGGATTATATCAAAATTCTAGTAATGGGTTTGCAAATAAACGATTTAATGAACATATTAAAATCATCTTTCCGCAATACCTAATGGGTTCATACACAAATAACTGAACAATAACAAAAATCCGATTATCCATACACAAAACCCAAATCCATATAGCTAGAATAATACAATCAATTTAATAGGAGAGACAGAAACAACAAAAATATGAAAGAAATGCTTAACCCAAGTCATCGGCGTCAATGTAACCTCCGAACTGGCATTATGATGTTACCCTTCCATGGGTCTCTCCTGAAAAAATGTTTCAGCCCCATTGATAACCCTACCGAAGACCGCTAGCCGCTCTCCTTTTATTTCTGCCGCAAGCTTTTCTCTATTCTATTTCCCTCAGTATTTATTGATGTGATGAATAAAGCATACGTCTTCCTTACCGTTCACGTAACTTAAAAACCCTCTAGCCTTCGTTTGTGAAATGCAACTCTTGTCTGCATTTAATGTAATTGTCTATTACATAGGATGTCTGCGTAAAACACAGACTGCGTTTTGTTCTAACTTCCAGCTGGTACGTTGCATTTCATTTCCTGCCTTATCCTTATGCACTGCATTTTCTTCATCTTGCATTGTAGTTTTTGTCTCTTTCTCCAACTGTCCATCTTCATTCACTATTCTTTGCATTTTTTTTCTTCTTTTAGTTTTCTTCTTGTCTTTTAATTTTCTTCTTCTTACTCTATAAAGATAAGTAAAAATTAAATTTCAGAAAATGACCAAAATATAGAGCTTCGACTCACTTTAACTTTTGTGCTTCCAAATTATACCGAAAATCATATATGATTCAAAGTGAGTTTCTTAAGCAATTTCATGTTAATAGTCACTAAATGTTATGGAATAATTTCATAATCAATTAAGAACCTATCACCAACTGTTATTTGTGTTCTTTTCATAGTTCATTTAGTATTTACTATTTTATTGCTTTAATACTTTTTTGACAGTAATATGGGACTAGTGTGTATGGAGATGATGAGCTGTGTTTATGCTATAATGGGTTGATCTCTTTTTCTTGAAAATTAATGTAGCTATTTTAGTTGACTATGCATGATTGAGTTACGAAATTGTTGTCTTACTTATTTATTTAGTTTTTGAACTGAATGTAAGGCCCCAAATTACCTCTTAGTTGGACTGATACATGCCCATGAAAATAAATGAGACAGGTTTTAAAATTGTGATATGAATTGAATAGAAATTGTATATGTCTTGAATTTCTGGTTTGATAGAACATACTTAGTGACCTGGAATTAATTGTTACCATGACCTGGAATTGTACATTTTAATATCTCAATTATCTAACGGTAACAATTAATTCCAGGTCATTAAATATGATCCATTAAAACAGAAATTTAAGACATATATAATTCATATTCACTATTTTAATACCTTAATTATCTAATGGTAACAATTAATTCCAGGTCACTAAGTATGATCCATTAAAACATAAATTGAAGACATATACAATTCATATTGACTAGGAAAATGTCAAGTGGTAAGATAAGTTGATACATGAAAATTGAATGACATTTGGCATAGCTAAGGCATTTATAAATGGCAATATAATTGAATGACAAATGGTAGCATTGATTAAAGGAGAAGTGGCCTGATTGAATTATGACAATTGGCAGCCTAAAATGGAGAACACATGGGAGTCATGCATTGATGACATGTGCTAATGCATAATTGAGACAGCTAGCAACTTAGGTGTTAAGCTCTTGCAAGGAAGTTTCTATAGCCCTCATTTTTCCTTCTTTCCACCGAAATAGTCCCCTCTTTTTGCTCTAAATTTTACTTTAATTTTAATCTATTATCATACTAAACTCCTTGCCATATACTACATCAAGAAGCTACCTCAAGCTATCTTATATACTGCTGTCTTTTAAGTGTTAGGATCATCCTACACCTACCTAGATTTTGGAAGTGTATTGGTTACATGAAGGGTTGGTTTGGTTGGTTCTTTAAAGAAAGAACTTGAAGTTAATTAAGTAAGGGAATTCTAACTTGATGGCATGTTGTAACATGAATTCTATGTTACTTAAATTGGAATGGAATATGTGTGGAATTGATGATACAATAAGGTCTAGAACATGATGCTTATTGATGGATTTTGCTATAGATTTTGTTACATGAAAGAAAATGGCTTGTGAATTGCCAAATGAGTAATTTTGAGTTGAAATTGGAAATGAAATTGATAAGGAGTTGGCATATAATTGAGGTATACTTGAAGCATGATTTAGGGATTATAATGTTGGTGTTTCGAAATTTGGAAGAAAATTTTTGGATTTGGAATTCGGAGGAAATTAGGTAGTCCATAATCATGGGCAGATGCACTAGGTTTTGTCATGATCATGGGAATGTACCCCACGATCATAGGCAAGGCCTTAACATGGTAATCTTTGTTTTATGTAATTGTTAAACTATAGTAGGATAATATACCTTACATTGGTATAATTGAAGTTGATTAAGGCTTGTAATGGACCTAGTTTGAGATCAGATTAATTTGTTAAAGGTTTAATAGGTTTTAGATTTTCAATTGATGTAATGGCTTATCGAAGGTGTTATTTTAATTACAGGTATCTAATTTGGAATTTATAAGTTATTAAAGAAATGAAGTATGCTTATGAACACAATTTCATTTAAATTATAGAAGTGATGTGTTAGTTATGAATGTTTGTGAATTGGAAAGTTAGGTAAGTACATATAAAATGTAATTAGTTAATGTCTCATTGCTATATTGATGCAAATGCTTAAATTCACAAGGCATAATGAGTTTGTTCAAGTGTGAGTAAATATATTCAGTTGGAGCATAAGAAGATAAATTCATACTTATGCATTATTTCATTGTCAAGTGATTTTGAAATGTGAAATGTTTCATTTTAAAACTATTAAGTCCTAGTTGTGGGTAAATAGGCATCCCTAGAAGGATCTGCAGCTGCTCCTATAACTTGACACTAAGGTGTCCCCTGATTATTGACACTACAGTGTCTCCTGATGATCAACACTATAGTATCCCCTGATTTTGACACATAAGTCTCTTCTGTTCTGTGATACCATTCATGGTATCTTCTATTTTGGTCTCGTTATCCACTTCTATAAAAAGGACTAATAAGCTAACTTGTTTGTTTTCCGATATATGATTCGCTTTGATCTAAGCTAAATTCTATTCTGACATAAATAACTCTAATCTATTATAAGTTATTTTCTAATATGACACAATGATATCCTATTCTAAGATTTTGAGTTCTGTTCTGAAATAAGATAAGTTCTGATTTGATACAAGACATATCTTGATTTGATACAAGTTATATTATGACCTGAAAGTTTTATATCTTGTTCTGATACTTGTACATTCTATTATGATATTTAAATGTTTTGTTCTGTATTGATGAATCATATTCTATTTTGAGACACCTAATGTTTGGATTACTCTTTAATATGAACAATTAAAGATTTCTTGTGATATGCTCTGATTTTGTGCATGTGAATGTTAGACAACTGTTAGAGATAGGTGCCAGTTTATATCTTGTTTAGTTATTCCCCACTAAGCTATATGCTTAACAAAGTAGTTTTGCCTCCTTGTAGGTTCTGATAAGAAGCTTTAAAGAATGGGACAAATACAACTACAGTGGCCAAGAAGAAGATGTTTTGTTTTGGAAGTGTTCAGTTCATTTTTTGGTTGTACTTATTATGATGAGACCCTTTTGTATTTTTTGTATATAGCTTGTAATAACTATAATACATGTTGAATATGAATTTTTAAAGCATGCAATATGATATTTATACAATGTGTCTAAGGTTAACTATTGTCAAGAACAAACGATCTTATCATTAAATCATTTAATGGTTGTCTTTTAATGATGGCATATAACCTTTTAGCATTCATTTTTTATTAAAGGAGGCTGTGTATTTAATGTACTCTCTCCCTTCTTTCATCTCATAAGTGAAAATGAGAGGGTCTCATTTAGGTTATTGATCTTTTCATATAGCCATCTTAAAGAAATGAGAGTGTCTTATTTATTGGCTTCCTTATTTTTTATGAAAGAATGAAGTGATGCATTGGATGCACTTTATTTTTTTCTTTCATCTTTAACTAAAATTGAGAGAAAGAGAAGAAGGTGTTGTTGCATTTTTGACTCACTCTCTCCTCTCTTGCATGAGCTAGCCGAAACTTGTAATGAGAAGAGTCTCATTTTTGGCTTCTTTCAACTAAGGAAAATCTCTTCAATATTTCTTCTCCTTTCCTACCAAAGAATCTTGTTAACCAGGTTGCCTAAGGAGAATAAGTGGTAGATTGGATTGGTCGAGGATACAATAACAAGGAGAGGATACATTAACAAGGAGTTGATACAAAAGCTAGGAGTCAAAGTTGTAGCAAGCAGTCGGTATAATTTCCATCTTGTTCCTATGTTAGTTATTTTCCTTATACTGTATCATGTATGGAATAAACATGTTGATTTGGCTATCATACGTCCATTGCATTTTGATTTCGGAAAATTTTTTTAAATCTACCGTTTTAGCCAAATCTAGTATGCTATTATTTTCGATCCAACAATTGGTATCAAAGCCATTTTATTATGAAAGATTTCAGTTCCTATATGTGATGCATGGGTTGGCAATTAAATTTTGCATCCTGCATATTTTTATGTGATAGAAAATATATGGTATATGTTTTGCTCTTTTGGTTGCCCATAGAATATAGAGTTACCTTGTAAGTTTTCTTCGTTTGGTTTACAAGGAGGGTAGCCTATTATCGTCATGTTCCCTCTTTGGCTTCATTTTTCTGTTTTCTTTGATTTCTAATGTACAAATTTCTATAATGATAAAGATGAAGCAGCCATAGATCGAAGAAAAGAATAGGTAATGGTTTCGTTTATCCTTTGGTGTAATGATCGTTTCGGTTTTTCTAAAAAACAAGTGTTGGATTTTTCTTTTCACATAAGTTTTGGATTTATGACAAACAAGTGCTGGAAATTTTCTTTTCTTATTGACAAAATTTCGATTTTTGTGAAAAACAAGTGATGAAATTTTTGTTTCTAATTGACAAATTTTAGTTTTATGAAAAACAAAAAGTTTTGTAAAATAAATGTCATTACACACTTTTTATCGAATAGGCTGGGTCATGTGAGGGAAGAGTTCGAAGTGGAAAATGAAATTTTTGGGTTTAAAAGGTTTGTAATTTTATTTATGCTTTAGGATGGACAATCAAAAGTAGCTTATTAGTTCATGAGATGAATGGATAAATAGTTGCAAATAATATATAATATTATGTGATTGTATGCCATTTAGAAAATTGCTAACCCTTGGTTTTGCCATACATTCATTATGTATGAGATATATAATGAAACAATATAGGATAATGAATAATAAATTGTATCTAGACAAGATGGTATTTATTAAAACTTAAAGACCAAAAAGATTGAGTGGGAGGAGATGCCCATGTGAGAGTCCACGGTTGCCATGTGATGACTCATTTGCATGTGGTGAAGTGTTACTCCCCATAAAAGGACATGAATCCTAGATCTTGCATGTTTTGGTTTTCCTAAAGGATAAGTCCACTCATTCGTAGCAAATGTGACCTCCCACCAAAGCATAGTCTGGAAGTACCTTTAATGGATGAATTAAATAGTTACACACTCAACATAGTTTATCAATAACCTACCTACCGTAGCTCTATTGATAAATGTATACACCAAATTATGGCACTTCTTAAAAAGTTGGGCACGAAGATACTTGATAGTTTTTTATGGTGCAACCTCCTTCTCTCCACCAGCAGCTATGTTATTTTCCTCTTGCCACAACTCCACGCCTCCTTTAGCTAACGTTTATCTTTCAACTAATATCTAACTTTTTTAACTAACATGTGTGGAAAATCTTGAGAGAGGGAGTGTTGTGTTCTTTTCTTCTCTCTATTCTGCCACCACCAGCTTCTTTTTGTGTCTCCCAACATTGCAGCTAGGTGTCTTCTTTTTTAATTTTCACCAGCTACTTACGTAGTCTCTTTTACTCTCTAGCTTCTCATGCATAATCCCCTATTGCACTAGCTTTCACGTTTCTTCTTTTATCCTCACCTGCTACTTAGCTATTTTTTTGTGTATCCTTGCAGCTATTTAAAAGTCCACCAATCTCCACAACAGCTACGTGTATTGTCCCCCAGCAACATGGAATTGCAAGATTTTTCGGTGAAGGCTGCTTGATTTTCTTTTGTCTCTTATGTGTGGAAAAAATGGAGGCATATGGAGGCTGCTGTAATGTATGTGAGTGGAGAGTATTTTGCCAACGCCTCTTCCCTTTATTCATGCCACCAGTTGTTCCTATATTAACGCCACCACCTGCTTGATTTCTTCTCTTTTTGTCTCATCATATTGAATAAACTCTAGCCCTCATTCACGCCTAAACCTCCTGTCTTTTTCAGTTCTCCTGCTGCAGCCATCTTCTTTTGTCTTTTATGTATCGAAAGTCCATCATCTCATGCTCTCTTTTATCTAGCACCAATTACTGCTTTCTACATGATTTTAGGAGAATTTTTGTCATCATTCACGTACAGCTTTTTCTATTTTTTCTTCACTCCTGTTCAGTTGCTTTCTTTTCTTAATTTAGGCTTTTAAATGTCCCAATTTTAATATGTGCCTAGAATTAAAACAAATAACTCTTAATTAGTGCAATTTAATCATAAATAGACAAGAGTTTAATAAATTATGTATCTAAAATTAATATAAAAAAGTCCATTAACAACACCCCCACACTTGAATTGTTGCTTGTCCTTAAACAACTTACTTAGGTCACAACCAACATATTCTGTCATTTTATTTTCAATGAAAATCAAGTATTTGCAATCCCTTAAAAATTTGACAAACTCGAGTATCAAGCTATAACATGTATCATAATATTTTCATCAATGCACATAAACAAATTCAAAGGTAGATATCTTTGATCAAAAGCAAGCACAAAATTAAAATGAACTTTCCTTACGATATTCACTTATGTCGCTCAAGTGTATAAGGGTTGTGTTTTGTTCAAAACTTCCTCTAAGAGATTACACTACCATAAGCTTGCAAATTCACCTATTTTTCCACTACATAGAGTGCATGTCATCAGGGATCAAAAGGGCTTTCACTAAGGGTTGTAATGGGGCTTACATTAAGGTGAGGTAAAAAGGACAAAGGCGACTCACAAGCATTCACAAAGTACTAAGTGACGTGAGACAATCAAAAAGAACTTTTGAAATGTACAAACAAAAATACGGGACTGCAACTACTCATCACTATCAAACACTATTGTGTTGATCTTTTTTCTTTTTTCTTTTGTCTTTTGTCTTTTTTTATTTTTTGTAACAATAAACATAAAAGAAGATAGTAGCAGCAAAAATCAACAACAACTAAGTAAATGTACCTCCAAAACATCTCAAAATAGCATGTAAAACAAAAGTCCCCAAATCAAGGAATCAAATACTTACTACTTCATTTAACTTGTGAAAGGTAAGGCTAAAAGTTTTCAAGTTTCAATGCAATGCGATTAATAAGAAAACAACAAGGTTAAAGGCTTAAAGGG
>JAOQMP010000001.1:10236834-10251512 GCA_027563575.1 Erythroxylum pedicellare
CAACTGTACAATATACCAATGGACTATTTTGCAAAATTTAAAAATTTTAGGGACTATTTCATAAATTTAAAAAATTATCCGAAATGGTATTCAGTACTGGTATAGTACTATATCAAAACTTAGTCCGTTACCAAGTCTATTACATTATTCGCAACATTGGTTATTATAGGAAAATTATTGATAATTTATAAAAGTTAAAGAATATATTGATAATACTAGAAATTACGGAAGACACCAACAAATCTTAACTATTGTCGTAACACTCTAGCTTACACGACACTATAGTATAAAAGATTAATAGTATTTTTTTAAGGTCAAATAAAATGATCAAACTCTCGTTTTCTTACTAAAAAGCATATAAAGAAAACTTAAATGTACAGGCTATTGAAAGTAGAATTCATAAAAGGGATAATTTTGTTTAGAGGAGGAATGGTTCTTTATAGAAGATGGGTATATAATATTATTTTTGAAGTTTTTTAAACGAAATTATATTAAGGGCTCATAAAGCAGTTTGAAGAACAAAATAACCTAAACAAAAAAAAAATCAATGCTTATGTCACTTATAAATCAAACAACTCAAATAATCAAAATAAAAATACGTTATATATTTCAATCTAAATCCCTTATACTATATAAACTTAGAGGTGGTAATAGGTTGGGCTAGTGTTTGGCCTGATAGCTTCTATCAGAATTGGGTCAGAGGTACCTGAGCTCGAGCTAGAGCTGACCAACCTTGGGTAGCCTGAAGCTCCACTCAACCTAACTTATCCCAATCTTTTTAATTTTTTAAAAATAAAAGGAAGTTATTTTTCTATTAAGCAATGTTATTTTCCTTATAACTATTAAGCCTTGGGCCAGATTGAGCTTGGGCAACCCAAGCCTAAGCTTAACGCATGGTTAGGTTAAATAGAGCCTGACCTGTTAACTTAAGGCTTGGCAGGGTAAGGCCAGACCTAGTCGATTTCAGTGTTAAACTCCTAATGGATAGTTTGAAAGGAAATTAAGGATTCAAGTTTCTTTTGTCGAGTTCCATATATTAGTAACTTTCTAAAAAAGCAAAGTTTCTCTCATCCACTTCAACCTTCTAATAAAGAAAGCAGAATTTTTTGTGTTAGTGCTTTCTCAAACTTTCAAGAATTAATCTTCTTCCATAAATCATGCATAGAGCAATTAAAACTTATTCTAAAAATGTCTTGTCTTCTTCAGTTGTGTAGCTTAGTTTACTTGCCCATTTTAGTACAATTTCCCAACTTGTTATTAAATATAAGGTGCTACATCTAGCTTGCACCTATTTGCAAAATTTTGTAGAGTATTGCAATTTGGTAAAATTAAGTTAACATTTTATGAAATGCTTTCTTCAATGTATGTATATAGCTCATATAGTAAGTCAAAGTTTCCTTTGATTCTATCCTTGGTCTTTAATCCCTTTTTAGTTATATTACATTTTTACCATACTAATTTTTCCCTACTCACTCTATATTAATGCTCTCTGAGCAAGTCTCTCCATGATCTACAAATAAACTTCCCTAATTTATGCCTAAGACATAAAGTATAATACGATTTGTTTACACTAGTTCTATAATTTGGGAGATTATGTAGGATAATTGGGAAGCCTCTCAAATTACACTGCCTTTGACCACCATATATAATCTCCTTTACACTTGCATCCTCAAGTAACATATTTGTAAGTGATTAAATCTTTAGGATCATATATAGTACTCCTAGGCCACTTCAATTATTGAACCATATCTATGCATCATCTTTAGGTTCCATTATCTCAACATTTGGTTAAATTTTATAAGTTATCTCCACCAAATCGTCCTTCTATGCTTCTTCCTTCCTCACTAACACTCCATCCCATCCTTTCATCTTGAGCTTTCCTTTTTCCCTTGTTATTTTGGTTTTTTGATCAACATCTTATATTTGCTTCCCCTGCACTTTCTTAGCCCCTAAATCTATCCCTCATTGGTTTGCTAGCTTGTTAGTGAAAGGACACTTTTGTACTTTTACTTCCTCTAAATTATCGCCTTTAAAAAACATTTCCATTTTTATTAATGGTTTTTTAAGCAAACTATTCTTCCTTTTACTTTTTAACTTGTGGAGGCTATGGGTGTTAATTTTTCAAGAATCAATCAAAATCACTTTAATAAGATTACCTTTCTAGCCCTACCTAATCGATGCTCTTTAGGTTACCAAGAATCCCCTAAAGAAGCTCATTTCAAATAGGTTGTGCTTCTAGAATAAGAAACCAACATATAGCCAATTCAGACATCCCCTCAGTAGTAACTATAAGAATTAGAAGCAAGTGATTGGAGAAAACTCGGATACCTTATTGTACTTATATACACCTAACATCTCAAGAAGGTGCAAGAAGTTGGAACTTAACTCTATAGGAATTTTATTAAGGAAATGACTTGCCTTCCTAAGTATCCATAATTAGGTATAGAAATAATAGAGAGGGAAAGGGTTAACAAAAGTTCTACTTTCTCAAGAAAACCTTATATTGTTCAATTTCTACTTAGAAATAGAAGCTAATAGTGTGGTAGATGTAGGTCCTTATCATATTTTCAACCTCTTTATCATTTTATAAATCTAGAGACCAAGCATTAGATTTAAAAAAAAGCATGTATGATAGTTTTCCCTTATGGCTCAACATACACAATGTACCCATAGAATATTGGTCAACAAAAAGGCTAAGTATGTTAGCTAGTTACATTGGAAAACTAACTTGTATAGATGTACATTGGAAAATCGATTTTCATAGATCAAACAACAGCTAGGAGAAAGAGAGTCAAATATGTTAGATTGGTTACATTCGAAAACCAATTTGCATAGGTATATTGGAAAACTAATTTGCATAAATGGAATAACGATTAAGAGAAAGAGAGTTAAATATGGTAGAATATATAGCATGCTCTATCATAGAACCAATAGTTAAACAAATTGCTAAAGAAGGACCCTAAGAGAAGAAATCAGTGTAGAAGTAAATTAAATTCGTTTAAAGTTATTTTTAAAATTTTCTTAGATCAAATAAGAGCTTAAAGCCTTTAATGTTAAGAGATTAAAAAGCATTAGTTAGAATGTTATAGAGGCAAAAACTAAAATGATTATAGCTCAAGAGAACCTCTATCAGTAACTTGTGGATTCAAAATTTATTAAAGAGATGAAGATAATTGTTTTCGATTATACAAAGGCACAATGAATTTGTAATTCCTTGAAATAAAGAGCTTAAATTCATTGGTTAAAAGAGGGAGATATGAACAAAATATTCTTCCATAACTCAATTAAGGCAATAATAAATATTAATAAAATTAACTCACGCACAAGGTAAATGGTTAGAAAATTACTTCCCTCGAAAGCCTAAAGGAGAAAAACTTATAAAAAAGAGTTTTAGGCACTCTAGTTAGCAACAATTCATCAAAGCATTTGCTAAGCTCCTTTAACAACATTCATTTTAAAGATCAAGAGATATAAATTATTAATATCCCTTTCTTAACACATGCTAATATCCTTCACCTCATGGATCAAATAGTTATGAACTACCACTTCTTACGATGTGCTTATTAATGGATAAGTTGCTTATTGTTTTTAAAAAGCAAAGGAATAAGACAAACAGACCATCTTTCCCCCTTGTTGTTCACCATTTGTATAGAATTATCTTAGATAATCATAACAAAAATGTTAGTCAAATGAGAGACTTAAAATTCTACAAAAAGTGTAAGCATTTGGGAAACACTCACCTGGACTTCGTTGATGATTTACTTTTGTTTTATAGAGCTAATCTAGCATCTTTGAATGTTTAATGACATTTTTTATGATTTTAGTTCTCTTTCTAGGCTTTCCATTAATAGGGGAAAAGATTTTTGATGATTTCAACTGATGCTTCATCTATAGCTCATAGTCTTGTAAGAATCACATGATTGACAATTTAAACCCCCTTCCTCATTTATTTACTTAGGATTACTCATCTCTTTAAGGAGAACTTCTTACTATAACTGCTAGCCAATTTTCGATATGGTTAGAAGGAGAATTTGACAAATGGATTTCCAACTGTATCTTTTTCGCAAGTAGACTATAACTTATTAATTTAGTGTTAAATAACCTACATACTTATTGGTTAGCCCATTTTTGGCTTCCTAAGAAGTTAGCAAGGACATTAACAAGCTCTTTTGGAAATTTTTATAGACAGAGGACTTGAATACCAATTATTTTGTGATGGTAATATAGAAAGACAATTACATATCTAAACATGGGGTTATGTCAGGTATAAGACCTATTTAACTTGTCAACAAAGTTTTTCTAGCAAAAAGGGTTTAGATACTTGTCACTGAGAAGGAATCCCTTTGGGTAAAATGAGTGAATAAGCACTAGTTTAGAAATAAGATTATTTGGACCATAAAGTTAAAGAGTGGCTCATCTTGGAGTATGAGAAAAATCGTGAAGCTTAGAGGAGTTTTGAAGCCTTTCATGGCGTATAAGATAGGTAATGGTAATCACTTATAGTTATAGACAGATAATTGGAGCCCCTTTAACCCTCTCTTTACCTACTAATAATTTTGATTATTAGATCTAGGAATGTAAGAGTTAAAGAATAGATCATAGATGGTAGCTGGGGATGTAATAATAGGAAAGTTGAATTTTTCCAAAGATCTTCCCCTTACTCCTCTAATCTTAATAAGGAGGATAAAGCTCATTGGGCTGGAAATTCCTTAGGTACCTTCTCTTACAAGTTCTATATGAACTCCATAAGGTAAATGGCTACTAAATTCCCTTGTCATTTTTTAGTTTGAAATACCCTGCATATTATAAAAGTCTAACTTATCTTATGGCTAGCAATGAGGGAAAGATTATCAACTTTGGATAGAATTAAAGGTGGTACTAATATCTCAACCCTTTCTATTATATACTATGAATAGCAATGATTATATTATAAACATTAAATTAAAAGAAACTATTTTATTGACCATTACTTATCCATTAAATAGCATAATGTTTACCTTTATAATTACAATGGGTGACGACCTCCACTTTTTAGAAAATTGATTTAAGTAAGGTTAGATTATAAGTTATATAAATACAATACATATTTTGGACCTAATGACTTAACGACACTCGTTTTTATTATCATAAATTTTCAACTTTTATTTTTGTTTTCTTTTTCAATATTTTTTATTCTAATTTTGATCATGAGATAATTTCTTTTCTTTGATCATTCTTCTTAAACCTATCCCCACCTATATACATCAATACTTACAATCTCCACTTTTAATTCATTTATTTTCCATTTCAAAATTTTACTTTGAATTTTCTATAATATTTTATAATTTCTAAATGTAGCTTTTGATAATGTGGAATTTTTATATTTATTTGACAAATTAATCCAATTACCTACTTTATAAAATACTCAATCAACTTCTCACTTATGATCAGAACATTAGTAAAGCTAATGGAAAATTCAAAAAGTTATTCCAACAACTGAGAACAACAACAACCTAGTGAAAATCTCGTTAATTATAAAGTCTGAGGAAGTTCGATGTACATAACCTTACCCCCTAACTGATAAAGAGACCATTTCTAATATATATATATATATATACATATCAAAATAATAAATTAATAACTACTTTGTGTTTAGCTCAAAGTTTTAAAATTAATTAAAGTTTTTATATTGTAAGTATACAGCTCGTATAAAATAGTATAGTAAGGTATCATCTCCTCAAGAATTGGTTAGTCATCTTGTAATTCAAATTGACTTTTTTTTATTAAACCAAACGAGAGATTGAAATTGGAAAATTTCACAATTTAAAGGCTTGCAAACATACTTCAAAGTGTCACAAAAATATGAACACAATTTTGGTCTAGAGAATCAAATTACAAAGTTTAGGGTCATTCTCTCCATACCATGTAATCCCTCACTTTGGTAATGTAATCCTGCTTAGTTCTAGGCATTCTCATGTATTGTCCCTTAAGCTCAAAATAATGATTAAAGTTTAGTATGTGATCTCTCAACCTACACACTTTTACTTAACCATTAAATAGAAATGAAGTAACCTATTGGACAGCCATCAAAACATCCAATATCGCTCTTTAAATGTCATGTTAGCTTGATGTGTGAAGTGTTTTCAAGGCTGCCCACTCTCATGGTACACCCAAATTGATTTCCTATCTCCATTTCTCAATGTAAGCAAGGAATATAAAGTCCACACATCTGAAGCATTAAAGCAAACCGTACATTAAACCAAAGTGAGTTCTTACATAGTTATGGTAAGAACAACCCTAAAATCTACCTAGAAATCCATTACAGTCATCAACAACATCCTCGCAACAAGTCCATACAGCTTCTCTATGTAATAATTAAACAAAAAAAAGTGACAGAAGAGAGAATAGAAAGCTTATGAGTTGAAAAATAAAACTGGAATTTGGTGTGGCAGCTTTGAGATCTCTTGAAATCACTTGATTCTCCTTGAAAATTCCACCAAAAAATGTGTGTGTATTCCTCCTTTTTATGTGTTACATGATCCTTTTCCTTTTTAGAGTTTAAAATGGGATTTTTTTATAACCTTTTGGGTGCTCAAACCAACTTAGGATGGATGTGGTGCAAGCTAGAATTGTCGACTAAAAGGCTGGAAAATTCTAGCTTCTACCTAGAAAATCACAACTTCCTTCTTTGATACTTACAACAAGTCCACATGCAAGCAAGTTAATAATCAACAAAAATAAGGTCAAAATCTTGCCTAACCATTGACATACAACTATGAAAAAATGTATGTACATCAAAACACATAAAAAAGCATGCAAAACCTAAGCTTAAAAACCTTTATTTATAACTTAACATGCAATTTATCATATACAATCATATACATATGTAAGTTATATGAAAATAACACAAAACCTAGGAAAACATCCTATTATGTATACTAAACAAACACATTATCACATAAAATGAATTAGACAAACATATAACAAATATCAGTTATCTATAAATTAATAAAATAAAAAAATAAAAATAAAAAGACATAAAAGATAATAATACTAGTAATAAATACATGAAAATAAATTAAAGAAAAATAAATATTTATATATATAAATATAAGTAAATGATAAAATCAATGTTACAATAGATATAGAACACTTCTAAAAATGAACAATGATGAAATATAGATATAAAAAAAGGTAATGTTTTCAAAAAGGAGGATATCCATGAATCTGGAAGATCATAATAAAATAACACTGAAACAAAATATTCCTTGTCAAAAGGATGAGTAATAAAGGAATAGAAATACAAAACAAGTATACCTTCTTCACTATACGACAACACTTTGTTGCTCTCATCATTTGGTATTCTATACCCCACTCCTAGTGACATGTCATGACCCAGAATCATATCGGACACATGATAACCGTCGCATACCCAAGCTAAGGATACTCACGGTATCTTTAACTCAACTATATAAGGCTAACTGAATATCATTTGAAAACCTTTAGATAGTACAACAACTATATTTTGAAAATCCCAAAACTTAATTAAAATACCTATAAATTAGTTTTCTATAGTCACATTTAAAACTCTACCACAACTTTTAGACTTTTAAGTTCACTAAAGAACAATCTCAACAATAGTGCAAAAGGTTTATATATAAGGTCATTTACAAAGCACAAGACAATCCAAAGTTAATTTACAATAAAGCAGAACAACATAACCAACTTAATAAAAATAGTTCATGAGCCATTATATAAAAAAAGTACAAACCAAAGACTACCCACGTGTGGTAATACCCCGAAAATGTTAAAAGACCACACAATACACTCAAAGCTTCAAACCCACTAAATTAACTTGCATGGTTAGAAAGCAGAGGGGGTAACTACACTATATACTCAGTGAGCAGGAAAAATATATCGTGAACAAAACTCGATACATACCAAGACAGTCTAGATAACCTAAAGACGAGTTTTTAACACATCTAGCATACACATGACCACCTATAAAGTGAACATACATGATAAAAAAACATATAGGCCTAGCCTATAACCCAACATATATTGGTTAGGAACCATATAGGCCTAGCCTATTAATTATTCATCTAGTGAACATAGGTTCTAGTTCCAGTACATAAAAACAGAAAAGCATGATATGTATAGATCAAATCTTGTCAGGAAGCCAAATCTCATAATAGGACAAAACAATCATGTGTGATGTCACTAGTTGGTCAAACTAGTGTGCACACCCATCGATTCTCGGTGTTGGCACTATTTTTATCTGTGGTGAGTCTAAACTACAATCGACAAGAGCGTCATGACCCTAGGTAATGACCTCGTCGATGACTAGACCTCTAGGTGTGCAATTACCTGCAATTCCCGTAGAAAGGTGTCGATACGGGGACTCAACTTTTATATACAAGCATCAAGGGTACAGGGGTAGCTTAATATGTTGTGCCTAGCAAACGATTGGTCAATTGTTACCTCACTAATCACAAAAATCATATATAAATATTTAGTATCAAAATCAAGGCACTATGTTTTTAGTTATCAATGCAACGGATAAGATGGAACCTCGCCATGGCTCTAAGCCAAAAGAGAATACATACATGCAGAATATATGACTTGATTATGCATAAGTAAATTTCAAAACATTATTTCACGCAATAAAAGTCATCTTTTGCACTCTTAGTACAAAGTGTTATTCAAAACAATGTATTTCTTAGATACATAAGTATACTAACATATATTTAAGATTCAATTCTACTATACATTACTTAGGTTCAAAATTCACATACAAGTCATCATACATTTCTTGGGATGTCCTAATCCCATTTAAGAAATACGGTTTCCCTAACTCACCTAAAAAAAAGTGTACACTCCATTGACTTCAATAATCCTTGGTACAAGCTCTTTGATCCATAACTCCTGAGCCTTTATACATACAAATATGCAATGTATTTACCACTCAAACATGTATCTCATATTCATACACCACCACAACTAAATTCATCCCTAATTAATCATCATAAATGTTATTCTAACATATGTCAATAGGTCAATAATTCACTTACTAATTCAGCTCAATTTCTTCTCAACCATTAAGCTAACCTTATATGCAATGTTTATGTCACTTTCTTCCTAATGTTCCTTTATGAACAAGCTATCTTATTTTAATCATAAATCTCTCTACAAAAATCCAAATACCATGATTCTTGTGCCTCCTGAAACTATACTTCCATTAGTCTTAATATATCTAAAAAATTACACGAATAGAATCTCCCTTTAAAATATAATCTCCATCCAAATTATGTCCTATTTCTGATAAGAAACATACTAGCAACCAATACTCAACCCTCAATAAATCATTATCAATACATCTCCTAACAAAACCTTTTGATAGAAACATTAATTAGAAATCAATAATCAATTTTCATGTTTTATACTTTCACTAATTCGGACTCTAAGGTCCTCAAAAATTAGGAAATAATATAAGTTTCCTACACAGGGGTCTATCACAGGTGGTATTAGGGAAACAAGTGTAACTCGAGCTCTATTCAGTATTTTGTCAAGTCACTTTCACAGAAGTCTATCTACAACTTTCATTCTGTGAGTTTATTCAAATTTGCGCTCTACGGATATGAAAAATGGATTGAAAGAGAAAGATCAAATTGAAACAAGAATTTGAGCTTACCTTGATAACTTCTTACTTTCTCCTCTCCTCTTCCTCTTTTTCTCTTCTTCTCTTCTCATTTTTTTTCTCCCTCTTCTAAACTTATAGATGACCTTCACTCTCACTTCTGTTTCCTTTTTCATCTATTTTCTCTAGAAAATTCAAAAAGGTCAAACTAATTCATGTGTCACCATTCCAATGGTCCATGTGTCACCATTCTATTGGTACATATGTTATTTTTCTGTTAGTCCATATGTTACTATTCTATTTGTCCATATGTCACTTACTTTAGGATCTAAATGTCACTCATTTAAGCCTCCATATGTTCACCAATTGTAAGGCTACACATGTCATCAATTGTAAGGCTATATATGTCATAATTTGTAAAGCTACACGTGTCACTATTCTATTGCTCCATATGTCATAAGTCTAAAGTGTCATTTGTCACAAACTTAAAGAGCCACTTGTTGAAATTATACTCAAGTCACTTGTCATCCATTTAATTGAGCCATTTGTCACTTATTCCTAATGCCACATGTCATCATTTTATAGCCCTAATCAATGTAAATTCCTATATATCAATTTGTATTGCTCTGTAACATTTTTCTTACACTAGATGCACATATCACCGCATTAATTACTTAATTATAACAATAAATTCCCAATTCATCAATTATAATCCATCTATTTATGTTATTGGTAAATTGAAATGCAAAACATTGGGAATACACATTCATTTTCGTTCCATACCCTGGAATATGTCAATTTAATGCATATACTATCTTGCAATGATTTCTAAATCATGATTCATATGTGCATACGAATATTATGCGTATGAATGAAATGTACCTTGTAAATTCTTAAAGGAAATAACTCATGTGTCTCAATCAAACTGTTTAATCTCTTAACAATTTTAGGAGGCATGATATTATAACTCTCCCCTTAAGAAATTTCGTCCTCGAAATTCTTACTTGAATGATCAAACAGATGGGCATAATGCTATCTCTATACAGTCAAAGAAAAAGACATTGTTTAATAAAATAGATCAAACTAAGCCTAGCTTATCCGATATCCTAAACACCTTAAGGAATGTCAACAAGTACTCCTACTGAGGTCAAAATCATCTGACCATTAAGGGCATCAACTTAATGATCCGAGACTCAACTTCTCGACTAAAGACTTTCAACACCTAGACTCGACTCCTAAGGCTCATAAACCTTTCAAAAATAGTAATAACACTTTTGAAAACATAAAAACCAGGCTCTGATACCAATTTAATTGTCACGACCTGAAACCACATCAAGCATGTGACTACAGTCGTATACCCAGGCTAAGGATACTTACGGTACCCTCAACCCAACTATGTAAGGCTAAATGAATATCCTTTTAAAATGATTGGACAATACAATGATTGTATTTTGAAAATCCCAAAACTTAATTAAAATACCTGTAAATTAGTTTTAAACGCACTTCTATATTCACATTTAAAACTCTACCATAACTTTTGGACTTTTAAGTCCATTCAAGGGCAATCTCAACAACAGTACAAAATGTTTATACATAAGGTCATTTACAAACCACAAGACAGTTAAAAGTTAATTTACAAAACCATAAAGCATATCAACATAACCAACATAATAAAAATAGTTTATGAGCCACTATACAAAAAAAGTACAAAATAGAGACTACCTAATGTGGTAATGCCCTGAAAATATCAAAAGACTGTATGATACATTTAGAGCTTCAGGCCCACCAAATTAATGTGCATGGTTGGAAAGTAAAGGGGTGAGTACATTATGTACTCAAGTGAGTAGGAAAAACATATATCGCAAATAGAACCTGATACACACCAAGACAGTTTAGATAACTTAAGGACTAGTTTTTCATGCATCTAACATGCAAATGACCACCTATAAAGCGAATATACATAATATAGAAACACATAAGACTAGCTTATGACTCAACATATACTGGTTAGGAATGACATAGGCCTAGCCTATTAATCACTCATCCAGTGAACATAGATTCTAGTTCCAGTACACAAAAATAGAAAAGCATCGTATGTATACATCAAATCTCGTTAGGAAGCCAAATCTCATAATAGGCTAAAACAATCATATGTGTCACCACTATTCAACCAAACTAGTGTGCACACCTATCGATTCCTGATGTTGGCTTGACTTTCATCCACAGTGAGTTTGAGCTATGGTTGACAAGAGCGTCATGACCTTAGGTGATGACCTTGTCGGTGAGTAGACCTCTACGTGTGCAATCACCCTCAAGTTTCGTAAAAAGGTGTCGATACAGGGACTCAACTTTTATATACCAACATTAAGGGTACGAGGGTTGCTTAATCTGTTGTACCTAGCACACGATTGGCCAATTGTTACCTCACCAATCACAAAAATCATATACAAATATTTATTACTAAAATTAAATAAGGCATTATGCTTTCATTTACCGGTCAAACCGATAAGATGGAACCTCACCAGGGCTCTAAGTCAAAATAGAATACATAGACGCAACATATATGACTCAATTATGCATAAGTAAATTCCAAAATAATATTTCATGCAATAAAAGTCATCTTTTGCACTCCTAGTATGAAGTATTATTCAAAACAATGTTGTTTCTTAAATACACAAGTATACTAACATCTATTTGAGATTCAATTCTACTATGCATTACCTAGGTTCAAAATTCACATACAAGTCATCATGCATGTTTTGAGATGTCCTAATCCCATTTGAGAAATATGGTTTCCCCATCTCACCTCAAAAGAAGGTGTACACTCCATTGACTTCAATAATCCTCAGTACGGGCTCCTTAATCCACAGCTCCTGAGCCTTTATACATACAAATATACAATGTATTTACTACTCAAACATATATCTCATATTCATACACCAACACAACCAAATTCATCCTTAATCAATCATCATAAATGTTATTCTAACATATGTCAATAGGTTAATAATTCACTTACTAATTTAGCTTAATGTCTTTTCAACCATCAAGCTAGCCTAACCTTATGTGCAATGTTTACATCATTTTCTTCCTAATGTTCCTTTATGAACAAACTGTTGAATTAAATCCCTTGTTAATATAGAAATCACGTATAATATGTAAAATACACAAGAAGCGTGTTGAATTGTGTAAAATTTTCAAAGATATTAATCTTAAGGGATTTTTTGGATTTCTTTACAAAATTCAGATGATCACAAACACACTTTACTAAAGTCGATGAGTAATGCAATTGCAAGAATTATTGTCTACTCTTCTAACAATAAGAAAATTAAAAGATAAGGGTTAGAGAATAGATGTCCGGATTTTATACTAGTTCACCCTTAACCTTGGGCTACGTCCAGTCCTCAGAGTTTGTCTGAAATTGCACTATACTCTTCAACTTTATAAGTATTCTTTCTACAATTGTAGAGCCTCTTCAGGTCTCTCTCACAAAGTATTCTTTATCTGCTTTCTTAGCCTCTCCATGCTTTAGGCTTTCCTTCTCTCTCTAGGAAAGATATTTTTGAGCTTCACGTTACAGATGTATCTGCTCTCTTTCTTTCGCACTTTGAATACAGAATTTCTCTAAGTATTGTACAATTAGATTTTCTCTCTTATAAAATATTATTTAGTTTACGATTAGAACTAGTATTTATAGCCTAAATCTTCAACTGTCTTCTTGAGAAACTACTTCTTGAATCTTCTAGAAACCATTATTAGTTGAGTCCTGTAACTAACTTTAACTAACTAACTAACTGATGTTCTAGAATAGTTTCCTTTTGTATCATCTGGTACTATACTTCTTCTAGTGTCGCTTCATCTGGTATCGCGCTTCTTCTAGTGTCGCTTCATCTAGTATCACGCTTCTTCTGTTATCACGCTTCTTCTGGTGTGACATGTATCACCTGTGTTGACATGTATCATTTGTGATGACGTGTATCGTCTGTGTTGATGTGTATTGTTTGTGATGACGTGTATCGTCTGTGTTGATGTGTATCATTTATGATAACGTATATTGTCTGTTGCTGACCACGCATCTTCTGGTGTTGACCACACATCTTGTGGGTTTAACTAAGTGTTACTTACCATTTTCTGCACTCTTAACAAACTTATCAAAATAGTTCATGCATTTCTAAGATTATTATTATTTGATTGTCATCAAAATTAATAGAAGTGAAGCCTTCTTGACTTAACAGCTGTCTTCTTTTAATCATAACTCTCTCAGAAAAATCCAAGTGTCATGATTCTTCTGACTTCCATTAGTTTTAATATATCCAAAAATTACACAAGTAGAATCCCCCTTTAAAATATAACCTCCATCCAAATTATGTCCCATTTTTGATAAGAAATAGACTGGAAACCAATACTCCCCTTAATAAATCATTATCAATACATCTCCTAACAAAACCTTTTGACAAAAACATTAATAAGACATTGATAATCAATTTTTATGTTTTATATTTTCACTAATTCGGACTCTAAAGTCCTCAAAAATCAAGAAATAATACAAGGTTCCTGCAAAGGGGTCTATCATAGGAAATATTAGGGAAACGAGCATAACTCGAGCTCTAGTCACTATTTTGTTAAGACATTTTCATATAGACCACCTATATCTACAACTTTCATTCTTTGAGTTTCATCAAATTCATGCTCTAAGGATACGAAAAACAAATTGAAAGAGAAAGATGAAATTGAAACTAGAATTTCAACTTACCTTGATAACTTCTTTCCTTCTCCTCTTCTCTTTCCCTTTTTCTCTCCTTCTCTTCTCATTTTCTTTTTTCTCCCTCATCTAACCTTATGGATGGCCTTCACTCTTACTTCTATTTCCTTTTCATTCATTTTCTTTAGAAAATTCAAAAAGGTTAAACTAATCGATGTGTCACCATTCTATTGGTCTATGTACATATGTTATTCTTCTATTTGTCCATATTTTACTATTCTATTGGTCCATGTGTCACTTGCTCTAAACTCCATATGTCACTCATCTAAGCCTCCATATGTCACTACTTGTCGGCTATAC
>JAOQMP010000001.1:10259109-10292789 GCA_027563575.1 Erythroxylum pedicellare
ATTAATATGAAAAAGATCATTTAATTATTATACAAATATAAAATATTTAAAATATTATAATTTTATCATATAATAAATAATGAGTATATCAAAATATCAAATAAAAAAATAATAAATATCCATTGCTCTCTAACACTTACAATTTACAATAAGAGTTCGTGTCAAAGAACCATTTAGAAGTAAAACTTAAAACAAAAGTATTTATAATTGTATTGCATCTATAGAATTTAACATATACATCAATTATAAGTAAATTTAAAAGAAAAGAAGAAACAAAAACTAAGAACTTCATCCAATCGAAAATCTGTTATAATTGTATTGACCTCAATTCTCATTTGGTACAAAATCTTCATCATTAAAAATAATCTTATTATCACCATCATTCAAATTCATTGCACCAAATAACATTTTAATAATTTCTCATCCAAGATTATCTTTCAAGTCACTCTCATCAATTAAACTCGATTCCTTAGAAACCCAATCCATCAAAAGATTTATATTATCAATACAGATTGGATCTACTAAACTATTTGTTCAATTAAGAGTCCTAGAAAATAATAAAATTAAATTATTAAAAACTATTAAAAATTATATCTAACTTAATAATGATAATAACATATATTTTTTTAAGCATTGGATTACATTGAATAAAAACTAAGTCATTCAATCTTTTGTGTTATAATCTATTCCTTTTCTTGGAATGGATGAATTAAAATATGCATAAATTCTTTTCATACCATGTTGCACTCATACATTGACTTAAAATTTGAATTGCAAACCTTTGCAATTTTGAAACACCACTTCCGAATTGGTCCTACTAAAAAATTGTAAGTTGTAAGATAACAAAAGTAATGCTATAAATAAAATAAAGTGATGATTAATTTTCAAAAGTGAAAATATATATATCTGGATTGAGTTTCTCTCTTTAACGAATAGCAACTAGCATCCTAAAATCACCAGAAGCCTCCTTATAAATCTCTATTTGTGAGCTTAGGAGATATTGCATCATCTTATGGGCAACAACTATTGTAATAGTTAATAACATTCCTCTATTACTTCAACTTTCTTTGTGAAACTTGGTCTGAAATAAAAATTAGAATTTAAAAATGCCTTGGTTACAAACAACAAAGAGTAACGTTCCATCTCTTATTGATGATTATAAGATATTGAGTGTATAAAGAAGATTTATTTTTTAAATTGGCCTTGTTTGCCTCCTTCGTCCTCTTTATGACATTATAAAAATAACCCATTGTTGTCTTGTCATTTCTATTATCTAGACAAAGTACCATCACCAAAGGTTCACAAACTCAGATGACAAATTGATAATAAGATGAAAATTTATTATCTTCAAGTATAATTCTTGAGACCTTTAATCCAGTATTATACCTAACATGTTAAGATGCAACTCACTTATCACTTGTAAACATTTGCCTCAACTCTTTCTTTATTATAACAAAACACTGAAGTGACAAGAAATTTGTTACAAATCCTGTAATAATAAGACGACACAAATTTCAGTAATTAGTGAAATCCTTTCTTAGTAAATTCAAGACCCATGTATGATTATAGAGAACTTGGTCACCTTTTTGAATTTCTGCATAATGTCATCAATAATAATAAAATAACATAGCATCCCCTATATTTTCCAACACCAAGTTAATGCAATATACAATATAAGGAGTCTAATAAAAAAACTATACTTACTTTGTAATCTTCTTCCTGCTGTTTTATAAGCAGAATCATTGTTAATAATGAAATGAATAATATTTTTTGGCCCAACTTCATCAAATATTTCAAATAAAGTATCAACATTCCTAATAAGGCTAGATGCATCAATAGACTTCAAAAACATTAAGTTCTTTATAGAATAAACCAAAAAATTAATAATAGGCTCATGTATTCAATTTTTCCAACTATCATACATAATTAAACACCCAAAAGTAGCCCAAGCCATTCTTCTTCATCCAAATAACTTTTAATTTCATAAACAGAGTTGCTCAAAAGTTTACTTCTATAGTCATCAATTCAAGGAGCTTTGATCTTAGGTCGTAAGAGGCAATAACATCTACCATAGGTTGATAATAGTAAGACTAGGAAGCATTGAATGTTATACTTGAATCATACCACCATCTGGCCATTGTCATATCTACATTATGAGTCACTTATCTTAATTATAAGGCACTACGAATTGAAGGTTGGGCTCTAGGAGTTGTTCGTAGTGCAAAAAAATTAAACACTTGTCTTCTTCTTTTCATAACATCATATCCAAGTACAACATTCACTTCTTGTTGGGTAGGAATACTACCACCTTCGACATTCTAACTATCATCCTAAACATCATCAAATGAACTTCCACTTCCAATTTCATAATTCAATCTTTGCCACCTATCTTTTCATGCTGAAACTCTTCAAACAAAGTCTTCATTTGTCATTTCACATTACGGCTCACTTTTTTACAAGGTTCCACATCACCTTTAACCCTAGATATATGTTTCTTTAATTTGATAATTCATCAACCTTTCAAATGCTCGTTACAAAACAACGAACCGATATGGTTCTTCATGCTGGGAAGTAATCCAACATGAGCCCAAATTGGATCATTGTATGTTCCTGAAGCCGTTGAGTTATTAGGAGTAATTGAACGTCCTTCTATTTATCTGTAAAAACAAATGAAGACTTATATAAAATTAACTTGATAACTTCGTATTAAAATAAAGAACACATAATTTCATTATCAACGACTATCACAAAATGTGTACTCAAAAGTTCAAACTAACACAATGACACAATATATATATATATAATATAACTCATTTTGTATGATCACATCATACATAATTCAATTTCATCTAAAACAATTCACGAATAGGTCAAAAACTAACAATTCAAGTATTCAACAAGAACAATTACACAATACACATATGTATCTTATATAATATAAATCATTTTTTATGAGTACATCATTCAATTATAAACTAAAGACATAAACTTACAACTATAATATATTCAACTTCAACCATAACTCACAACTATAAGTTTATAGTTACTTTATGTAATCTCACAATTTAGCTATAAACTAATATATTTTGTTTACTTATATAATTCAATTTGTAATGCTTATATTTAGTTTGTTTTCTTAACTAATTTTAATCAACATTGTTACTAAAATATTAATTCCTAAGTTTAGTTTAACAATCTTTTATTCACCAATTTTAAGCAATATTCTTAGTTTCTTACCCAAATTTTCCAATACATTAATTTTCTTCATAAATTGACAATACCTAAATTACATTGAAATTGAATCAACTCACTTAAACAATTCCAAGTTTCTCCAATGCACTAATTTTCTTCTTAAATTGACAATGCCTAAATTACATTGAAATTGAACCAACTAACATAAACAATTCCAAGTTTCAAATCCAAAATTTTCAATGTATCAATTTTCTTCATAAATTGACAATGTCTAAATTATATTAAAATTGAACCAACCCACACAAACAATTCCAAGTTTTCTCCAATGCATTAATTTTCTTCATAAATTGACAATACCTAAATTACATTAAAATTGAATCAACTCATATAAATAATTCCAACTTTCAATCCTAAATTTTCCAATTCATTAATTTTCTTTATAAATCAGCAATGACTATATTACTTTGAAATTGAACCAACTATCATAAACAGTTTCAACTTTTAAACTAAAATTTCTAACTCACATAAACAATTCCAATGATTCTAGTTATCACAAAACATATATAACACAACCAAATCACAATGTAATTGCAATTCAAAGCAAAAATACACCAAAAAATAAAAAATTGCAATTAAGTGTTAGATCGGTTTGGTACTGGTCAGATCAAGTCGGGCTTATATCTGTATCGAGAAAATTGAAATTCTAGATCTGCAATCTACAAACAACCATAGGCACTAGTCAATGGATAGTTGGAAGCGATGGAGAGATTAGAGAAGGGTTGGGCAGTAGGTAGTGTGTTGTGCATGAAGAACAAATGATAACGATGTGATGTATATGAGCAAGAGACAATGACAAGGTAGTGCTAAGTCCGTGGTGGCCAGTGATAGTAACACGTGAGGGAAAGTCAGCAACATCAACATTATGGGATGTTAGGAAGTCAAAGATGAGAGGAGACCAAGAGAGAGATTGAGAGAGAAATGAAAAATGTGAAAGAAAGAAAATCAGAAAACGTTTGAGGTGGGTCAGGGAGTAGGTGTTAAATTTTCATTTTTCGAAAAAAGAGTACTTAAATTCTAGAAATTTATGGTACCAACCAATATTTAACTGGTCTTTTAAATATCGACTAATGCAAAATTGGCGGTACTAGTCGGTACCAAAGGTTAGTAGTGTATAATAAGATTTCGTATCATTTTTTGACCAGTATGGTACCTTCTAGCTGGTACTAGTCGATACGATATGAAATTTGTAATAGTGATATATCTATTCCTGATTGGATTATTAATAAATAAGTTGCATATTTTAATGAAAAGAGTGAATTAATTAAACAAATTAGTCCTAGCAAAAGAAAAAGAAGAAGAATTGTCATTTGACATTGGAATATGACAAGTATACATTAAGCGTTAATACAAAAAAGCTTAATACATTTAATCTTACATCTTTGTAGTTTGAACGATTGTAAAGGAGGATTATGGTATAAATTTGAAATATAATAATCTTACATTAGTCCTTTTGAATCTAAATCTCCCCTATCATTAATCTTTTGTTAAATTTTTAGTATAAAACGTACAGATATTATCGATTTGTCTCAATAATTTTTTAAAAAAGAAAAAAAGAAAGATACGTCAACACTAACAAAAATAGAGTATAATAAGGTAGACAATAGGTTATGAAAAATAACTTTGGTAATTGTTAAAAAAAACATCACTTTTAGTTATTTGTAACGTTTCTATTTCTTCACACGAAGTGTCTCTAATTTCCAATAACTTAAAATTATATGTAATGTTTCTAGAAATCATAGGCAAAAGTTTCATGACTAAAGCATCAAAAAAATATAATTAAAAATCAACAGTTGACATTTGCAGGAAAAATTTGGCGCAAATGATTATCAATGAATGTAAAATTTGGTCAACAATTTTTAGTTACATTTTTCCCTTTATAGCTACATAATATTTGCTACATTTTTTATAATTTAGCAATATATTATTTGCTACGTTTTTAATAATGTAGCAAAATGTTCTTTTCTACGCCTTTTTGTTTTGTAAGTAAAATGTTTTAACTACATCTTTTAATTTCATAAGGAAATACTTTTAATCCATGATATTGAGCAATATGTTTTATGTATAATCTATCAACATATTTTTATTATGAATTATTTGGTTCTCATAAAACTAAATTGTAGAGAAATATTATTAATCCAAAATATCAAACATTCCATATATAAAATAAAATTTTATAAATATCATCAGATTATACCAACAAAATTAATACAACATTAAAAGATGATCCTTTGCTCCTATACAAGATATTAATGATAGTTTAAGACATTCTTATAGACAAAACAATAAATAAAAAGATCATTCCACAAATAGGATATATTTGACATACTGATAAAGATGCTCAAATTACTAAAACATTTAAGCATAACCCGAACGACTAACTAATGTTGTCCAAGTCAATAAATCTATAACAAAAAACAAGGTTGGTTAAAATCAACTAAAAATATTGTGGGACTACTAATACACTAAAAAGAAAACGCCATATAACATTACAATCACTCATCAGTTACACCTTCATCCATTTTGTAATATGAGAAACAGTACTAAAATGAAATTATATTACATACATAAAGTATTATAATAAGTATAGGACATATAATTAATACCCTTCGTTTTGTCTTCATTTCTAGAATTAATATCCTTCACTTTTTTCTTCATTTCTATCATATTTCGAGCCAAGTAATCTCTTGAATAACATATCATGTTTTGCTAATTTAGCTCAAGTTTCTTCTTCCTTAATTACTTTAGCTTGTAATGTAGCCTTATACTTTTTGTTTTCCTTTTCAAGGTGTTCAATGATTGTTTTATATGATGAGGTTGAAACATTTGGCTTAGGGCCATAGCCAATGCCTTTCGTATAACTGGAATGAGTACTAAGTATTGTATCACAAATCTCTTCTGCACTGAGCTTATTCCCCTCAGATTTAGACTTTTTCAGCATCTCTTTCATCTTATTTTAAAATAAGAAAAAAAACTAATATTCAATCCACATATTACTACTTACTACTACATTAACAAATGAATAAAAATATTGAACAATTTTTTATATGAAACATAAATTAAAGCTTGTTGACATTTGACAACACATGGTTATAATTTTAAAAGTAGATGGTTCACATTTTAGTATTACTTAATTCACAAATCCTAGTTGATACATTATTAAAGTAGCCATTTCACATATAATGTAAATACTAATCTTAGTTGAATTAGGATTAGTTTTTATGTCGTATCTGAAATAGGAAATAGGATATTCTTAAGTTACAAATCCTAGGATTGGTGTTTGTGTTGTATATGAAATAAGATAAATGTTTATAACATATATTAATAGGAAATTTTAAAGGTAGCTATTTCATATACGACATAAACACTAATCCTAGGATTTGTGACTCAAGTATTTCCTATTTCTTATTTCACAAATGACATAGACACTAATCGTATTTCTTATTTCATATATGACATAAACATTAATCGTATAAGAAATAAGAAATAATTAAGTAACAAATCCTATGGTTAGCAATCCTATTTCACAAACAACATAAACATTATTCCTATTTCTTAATTCACATATGGCATAATTAAGTCACAAATCGTAGAACTATTATTTATGACCTATGTGTGATATGATTAGTGTTTAGAACACATATTAATAGGAAAATTTAAAAGTAGCTATTTCATAAACAACATAAACACTAATCCTAGTTAAATTAGTGTTTAACGACAAATTTCCTATTAATATGTGTTCTATCATAATTCAAGCTAATGTAATGTGATTCTAGTTTAATGACAAATTTCCTATTAATATCTGTTTTAACACTAATCCTTGTTACTACTGTTATATGATTCCAGTACAACTATTTCCTATTAATTGTTATGTGATTTTCTTAGCTTAGAAATCCAATCGAAACTTTAACGAATATAGCAAAACTATGTCAGCTAATGATGAAAAAGAACAATTGAAAATAGGGAAAGTAGGAAAACAAAGATTGAAATATGCTTTCAATATAAAGAAACACAACAATAAACATGGATAGCTATAGAATGAACAAAATTTCAACATCTTCAATTATTCTGTGAAACATCACTATCTAGATCATAAAAAAATGCCACGAACAACACTCTCTAGAACATATGAAACTAGCCCACAAAAAATTGCTTTAACCATTAATGTAGGTTATTACCCACAATAGTGTATCTTGCATAATTTCTAAAAGGAAGCTAAAGCTTCCTCAGATTTATTCAAATTACTACATAAGCCATCAATGATATAACCTCAGGCCAATCAATACAATGTAGACTTGAAATTGGAATTTTTTATAGTGAAGTATTCTTAATCTTCAACTTCCTTTGTGAATAAGGGATCCTAAGTCTTAACAATGAAGAGGTTAATGACCTTCTCTAAAAGTTCAAAAGTTCGTGAAGGTAAAAGGATGTCCAAAACATTTATAAGATGAAAAAATATAGCGAATTTTCCAAAAACGTACTCAGTATAACAATCCAATCCATTTAAAAGCATTTGAGCTCACTAAGAAGCTTAGGGAAATTTTAATTTTAGGAAATTATAGCAATTATAGTTAACCACACAATAATTAAAATTAAACTATGACTTCAAAACATAAATATTTAAAAACTCTACAAAAGACAAAGATGACAGAGGAAAACTGTTGAGAGAATAAATTAAAAACAAACACAAGAGGTATCAGAGAAGAAAACAAATGTAGACAGTGAGTAAAGGAGACAATTAATTAAGAACCATAACGATGATCGAGCAAGAACAATTGTAGGTAGAACAAACATCATTTAGGGCAAAAATATGAAGACAAAAGAAGAAAAAGAAGAAAACAAAACACAAAGACTTCATTTAAGTAGTCAAAACACTTAAAAAAAAGGAAAAACATAAAGCTTCATTTGAGCAGCTAGACCATGAAGACGAAAGAAGAAAACTCATAGGATATAAGAGGAAACCCTTAGGTTATTAGTCTCAACAAAATAATATCATTTTTAGCCTTCTTTTTTTCACTATGAACATATTTTCATAGCCAAAAGGTTTTGCCTACAAAATTTATTTTATGGTTAGAGAACGTAGCTGATAGCAATGAATCTAGAACATATTTATATTTTACATAGGAAAAACATTCCATAGATAAAAACTTTTTCTACAAAACTTTTTTTCTCGATTGAAAAACATCTCCAAAAGTTATTAGATACGAATATCAAACATAGCCTATTCACAAATTAGTTTTTACTATGAAAACAAATTTGTAATAAAACTAAACTTAGCAAACAACATAAAAAAATCCACAAAATTTTTGTTTATGGAGGTACTGCTTTAATAGACTACAATTTTGAAATTTTGTAGCTAAATAGTAAATATTAGCTATGAATTTGAAATCATAGCAAAAGAAAACATAGTCAAAAGTAAAATTTCTTATGGTGTAAGTTTTAAAAATAATTAATATTCAGCAGTAATAACTAAAATTAGTAGAAAGCAATGGTCATGAGACTTTAGTCATGATAGGGGATGTCCTAAAGTTGGAAAATATTCCATTTAATGGTCAACTCTCTGCTCATACTTTGATGGGTCATTTTTTGGTATTATTAACTCTTTGATCCACCTGAATGTGCTTTAAAAAGCTATGGATGCTATGACATACATGTTTGAATATTCTAATATGTTCTTTTCTATATTGTGTAAATTCCACAAACCATCGTTAATTTGAATATTGTTAAGTCTCTTTTATATGCATATCTCAGCTACTCAGTCTAAATCAAGAATTGAGGCTAATTGCTTTTGTAGCACTAGAATTAGTTTGTATAGAAATAGTTGAATAACGGGTGATTTAAGGTTTTAGGGACTTGGTTGTAAAGTTTACAAAAGATATTGGGTAGAGTAATAGCTTTTAACCTATTTAGTATTTTCAATCTTTGGTTGGTTGCTAGATAAAATATATAAGAAGACTTAGAAGAGTTGTTACTAAACCATATGAACTTTTGCTTTTTTATCTGGTGCCTAGAATAAGCTTAAATAAGATTTGTTAATGAATCCATTTGAGTTTTATCTCCTCCAAATTATCTTATCATCATCATCCATTTTTTTTTAATAATTAGGGATATAGTTCATAATTATGCTAAATACTCTATCTATAGTTCCATTCTCCATCAAAGATAATCATAATTGTTTTGGCATTCAAAGGATTAATAGCTTAAGGTTATCCAGACTTTGAATTATTTATAAAGGAACTGCTAATGTATAAAATTTTATTCCTAATGTTAGATTAATGGTCCCTCTAGCTTGCAGAGGGGCTTGCTTGTTGCTATTCGACTGAGAATCGTCAATATTTAAGCTCAACACTCTAGTGCTTTCTCCTATTATTAAAACTTTTACCTGTAGGGTTCTAATTTTTTATACATATTAAATGAACAGTTTCTGTTAGTAAAATAACTTGATCTTTGACTCCATTAGGCCTCCCTCTTTATTGAACTTCTTTATCTTTAAAGTTCCAAATAATTTTATAGTTATCTATGCTTCCAAGCAAATTTTAGCATGTCTTATTCTTCTTAATCTTGTTGTATTCTCATTTAAGTAAATTTGTTTTCCAATAGAGTTGATGAGGTAGCTCAGTCTAATTTTGGACCAATGTTGAAGTGGCACATTATGAAAGTTAACCCAAATTAGTATGCTCTTCATGATATTTTTGTCAAGCGTCACCCCAAACTTCCACCTTTGTAACAAAAGTGGTCCATCATAGATATATCAAGGTCCCATTTTAATTATCTTATGTATAATTGATTCACAAAAAAAATTGAATATGAAAAAATCCTTCTTATTAATCAAACTTTTTTAATTATATCTTTCTCTAGTTAGCTTCCACCAATTCTTGGACCTAGGGAATGAGAACCTTTTATCAATTAAGTAACCAACCAAAGAAGTATTCCATATTAAGGTGCTTAATTTGAGTACATCCATTGGTTAGAAGATGACTAAAGAATCTCCATATAATATGTTTAGGAAATATTTTAACTTTTCATGTGGTGAGTGGTCTTCCACAACGTAGCCCAAGATTTTTTCAAATGCCCTAAGATAGATCATTTAAATTGTAGTAAGTTAGCATGTTGGGTAGGAACTTAAAAGGGAGATTGGGGCATTAATAGGTGTAGATTATAATATGTTTTCTAGGTGTTTTAGTGTTTTTTAAGTGTTTTCTTTGATGATAATTATGTGTTTAGGACTTAGAATTTTGTTATTGTTAGTGTTTTATGTGTTATTGTTAGTGTTTTATGTGTTTCAAATGTTTGATACATTTAGAACAAGAATTTGATCTTAATTTTATGTTTCAAAGGGTGTTTAATGTATTTGTGAGTAAATGGAAACATGAAAAGTGAAGAAAAGATAAAGAACTTGAAGAACTGAGCAATCACAATCATGCACAATGCCATTTTTGTGTATGGCGAGAGGATTGTGCCACAATTGTGACAGAGGGCATGAACAAGGAAATTGCCACGACTGTGGCAGGATGTTTTCTATCTTGTGATATTTTTATATGTTTTCTAGCTTCTGATATTTGTATATTCTTGACATTTCGTGGCTAATTTTGGAACCAAATTAAGTGAAGAAACCCTAAAACAACCCTAGAAGTCTCAAGAAGTATTTAAGGAAAAGAAAAACACCAAAAAGAAGCAGCATATCAGATTCAATGAGATCAAAGAGGAGACATAAAAAGTAACTCCTTATTTCCAAATTTCCAGATCAAGAAACCAAACTATTTTTCTTTCTTTTCTCTTCACGTATTTCATTATATTCCATATTGATTTGGATTATTAGGATATTGAATATGATTATAGTTTTCTATATCCATATTAGGGATTGTTCTTGATTTGTTTTGTTAGACCTTATTGTTATTGAACTCAATTGATACATAAATGCTTTGTGATATTTGTTAAGCTTATACTTAGTAATAAATTGAGAGAGTGAATCAAGTCATATGTGCTAAGGTGCGCAATAAGAGTTGGTAACTTAATAGACCTATAAATATCAAATTAACAATCAATTAAAAAGAGATCTTAATTATGAATTAATTATCCTTATGATTGCTTCAAATCCAATTGAATAGTTAGAAGTAGTTTTGTAAATCAATAGATTACAATTATGTTATTATCGATTTCAATTAGGATTACTTGATTAGATTTCGAAAGAGGGTAATCAAAACCTTAGGATATCTAGGATCAAGCATAATTGAATCAATAAGAGAAAAGGGAGAGAAAACAAGGATAGAATAACCCTTAAGTTTCAAGCTTTGATTAAATGTATTCTTATTGCTACCTTTATTCGTTTAAGTGTTTCGTTAAATTAGTTCATTTCAATTTCAGTTCAAATATTTTAATTCAATTTATTTAGTCTTGCATTACCTTAGACAAAGTGTATTCAAGTTGTTAGGTGACTAATCAATCCTTATGGGAATGATATTTTTATGCTAGATATAATATTTATACTTTCCTATTGAAAATTTTTATATAAAACTTATCAACAGGAACTTTTGTTGTGATAAAGGGGTTTGCGACTATTATGGAAAAGAAGGCAAACTAGTTTTTTCTAAAATCTTAACAACATGAATTGTAGAGCCTTCAAATCATTGGTGAAGATGACTGATTCCTTCTAAGGAGTAAGTGGTGTTAAAGAGGATTTTATTGCACTAAGGCTATATCTGGTTAGATGTAAGGTTTTTAATGGAATGGAATGGTTTATAATGTAAATGTATGTAATATTAGAAAATTGTTGTTTAGGAGGGATGGAAGAGTTTATAATGTATTATAGTGAAATGTTGTTTAGAAGACGGGTTTATAATGTAATATCGTGAAATTTGTTTAACATTTTACATTTCATCCTAAACCCCCCAAATTGGAGGTTTCTCATTTTTACTGTTTAGGATGAATGGAATGTAATATGAAACCCTCCTCTTTCATCTCATTCCATTATATTCCACTATAAACCCTCCTCCCAAATGATAGAATAATATTATATTCCATTTCATTCTATTAATAAAACCCCAACCAAACATAGTTTAAGAGGAGTTGTTTGGGTTAAAGTAACTAAAGGATTAGTCAGAGAAGGAGGCTTAGAGAAAGGAGCTTGACTTGCCTTTCTTGGCCCCACTATTGTTTCCATTTTATATAAAAGGAAATGAATTAAACTAGGCAAAAAATATGAAAGTTAATGCATTAAGACCTTTTTAAAAGTAGTTAATATTTGGCAAAAAAGGAGAGAAGAATTAGAGATAGTATAGAAATATACTTTTCTATAGTATAGAAATAGGCTTTTCTTTTTATCTTAATGTTATCTTAGATTATTATAATTATAACAAATGGGAATATTAATCCATTAAACACATGCCTTCTTTATAGTTAAAAAGCAAAATATGAGAGATTAACAATATTATTTTAAATAGTATAGAATAAAATGTCATTTGATCGGCTATTGTAATCTTTTAATAAAGTTACTTTCTGTTGGGATGCTATAAAGCTAAAACAATACTTATTCGGACTCTTATTGATAATGATTTCGGTAGAAGATTAATGAAAGTTGATTTCAATTCCAAAATGGCTAACATGAAGTTCTTACCTTTCAAATTTTGGCCATGAAACTTCTTGAGTCATGAATCCAATCATAAGATTGTTTCAATTAATTTACCTAAGAGGTTTTTTAAAAATGATACATGAAACAACTATTCTTATGATATAGAAATATAAGTTTTAAGGATCATTACATTCTAATTTAGGACTATTTTGTAATTAATTTTTATATCTTTTAAATATTACAACAAAGTCGTAAATTTTAATAAATCATGACACTTAAATATAAAAATTAAAATTTTGCTAATTTTATAAAACTTGTTTTCTAAGCAAAATAAAAGTTCATATGAGTCAAAAAAATTATCTTAAAACTAATTTATTTAATCTTAAATATTAAACTTTTAAATTTAAATCATGTAATTTTTAAATTGTAGTGAGAGAAGTTGTGACCTCTCTTTAACCTTTTTGTCCTAAGCCTTTTGACCTATAACCTTGCTTTTGACCCACCTAACTTTTTCCTTCCTTTTTTTGGTCTATTTCTTGCAAAAAAATTTCCCGCATACTTTATTTTGATAGGTTTTGACCATTATTGGCAATAACCTCCATTAAAAAACCATAGCTTTTATTTCCTCCTTTTCATCCACCAAATAAGATAAGGGAGCTTTATTTTCTTCTAATTCTCATCTCACCTATCCTAGCGCTTTTTATATTCTAGCCTGCATTCCCCCTAATAATGCATTCAAAGAGTTAGAAGATGTCTTGGTTAAAAAAGCATCCATATCTAGTGGCTCACTATTAACTAACAAACTTGCATGGAACAAAGTGGTTAGAGATCCCTTATCTTTTACAAAACTAAAATATGTCCCTCCATATTATGATGTCGAAATAGTAATGCCACCTATGGAGATATTAAGTATAGTATCAAGGAAAAGGAAATCAGCTTTGGTTAGATTCTTCCAAGAGAAACACCTCTTAAACCCTTCATTTTTAATATTGGGCTAACAATAATTAAAGATAGCTAGGACTAGAGAATGTGCTCATTAATGAATAAGACCTCTTCATTTTGAAATTTAGCATAGAAGATAAATCATATAGAATAATAAAGGAAGGTTCATAATATTGGTCTATGTTTTACCGTAAGCACACAATATAGTTGTAGCTAATATAAATAAGTATAGGTTGATGCTACGAGGATTTTAGTTAGCTACCCATAACCCACAAATTCTAAGAGCTAGATTAACCTTTATAGATCAATGAATAAGGAAAATAAAATTAATAAATATATAAATTCTAATGCAAAATAATAATCAAGAATATACGAAACAATGAACTAACTATATTTAATCCACATTACCTGAGGGTTATATTCGATTTCACATTTGATTAATGAAATATTCTAACTTCTTGGACTAGTTAGAGTTCCTAATGTAGACCATATACCCTTTAGAACCTTATAATCCCTATTGAAAGGTTAATCAATCAAAATCCCTTTTGAATATGGATAACCTAAAAATGCTTGAATTCGTTTTACGGCCTTTCTTGATAGGTTTTACCCCCAATGTAAGAAGGTTTTGTGACTTTCTTTTAGACAACTCATGCTTAACCCTCTTTATTTTTGCGATGACCTAAACATAAATCTCATATCTTGAATTTTGATGAATGAATTATATAATGAATCTTCCAATTTTGCACCTTTGATTCATTCAATATAAAACCATAATCAAATTTAATAATAGATATTTATTGAATCAAATAATGAATTAGAGTATATGACGCCCTAGGTTATTTCTACATAAATCTAATATCTATTTAGTTTATGATCACATAAATAATATTAACAGAAAAAGAAAATAAGAAAATTGAATCTTGATATCTCCAAAGATTTGTCAAAATCTTCCTCTATCATTGATGAATGGTGAACTCTTGATAAAAAAAATGCAAAACATCTTCAAAGTGTTTTTTAAATGCTTTCTTGGCCAAAGAACTTGTCTTCATTAGCTCTTTTCTTCATTAAAAACTGAAGCCCTAAATTACAATAAGCTACGCGAGTCCATAAAATAAGATATGTCCTTTATAAATTTCTCTAAAAATAATAATGCCAACACAAATGCATCATAAGACTATGTATGACAATGTGTTCTTCTTCTAAGGGGGAAACATAGGGTATGTAAGGTATGCTAGAGAAATAGAAGAAACATAATTGTACATGACTCTTAACTTTGGTCTATATATTGTGCTATATTACATATTTCTTTCCTAATTCTTCTAAAATTGTTCCATTTCACTCTAATTTTTCTACAACTTTATTTCTTTTTCATGTATGGATAGAAATAGGATATGAAATGACAAAACTTCTTAAATTAAGTTTTAAGTCCTTTAAAACCATCTAAAACATAAGCAATATACCATGAAAATAGTGCTAGAAATAAGGTATTCCTAGCTTACGTCAGGGGTATTTAGGGGAGGCCAATAATCTTTGAAAAAAGAAGACTCTAACTTAATGGTCAGATAAAAAATGATGAACATACTAGTTTGGGTGAACTTCCATCAATTTCCTCTTAAGTATTGCAACCTGGAGTTAGAGTTTGAATCTCCTATAACTTGCAGCTAAGTGCATTTGGGGGGATCTTAAATTACTACTTAAGGAGCTTAAGGATGGTTTGAATAAGGGGATAAAGGATTAATATTCTGAAAGCATGATGGAGAGTTGATGTTAACAAGGGCATGACAAGATGAAGCAAGAGGCAAGAAACAATCCTATTTACCTACCATATTACTTAAATAGTAAGAAGGTACGTGGCCAGTAATGTATAGGGAAAGAGTAAACAAAAATATATAAATAAGAAGAAAAACTAAGAATGACGCAAGAATAAGCAGTCGATAATGGAAGGGAACAACATGCCAAGTAGATTGAATCATCCGAAAAAGTATAGAGAAGTAGAGAGAAGAAGTGGCTCTCTAGTTGATATCAAAGTCAGCTAGAAAGTTCCCGTAAAGCTAAGCCCATTGCCCTTGTTAAGAAAAAACTTTAATTCATAATAAGAAATGTAATCATTAGAGTTTTTTTTCAGTTTATTAAAAATTTCGATAGCACAACGACTATATTTTGACATCCCAAAAAATTTGAAAGTCCCTATAAAAGTTCAAAACACTTCTATTATCACATCAATTTCTCTACTCCAAATTGTGGACTTCAAATTCACTCACATGTAGTCTTAAATAATCACATCAATAAAATTTGAAAAGCTAAAACAAAACCATGCATTCCATATAAAAAAAACTTTCATACACATCCATTCTTTATACAAATTTACTTTCTAAAACATATTAAAAGATATGAAACAGTTCTAAAAAATATGTACAAGGCAAAATAAAAATGTCGACATAGCAGCATTTGACGAAGTTGACTACTCGCGAGGTGGAGTCCCTGCTATTGAAGCCCCTGAGCGTGCACTTGGGAGGTTTTATTTAAAAAAATAAAATAAAGGGTACGCTAAACAAGCTCAATAAGTGTTACTTATTTCCAATAAAAACATTTATACAAATATTAACCTCCATAAAAGAAAACAATTTCTTTTCTTTTCAAGTAATAACAATGTTCTTACAAACCACATTCTTTTCTTTTCATATAATCAATGCATATGTAAAACAAAACATATATATTTTTCTAAGATCAAGGTCCTCTTTTCTTATAAAGTAAACAACGATGGCAATCAATACTTTCATGAACTTTCTTTTTAAAAATAGCCTATCACTAATTTTCTTTGTCATATAGTACCCTTTGGTGTAAGGCCACAGAGCTGGTTCTGCATTGCTTACCCATGCCTAGTTAACCTCTATCTACCGATTGTTATGAAGCTGGTTCTACATCACTTACCCATAACAATGCTAGCATTACATATAAATCAGTGGTTACAGAGCTGGTTCTGCATCATTTACCTATAACAGTACTATCAGAATATATACTCCACACGTGTAGAGGGCAACTCATAACACATACTGACAGGCATAACACCACTCATGTTAGTGACAAACACCCCCTAAAAATTGCCATACACGTTAGGACATACCCTGATCAATATAATCGTATATATAAAGACCTAACAGCATACCATAGGCTAAACCCTAACTAATACATGAGCGCGCTTCATTTCAATACCAATTAATTTAAAGCGTACACAAATTTCAATTCAATGCCAATTTTAAACATGTGTATATCTCATTAGTTTCCAAGTGCATCTAAAACTTAATTCAATGCTAAATCAAAGCATTTGTAAACCTCATGAAGATTAACTTTTAAATTCAAGTAGTAGCACCAATGGAATTATTCATAAACATACTTTTTATAATAAAATAAGAACCATCTTAACAAATCAATTTAAATACACACTCATTATTTGTCATTTATCGTTAACCACCCTCACGTGTTCGGTGCTTTTCCTTTATTAGTTCTGAGTCTATGGTAACGAGAAAACTTTACCTGAAGGGTTCCTAAAACCTGCTAAGTACATCCATAACTTACCACCTTGTTTTAAAAATTTTATTAAAAAGGGCTTAGCCAAAATCTTAGCATTTAGTAAGATTAAAATTTTGTTTTCTTTTCATTCAAGCATTAAATAACCATTGAACAACACCCATGATTTATACATGTTATCTTCTTTCCATTTAAATAATGTATATAGTATATACATTATGTTCTCCTTATATTAAACCATTGAACTATATACAACATACATGCTACCATTAAACAGCCATTAAGCCACATATATAGCATCTACATGCTGCCAATTAATGACCATTGAACAACATACTTAAGATATGGATATACATGTTGTTTTTCTCTCCATTTACCATATTGTTTTTCTCTTCATTTAACCATACAATCAGCTCAACATTTACGTATTAGCAAGGGAATTCATGTAACCAGCTTAAGCATTCACGTGACCAACTAAAAAGGAAGGAGAAGAGTGGTTTAACATACCTAAAATCATATGGTAGTGTGTTGTCCATTTTTTCTTGCACATAGCTGGCGTTGATGAAGATGTTGTCCATAGTTTCTAGCTTAAACACCATGCTGAATTTATTTCCTAAAGGCAATAACTTGGAAGATCTATGCGTGCAATTATTCATCATCAATTACGGTCGAAAAGAGAGCTAAAATTTTGGTGGAATCAAGGTGGAGCAACTCCTCCATCATTCTTGTATAAGCTAGATGTTGTTAGAAGTTGTCCAACACGTTGCAAAGTTTATTTCCAATAATTGTCCATTATTTTAACTCTCATCATCTTTGTTTAATTAAGCCATTAACTTCTTGTATCATCCATGATAATTCTTGTCTCCCAAATATAACAAGTTGTTTTGATTTTTGTCTCACCAAAATGACACACGTCCATACCATATATTGGCCTCAATTATAACAAATTTTATGTCACTCACATCTAATCCTTCATGAATGTGACAACATAAGGTTTTCATGCATTCTTGTTCCAAAATAATGAGAACTTCTTCATATATGTGATAGCTACCACTTAAGACTCATTCACATGTACATGTATTATTTCTTGTCCAAAATAATTAAAAGGCTTAAGAAAAATCTGTCCAATTTTAGTAGAAATTTCATGTCTACTTAATAACACGCTACACCTAAACATATCAACATATAAGTTAGATCGATTTACTTTATGTATCCATAATTATGATTGATTCTCTCACGCTTGGTTCATTAGTTTATGTCTTATGTTTCAACCCAAAAATGGTTGAAATTTACTCCACAATAATTTAAAACAAGATCAATCTTGATATATCATAAATCGATCTGATCAAATTTATTTTTAGTCCATTTCCATACTAGTCAACTCTAATATTTTTCATCTATCATTTGACTTTAATACTTGTCATTTAGGGTTGGGTTCCTAATTCACCTTTTAACAAAAATAAAATTTACATTCTTCCAAAAACAACATTCATATGAAATGAAATCTTATAGACACGTAAAAAGAAAAGTTTGGGGTTTTATAATGATTTCTTAAACTTTGATATTTTAGTGACTTCTATTCTCATTCTCTGTATTAGGTAAGGAAGTTGAGCACATTTATTATACACTAAAACTCTTTTATTCACTGATTTCCTCTAAGGATGTATAAGCGACAATCAAGAGTTTTTTTCTTAGAGGAATGCATAAGCAATACATTAACTAAAGTTAGTACATCTATTAGAAAATTTGGCAACTATGTTGGTAGTTTTATCCCTATGCCACCATGTCATAATTTCTACATATTTCTTTCTGGATAGCTGCTTAGATAAGACATTTTTTTAATGAGTCATTTATTGATGGTGTTATAGCTATAGAGGAGCTAGCCTTAACTATAATGGAACTTTATTTATAGATGGCAAATAAGGAGGTTACAAAGCCTATTAAAATCTTTCAAGGAAGGAGCTATAAAGTTTTTGCAAGAGATGTGGTTTGCCAAATAAGAAGTCGCATTTGGAGATGGTTGAATCATTAGTCTCTTGTGTTCTAGTAATTTATTTTACTTATTCATATTTTAAGTAGTTGAGTAATGACTATAAACCTTGCCATAATTCTAAAAATTTACATTGCTTAGTTTACTAGTATTTTTCTTAGGTTTTTATTGATTTATACTGGAATTGGTAAAATTCTTATTGTATTGCTTCTTAGCACTTGAGCTCTTATGGATTAAATGTTGTTGGTCATAGTTTCATTAGTAGAAAGAAAACTCTGACAATTAAAAGTAGCTTCATGTCTTTATATACTAACACTTTTAGGTTTAACTGTAGTAAAGTGAATAGCAATTAAGACAAGCTATTGTATTATAACTATGTGGTATATGTGCATTTTCAATAGGTTTGTGCTGCTCTGAATTGTTAAGAGAAACTCTATTATATTAGAAACTAGGAATTCCACTATTCAATTCCATCAAATAGGAGAGTTGGTGGAATAGGAAGTTCATGTATTAATTTATGAACAAAGAAGACCCTTTAACATTTGACTTATGTTAAATATACACAAAATCTGCATATTGATCAAAATTTATAAAAATATAATATTATATTTTTCAGAAAATTCCAATGCCACTTCTTTTAAAAGAAGGTGTCTATCTTATAATTTCTTTTTCAACTGCATCTTTGATAAAAGAGGTAAAAAAAATTTGGACTCCTTTTCATAAAAAAACTTAAATTATTGATTTAAGTTATATTCCTTCCTTTAATATAGGTTTAACAACTAAAACCTATACTTGCACAATGAGAGTTCTAAATTTTCTTTCAAGGCATTCAATCGTCGTCATTATTCATATGGGATATTTGTAAAGTAGTTGATAGATCCAAAGCTTTGTACCTTGCTAAAACTATTAGTTTGGGCTTAGAAGCAAATTTATGAGAAAGTTGTGTACCCCAATATAAATTATTTGTTTATTATCATAATTGAAGATCCTGTAATTTGAAAGTAAGAGTAGTTTTCCCAACAAATTAAAGTTTCCTAGTTAACTAAGCAGACAGAGGATTGGGATAAACTACCACAATTTTATACTTCTTCCAATATATTGTTAGTTGTAATAATATTTCTAATGTTAATTCTCTTATATCACCTTTAATTCTTTTATAAAATGATTTGTTTATATAGTTGGATTTCCTTTCATTTGTTGAAAGTAAAATGGTGTATAAGAACTAACTTTATCATCTTGATAATACATGTGCATTTCTAGTATAATTTCTAGTTTGTTATATGGTGAGTGCATTGAATAATAACTATTGGGAATCAAACATTAGCTTGTCATAGTAAGTAATAAATATAATGAAGAAATTATGAAATGAAAAGGATGTAAATATTATTAATTAAATATTATAATTAATTAATTTAAGGGTTAATTACTAAAAAAGCTTAAATTTTTATCAAATTTTCACTTATTGCCCGAACTTTAAAAAGTAGAAATAAAATGCTCAATCTTTCAATTTTTTTAATTCTATCTCGAACTTCAAAAAGTAGTAATAAAATGCTCAAACTTTCAACTTTTTTTAATTCTAACTCGACGTTAGTGTTTCTGTTAAGTTTGTTGATGTGGCTTGCCACTTGTTTCAAAAACCTTAACTATTAATATACGTTAGCCAAAATTAACACATCAAATGAAGATTAATAAAACGATATCATTTAATCACATCAAAATTAAAATGACGTCGTTGTTTAAAAATGACCTAAATCAGAATACGCAGTCCCAACAACGTTATGCTTTAATTTCAGTTTTTCCCCTTCATTTTCATTTTGTTCTCTCAATTCCCTCACCCTTCAAGTTTTAGATTACGCATCCTCAATGCCCTCATACTAAGGGCATAACGAGAATGAACTAAAAATGAAGAGCTTACTAGTGCAATACACTGTAATATGAGAGTAGTTTGAGGCATTTAAAGAACAAACAGAAAGCAAAGGATTGAGGGCATCGAGAGAACAATAGAAAACGTCAGGCTAGGATTGAAAAAAACTTGAAAGTTTGAACATTTTATTTCTATTTTTTAAAGTTTTGGCTAGATTTGAAAAAACTTGATTTGGGCATTTTATAGCTACTTCTTAAAGTTCAGGCTATAATTGAAAATTTGATGAAAGTTTGAAGTTTTTATGGTTAATTAACTCTTAATTTAATAATATAATTTGATACTTTAAGAATTGAATTAAATATAACTTGATATATTAATAGTTGAATTGAAATTTGATATTAACATTTAATAGTTAATAAGAATAAAATAAAAAAAGTGGATGACAAAACTAAACAGATTTTTGTTTTTGGTTTTTTTATTACAAATCCTAATCAAACAAATTTTTTTTATAAATTTCATCCAAATAAATATTTTTTAACAATAAAAAATATAAACAAAATAGAAAATAAAAATCAGAAATCACAACAAAAAATATATGTGGAACCAAATGGTCTCTAAGAATTCCATTTCATTTTAGTATAAGTAATTTAATTTCTTTAGATTCATTGAGGAATTTGATAAAATAAGTACTATATGACCTAAAATATAGGTATATCAATGACTTTTAGTGGAAGAAAAAATGGCGTTGATGAGAAGAGACATAAAAAGTAGAAATGCCACCACATAGTTGCATATGCTGGGCCTCTCACATGTTCTAACTCCCTTTATCGCACCAACAACTATTTCTTATTGGCACTATGGCTCAGTTAAGGTGGGCTTGAGTCAGTTTATCACAGGATGAATGATGATGTGGATAAGACAAATGATGAATTTGAGATGAATAGACAACATATTAGAAACATCGATAAAAAGAATACTAGAAAATGTTTCAATTCGTGGATATCTCTTAGCAATAATAACTGAGAAGATTTTAAAGCAAGCTCAGAGAAGAGCTTAAGAGACCAGCTAAAGGATGAGCATTTATATGCTAATAAAGAAAAAAAGAAGTAGGAGTAAGAAATAGGAGTATAAGTAGCTAAGGGGGTATTGATTGGTTTGATGAGGAACTATATAGAGGTTAATGGATAAATACACATAATAAGTTAATACTAAGAAACATTATAATTATAAATGTTACAACTATTAGAAAGTCATATATAAGATATGATTTACTAGAAAGATATGAGTTGGATAAGAAAATTTTGAAATCACTAAAAGTGTAAAAAGAATTCTATAAGATTTATCACGATGATATAAAAAAATCATTTATAACTTAAACTTGTTTGCCAACATTGGATTGCTTTTCTTTAAATTGAAAACCATGTCTTGTGTATTCAAACATTGGATTAAATTTTAAGTTTCGTATCTTGCATATTAGTTTTATGAAACAAAATTTCCTATGATGATAGTTATGTCTTGAATTTGTATTCGAATATTATATTTAGTTTTAAGATTCATTTATGATGGATTAAATCTCAATATATAAGAAATGGATAAAATTTCAATATAAATGTAGTAAATCATAATTTATTATTTTTTTACAAAGAAAAAACACTCTATTATTCCAAGATTAGTTTAATGGCAAAAAGTAGAGATTTTTGCCAAGTTGGAAGCAAACGCGTTCTATAAAAAAGATTGGTTTTAAAAGCTTTTTTTGTGGAATAAACGTTTGGTGTTCCAATCATGTTTTCTAAGTTTACAAGTTATCTAAAACCAACAAAAAAAAACACATATCCCAAACTATGTTTATGTTTCTAATCCATAATTGGTTTAACAAACATTGAACTATGTGAATATGGAGATGAGTTTGTTCCTTTATGCTTGGTTGGTTTGAAATGGTTGTCGTCGAAATTGTCCATCAAAATCCAAAACCAACCATTTATGTATGAAACCACTAGACAATCTTCTTATTTGTCTTTTTTTTAGGATAGTCACCTAAGCTGCTACTATTACACAGTCTTACATGTGTTTTGGGTTGTGAAAAATTAGAATAATTTTAATTCTAAAACAATTGAAAATTAGTCTTTGGTTTTATGTTGTTTGTTTAACCAAATCAAAAATAATGAAAACTTGGTAGTTTCATATTGATGATGATGTTAGGTTTTGCTGGTGCCATTAATGAGAGGTATAATAATGACGAAGGGATGGCGACGACGACGAAGGGATTGTGTCATTGTGCTGCCATCTCCTTTTCATTGGTGTAGATGAAAATGCCTCATTGGTGAAGTGGCAATGTTTTCACCGTTTAAGTCATTCACCTTGCCAAAAATGGTGAAAATTTTGGATAGCGATATCAAGTGGTGAAGATTAGTGTGTCTTCATAAAAACGGTGGCTAGGATTTTCAAAATAAGAAGAAGATATATGTTTGATTGCTAGAGTAATTAAAATCTATAATAAGAAAAATGACTGTTTAGAAACAAAAATAATTGGAACCTTATTTACCTTTTCTAGTTTGTTGTTGTTGTTGTTCTTATTGTTGTTGTTGTTGTTGTTGTTGTTATTGTTGTTATTTACCTTTTCAAGGTTGAACCCATAAGCCTACTAGTGCCAATCTTGATTACAGTCCATTATGAAACTAAAAATATATATTTGCTAGTTTAGAGACATTAAATAGTCAACTTATACTAGTAAAAACAAGTATCGATTATTATTTATCTGCATCTTATGTTTTGTTTAAATTTGATGTAAATATATTTGTATATATTTTATAAATGTTAAAAAATATTTGTTTTAAAGGATACTTTTCATCAAGCACTACAAGATTTCAGACATTTTGTGACAATTTTTTGTGACTAACTACTATTTCGTCACAAATACGAGATTTTTTGTGATAAGACAATTGATTGACACTATTATTTGGATTAACTATGATGATTTATTTTTTTGTCACTAATACAATAAAAATTGTGACAATTTAGTATCTCACAATTAAGTTGTCATTATTAATATACTAATAGTGACAAGTTTTCTTTTATCACTAAGTTTTGTCATTAAAAGCCTATACAATTTGGCGCCAAAATAATTTTGGCAGGAATAAATTGTAATTGTGCAAAACATATGTTGGTAACTAATATTTTCTATTTGTTGTGACAAAACATAGTTTGGTCACTAATATTTTTTTCTTTTTATTACGAAATGGTTAATCATCACACAATATTTGACTTATTGTGAAAAAAATTTTGTCAATAAATATTCAATTAATCATTGTCTACTTTATATTGCCACAATAACCGAACTATAACTACAGTCACAACTATTCGTAATTTAGTGACAATTTTTTTGTGACTAACTATTTTTGTCATCACAAATACGATATTTTTTAGTGCCAAGACAATTGATTGACACTATTATTTGGATTATCTGTGATGATTTATTTTTTGGTCACTAATACAGTAATAATTGTGACAATTTAGTATCTTTCCTAATTAAGTTGTCACTATTAATATATTAATAGTGCCAAATTTTCTTTTATCACTAAGTTTTGTCATTAAAAGCCTTTGCAATTTGGTGCCAAAATGATTTTAGAGGGAATAAATTGTAATTGTGACGAAACATATGTTAGTAACAACTATTTTTTATTTGTTGTGACAAAACGTAGTTTGGTTACTAATATTTTTTTCTTTTTTTTACGAAATGGTTAATCGTCACACAATATTTTATTTGTTGTGACAAAACATTTTGTCAATAAATATTCAATTAATTAGTGTCTACTTTATAATGTCACAATAACGGAACTATAACTACGGTCACAAATATTCTTAATATAGTGACAATTTTTTTGTGACTAACTATTTTTGTCATCACAAATACGATATTTTTAGTGCCAAGAAAGTTGATTGACACTATTGTTTGGACTTGCTGTGATGATTTATTTTTTGTCACTAATACAGTAGTGATTGTGACAATTTAGTATCTTCCCTAATTAAGTTGTAACTATTAATAAATTAATAGTGACAATTTTTCTTTTATCACTAAGTTTTGTCATTAAAAGCCTTTGCAATTTGGCGCCAAAATGATTTTGGCGGGAATAAATTGTAATTGTGACGAAACATATTTTAGTAACAACTATTTTTTATTTGTTGTGAGAAAACATAGTTTGGTTACTAATATTTTTTCTTTTTGTTACGAAACGGTTAATCGTCACACAATATTTTATTTGTTGTGACAAAACATTTTATCAATAAATATTCAATTAATTAGTGTCTACTTTATAATGTCACAATAAACGAACTATAACTACAGTCACAACTAGTCATAATTTAGTGACAACTTTTTTGTGCCTAACTATTTCTGTCATCACAAATATAATATTTTTTAGTGGCAAGACAATTGATTGACACTATTGTTTGGATTATCTGTGATAATTTATATTTTTGTTATTAATAAAATGATAATTATGTCAATTAGTATCTTTCACAGCTAAATTGTCATATTAACATATTAATAGTGTTAAACTTTATTTTCTCACTAATATTTGTAACTAAAAGACCATGAAATTTGGCGCAAAAATAATTTTGGCAGGAATAAATTGTAATTGTGAGAAAACATATGTTAGTAGCTAATATTTTCTATTTGTTGTGATAGAATATAGTATTGTCGCTAGTTTTTTTTTTGTTACGAAACTGTTAATCGTCACACAATATTGTACTTGTTGTGACAAAAAATGTTATCAATAAATATTAAATTAATTAGTGTCTACTTGATATTGTCACAATAACCAAACTATAACTACGGTGACAACTATTCGTAATTTAGTGACAATTGTTTGTAACAAAATATTTTTGTCATCAGAAATATTATTGTCACTAAAAGTGGATGAAATTTGGCGGTAAAATTTTTTTGGGGGAAATTAATTGTAATTATGACAAAAACATATGTTGATGACTAATATTTTATTTTCATTGCATCAAAACATTATTTTGTCACCAATATTTTTTTTTGTGACGAAACGGTTTATCTTCACACAATGTTACTAATATTTTTTCCGGCCTGGAAAAGGTTCGAGTCAAACTGTCATATTTTTTCTTGTTACCGTTCCTATTGACAATCGATTTGTTTGGGTTTGTGTAAATTAAAATTTTATCTTAAATTTTAAATTTTAAAATAAACTTAATTTATTAATTCCAAACAATACCCGACTATTTTATTATCACTAGCATTGACTTAAAAATTCGTTAAGTCCAAATTTAAGTTAATAAAATTATATTTAATTTATTTAATTTGTTTCGAGCATAACAAATTAGTGTCTCCTCACTACACAACAAAATCTTACCATAATCGCTTTTTAACCCATGAACCCCAACACCTCTTTTTCAAGTGTTGAGAAGTGTTCTAATCACTTAACGCATCTAATCTAATTTTTATACAAATTTAAGACCAAATTATTCTCTCCATCTAAACCATCGTTCACAACTTCTAGTCCTTGCCAAACTATAACATATGTGACTTAATTAGTTAAACTGAACGATATATCGCCTAAGGAAAGCAACCAAGAATCAATGAGAAAAAGGCTACTTGGTTGATAATAACGTTCCTTAGTTGCTAATTAACACACAGTCCAATGGAAAAGCAGCTACTTAGGAGATGGAATCCACATTCCACAGCAAGTTATAAGCAGTTTCGAACTTGAAAAGATCTTGCCCTCAAAAATTGATGGCTAAAGTGAGTGGAGAGAGTGAATGTGTGCCATCTTTTTCACCATCCTCCAAAGACGAGGACCTGAAAAGAGAATGGGAACTATGTGTTTGAAGGAATCGGGAACTGTGTACGAATACTTTCCGGACTCAAGGACAAGGAATAAAGTGTTTCCATTTAGTTATCCTTATTTACATGCTTACAATATTAGACAACTTCGACGCTTTTAATGCACATATATTGCATAGGGATTATTAAGAACATCAACACCCCCCCCCCAATTATTGCATAAAGTGTGGAGCTTTTGAACCAATCTTTGATTCAAAGACGAAGAAGCAAATCATCAAGTGAAACATAAACGAAAACAGGCTTCCATATTCCTAGGCCAATGCTTTGGTTTCTTTCTTTAAATTCCTTGTATTTTATGTCCGAAGACTATCTCACGTCATAGTCTAAAGCGGTCAATCATTAGAGTGAAAAATTATTGAAACGCCTGAAGAGTAGTAATTATTATTCGACAGGATACCATGTCCAACTTGTATGCTTATTAGAACTATATAAAATGTCGCATGTAATTCATCTTAAAATTAGTCATTTTATGAAAGAATAGATAAGGGATTGAACTTTGGGACATTGTCCAACTTTCTTCCAAGTTTCTCGTTCCAAACTATTTACTTATACACAAGAGATATAAGTATATACCCAATATCTATTTAACAATCGAATATGAATGAAATTCTGTCATTGTTAGATCAATCCATTTAAAGGTTTCAATTGATTCAACAACTAGACAATCGGGGGGATTGGTTTTATGAGTGTTAAAAGAGGACAAAGGGGTAAAAGGGGGGTTTATCTTTTCCTTTTCCGTTAGTGACTCTCTTCACTCCCTCTTCTTTCACACTTTTACCAAAAACCATCCAAAACACTTTTAAATTCATTTCTTCAAACTTCATTGAGTTAATTAGGGGCAAGATTAACACTTTGGGTTTCAAATTTCGGGGTGGAGCCAAACTAGGCACTTTCTAAAAAGAGAAATTGATGCGATTGGAATGAAAATCGAGCTTTGTTAAGCATGACTTGAGTAACTATTGGGGTAATCTTTAGTTTACTAGGTCATGTATAAAAATTTAGGAAGAGAAAAATAATAATTTTGAAGGATTTTGATTTATTTAGTTAAATTGATGCTTGCATATGGGTTAGGAAGGTGAATTATATAGACTATAGAGAGTTTGGGATCAAATAGGTCACATACAAACTTTACAGTCTTTCTTTTTCTTTAGGTTTTTGTTTTGGATATTATAACCATTGGTTAACTTATATTTGTAATTATTGTAAATGTTTAGAGCTATACAAGAATCCACAATACTATTAGTTGTATGTAGAGTGAGTTTGGAGTACTAATAGAATAATCCTCTTTTATACGTCAATAGTTTATATGTTACTTAGTAATTTAAAAATGAGTCGTATAAGTAACTATATGAAATACTAGACTATACTTCAATAAATTGATTGAATGAACCTTAAGATAATGTGATATAAATTAAGTTGGTAATTTCATTTTCAATAAAAGAATTATTTAAAATAATTTTTTGTGATTGAAATATTTCTTTTCATTGGTTTATCGATTTGGCCCTATTGTTTTTTGAAAGATAGAAAGAAATGAGTTATATATTTTTGATTTGAGTTTACGTGGTTATCTTGTGATTATTGGATCATTTTTCCAGATAGACAAGTTAAATTAATTATTTTTCTCCCTTCATGATTTGTATGAAAGTAACTTATATGAATTACGATTTCTTTTGATATTGTGTTTCTATAGTAGGAAGACAATGAGGGACTTTAAAGTTCATGGTAATCAAGATTTAGGGTAAGAATCTTTTGCATTTTAGCCAAAAGCTCTAGGGCGTGGGGTTTGGGTGCGTTGGGGGTTATGAGAATTGAATAGAAAGAAAGAGTTTTCTTATGATTCTCTAACCATTGATTTATGAATGAGTTTTATGTTATTTTAAACATAGTTTTCAACGGAAGAAAAGTTTAATGTTCAAAATTGAATAGAAAGAAAGAGTTTTCATATGATTACTGATTTACAAATGAGTTTTATGTTATTTTAAACATAGTTTTCAATATAACAAAAAGTTACAAGGTTCAATTAGGAGGGTGAAAAACGATATTTTGGATAATTATTCTCAATTTTATATGATTTGCAAATATTTTTAAGTTATTTCTAAGGTGTATGATAGTTTCATATAGACTATGTTAATTTAAATTAAATCTTGTTATGATCAGTAAAGGTAGTTTGTCACTTTCATTAGTATATAGGTAGGAAGAATTCATCCTCGCTAGTATAGAATAATTGACCATTTTCTTTATTTATGATATTATTATTTAATACAAATACAAGTATCAAAGTGATTATATACCTTTCTTATAGAGACATTTTCTTTTCATCTTGAAACCAAGAAGACTCATTTACTTTTCTACTGTTAGATACTTATAAGTACTCATTTCTCTTTTATATTCAACCCTTTTACGGGAGTATAGATGGCCTATTTGGGATACTCATATGGGTATATACTATTACATATTTGAATAAAAAGAATTTTCTTATGATTCTCTAAACATTGACTTATGAATGAGTTTTATTTTCTTTTAAACATAGTTTTCAACAAAAGAAAAGGTTACAAGATTCAATTAAAAGGATGAAAAACTATATTTTGAATAATTATTCTCACTTTTTATATGATCTGCAAATATTTTTAAATTATTTCCAAGGTATATGTTATTTTCTTATAGACTACGTTAATTTAAATTAAATCTTGTTATGAACAATAAAGGGGGTTTGTCACTTTCATTAGGGCATAGGTAGGAAGAATCCATCCTCATTGGTATAGGATAATTGACCATTTTCTTTAGTTTTTATATTATTTTTATTACAAATACAAGTATCAACGCGATCATATACCTTTCTTATAGAGGCATTTTCTTTTCATTTTGGAGACTAAGAAGACTCATTTACTTTTATACTGACAGATACTTCATATGTGCTCCTTTCTCTTTTGTATTCAACCTTTTTAAGGTAGCATAGATGGTCTATTTGGGATATTCATATGGCTATATACTATTACATATTTGAATAGAAAGAAAGAGTTTTCTTATGATTCTCTAACCATTGATTTATGAATGAGCTTTATGTTATTTTAAACATAGTTTTCAATAGAAGAAAAAGTTACAAGGTTCAATTAAGAGGATGAAAAACTACATTTTGGATAATTCTTCTCACTTTTTATTTGATTTGAAAATATTTTTAAATTATTTCCAAAATATATCATATTTTCATATGGTCTATGTTAATTTAAAATAAATCTTGTTATGTTCTATAAAGAGGGTTTGTCACTTTCATTAGGACATAGGTAGGAAGAATCCATCCTCACTAAAATAGGATAACTGACCTTTTTTATTTATGATATTATTATTTATTCCAAATACAAGTATCAAAGCGATCATATACCTTTCTTATGGAGGCTTTTTCTATTCATTTTGGAGACCAAGAAGACTCATTTACTTTTATATTGATAGATACTTCATATGTACTCCTTTCCCTTTTGTATTCAACCCCTTTATGGTAGTATATATGGTCTATTTGGAATACTCAAATGGGTATATACTATTACATACTTGAAAATTATCATTACTATGAGGTTTTTATAAGGATATTTTCCGAGATATGTTACATTTTAATGGAAGTTTAGACAAGTATCGATGTTTATAGCATTCAAATCTACCTCTATAACCTTAAATCCTAGTCAATTACACCCTCCAAGTTGAAAGTGTGTCAAAGTTGGTTTCAAAGTTTAGGTTTGATTTGTGATTATGTTATAGAATAACTAGACTTGAAGGTTCATGGTGGGAAGGTTTTAATTAAGGCTAGATTAAGTTTTATACACTTAAAATCTACTAGTTAACATTATTCATTATATTTGATACATTATGGAGTTTAGGATTGAAATTTCATTTCTTTAAATTCCTTATTGTAAATTTGATTGACTCTAGTTAACTGTTGTTCTTTATTCCCTTATAGCAAAATAAGTAGATGAATGATGAGAGTCTTGTGTGAATTAGAGGAGCACCGACTCTTAATGAACCATCAATATAGGTTACTCTAGTACCTCTAAGCTAAGATCATGGTAGGAGATATTAAGTTCGGGTTATACCAACTTCAACTCCATATCTAACTTTAACTCCAAAAGTTGATATGGTGAATATAAGAATTTTTATACAATAGAATGCATAGATGATGAGAAATATAGCTAACATAATGTCTAAATGGGTTAGCCACCAATGGCACCATCACTATTAGTACTAGTAGTTTCACAATCTATTATTATTTCAAATGAAGAAGTTTATGATCCTTATAAGTATTTAACACATTTTATTATGTTTAAGCCTCCACATTTGAATGTAAGATTGGAAAAATGCTAAATATTTTCTACTGAATGTAGGGAAGATATGTTTCACTTTAGGATTTACTAATAATAAGTTAATTGGCTTTTGAACTAAACAGGTCAACAATCAAATGGAAAAAGCATAGAAAAACAACTTATCCAGTAACGTATTTTGTACCACAAAATAATTGAAAAGCTTATTCAAGTTTTTTTAAGTGTTTGTCTCTTAAGGAAAATGAACTATAGAATTTAAGCAGTTGAAGCAACAACATTGAAATTTAAAAGAGTACTTACAAAATTTCAACTAAGTCCCTACATCTAGTGGCTATTGAGAGACATAAGATGAAGAGGTCTATTAGAAGGTTTCATAGTTCAATTTATAAATCATTAGTAATCCCTCTTTGTAGATGTTTGAATAAGGTCATAGATGAGGCTAGAATATAAGAGAAACAAAAGATTGTAAGAGGAAATAGAACAGAAATTCTAGTAGAAGCCTTGAGGGTCAACAATGAGATGGTGGCATCTCTTTTAAAACTCAATCAATCATTCTTTCTCAAGTAAGGGTTAATAAAGATTTAAAGGTGAAAAATAATCTAGAGACTAGTTCCATAGCTTGTTAAATGCTATATGTAGAATTCATAAGTCTTCACATTTTGATCGTATTCTCACTACTCATTGATTTTATGGGATGGCAAAGTAAGGCTCATATCACAAACAAAGTGGATGATGTTATAGATGTAGAGAACAAGGACATTAGCTTAGAGGGTACAAAAATTTTGAAGCATAACTAATCCCTGGGATAAGTTCTTTCTTTATTTCAGGAGCTATATAGGCTTCTACTATTTTGTAAGATAGGCTATTATTGTAGTTAGAAAAGGAAAGCAAGTGAAAATGCTTTAACCAAAATCCAATGAAATTAATTTAGCCATTTTTAATTTCAAAGTGAAAATTGAATAGTATAAATATGGATTGTTTGATTAGGTTACTGCTTGATCTAAGCATGACTCCATATGGGTAGTTATAGATCGACTTACTAAACGTGCTCCTTTCTTACCAATACGAGTAAATATAGAATTTTCATATTTGACATGATTGTATGTCAATTAAATAGTGAGTTCACATGAATCCTCAATGTTTAAAGTATATGATAAAGGCACTCAATTTATTTATTAGTTTTGGAGAGCTTTTTAGAAGGCTTTAGGTACGAGATTAGAAGTCATTACATTTTTCATCCTTAATCAGATGGTCAATTTGAACGAATAATTTGAACTTTATAAGATATAATTCGACCATATGCTTTCGAGTTCAAAGTGACTTGAGAAGAATATTTACCTCTGGTAGAGTTGGCCATGCCAACAACTGTAATTCCACCATTCAAATGACACCTTATAAAGTATTGCATGGCAAAAAATGTCATTCTCTATGTCATTGGAATGAGTTGTAGTAATGAAGCAAATAGAGGCAATTGTGTGGCTTGAAATTTTTAAGATCACTATTGAGAAGATTCAAGTTATTAAAGATAAGATGGAAGCTACTCAAGCACAACAAAGTCTTGTGTTGATAATGAAAGACGAGACATAAATTTGAGATAGTTGATAATATTTTTCTTAAAGTGTTGCTAATAAAAGGAGTTATGCGATTGAAAAAAAAATAAACTAGCTCAAAATATAATGGACCATATGAAATTATTCAACAAATTGGCAAGTGAGCTTATATATTGACATTTCCATCAAAGTTGTACCAAGTTCACCATGTTTCTATGTTTTTATATTATATAAATATCTATCTGACCCTACTCATAGTTTTAGACATCAATTTTTGAAGTGAACTATATGGATTATAATAGATATTGGTGAAATGAAAGGAGGTTAAAACCTTGAGTATAAAAAAAGAGCTATGAAAAAATAAGTCATATGCGATGGCTCTTCCTTATTTTCATTTACACTTCCTTGAAATGTTGTGTCATTAGTTAATTTGTATTATTACTAATATTCAGAGTTATATCAGAGATCCTAAGAGTCATCAATTATGTAAGATAAGTTAGTTAAAAATTTTATAGTACCATTGAGTTGATAGAATACTCTTTATGTCTTGATAATTAACATATTAGCAATTCATGTAAGAATGAGTATCGTAAGTAAATGTGTAATAATAATCTATGTTTTAATGGATTGATTAAATGAATTTATAGGGAAAAAAGGTGATATAAATTAAATTGGTATGTTTTATTGTTAACAAATGCATTCTTTAAAATAAATTTTATGATTGAAATATTTCTTTTGGTTGATTTATCGAATTTAAGCTACTATTTTTAAAGGATGGAAAGTAATAGTTTATGTTATAGTTTATATATATATAAGTAT
>JAOQMP010000001.1:10292889-10303397 GCA_027563575.1 Erythroxylum pedicellare
TGTCATAAATATGTAAAGTTATTGTGACCATATAGTTTTGTCACACATTTCACAAGTTTTAGTGTCAGTATTTGTGTTACAAAAGTGTTGCATAATTGTGACCATTTTTTTAATTAGCCACTATTTTATTAGTGAAGGAGGTATTTGTGACGGGAGGTGACGACTTCAAAAATTGGACACTATTAATAATAATAACAAATATTACTACTTTTAATGACAACTTTTACTTTCACTAAAAATACAATTTCTTGTAGTGAATTAATTTCTTTATTTGATTTTTTTGTAATTTCTAAACTATTTATTCATATTTTATTTAATTAGATTGATTAAATATAAGTTTAAAAATTTAAAAGGAATCATTCTTCTTGCTCTTTTGAGCGTTTTGGCTTTAATGATATGCTCATATTATAGGACATATTTCAATTATTATTCAAATGTTGAATATTATTTTTACTCGACTTTGTTTTACGAAAATGGTTGTGATGAGAATCTTAATTTCAACTTGAACATCAACGTAACGAATCTTGGGAATTTCATGAAGGCAAAATTACACCAATATCATATGGTGATTGGGACAAACCTAAAATTATATGTTATATTAGTGAATGACATGATAAAAGGTCTCATCTTTGTAAGTTATCCGTGGTTCTCCACTTCTATTAGTAAAACTGAAGCGCTTTGCAAAACATTCATAACCTAACACAAAAGATTTGTTAATTATAGTATGGAATAATCCATTAGATCATATCCACACATATAGTTGGGTGGTGCAAACTTTCTTGAAAGAGGATAGGTGATGAGAAGTGTCTAAAGGTCTTTGTTTTAATGGCCTATCAAAGGACATTACAGAGCCTATAATGGATATGAATTTCAATGATTCATCAAATTTTGTAATTTTACTCAAAAAGTGTTAGTCACTTTTTTATTAATGTTTAATGATACTTACGTAGCACTAGTTTTTTGTACCAACTGTTAAATATTAAATATTATATTTATGTTGAAATGCATTGTTCTTTTAGTTTTGATTGTTTTATATGAATTTGATGTGTGTGTGTATGTGTGTGTGTGTGTGTGTGTGTGTGTGTGTCATATTTGAGATATTCATAAATATATGTTGATTAAATATGGATAATGATTAAAAAAACTTAGTGACCTTTTAATTCTATTAAAAATTATGAAAAAACTAAAGTTTCTATTTAATATATTGCATCAAATTTACTGATATTAATAATAATCATATACTACATGTGTCATTATAGACATACGTGTTTGAGGAAAATGACTATTGTATCTAAAAGTTTATCGTAGAATTCAATAGAGGTGAAAATTTTATGGAAATCTAATATGTATTGAAAAAGTAAAAAAAGGGCTCTTATCTCATTACATGAAATCATAATAGTCTTTAAAAAGTACATTATGACTCAACATAGGAAAACTTTGAGGCATTTGACTTATGTAAAAGAACTCTTTAGCTTATACAACATATAAATGATGTTATGTTAGTGGCACCCTAGTGACTATATTGTAATCACTTACTATTATGTTTGAAGCAAGTACACACCCACACACACATATGTTACCGTAATTAATAAATAAATCATAAATAAGAAAATGAGATAGGAGAATTCAGTGTTAAGGTATATGAAGCTAATGTAAAACATAGGGAATTGAGGGATGTTAGTCATATCTCATCTTATAATGAGCTACGGTAAGTTGTTATACATTCTTATTTGTACATTAAGAGCATATGAAAATGTTCTTAACCTATAATGTGAATATCAAATGATATAGGATGTTATGAGGCACCTATCGATAAACATCTTGAGGCTTATAAGCCATATAATGAGATATATAGTTAAGTTATGTTTATAAGGAGTTAAAAACTAAGAAAAGGAAGCATTATGATGAGTCTAAGTGAAAAGTGGAAAGAAAGCCTTCCGCAATTCTTACTATTCCAAGAGGAAATAAGGCTAATTAAAATGGGAAATAAAAAATTCCACTAATAGAGAAAAATTCTTGTTTCTGTCATATTTTAATTAGCCTTTGATTTGATATTAATTTCCACAGTGGTGGAAAGAACCAATTTTATAGTAGTCATTGTTTTATGTTAGATGGTTTTACAATATTATATATTATTTATTAAACAAATAAAAATATTTTTTGTTTAATAATGTCATCTAAATCTCATAATATTTATGCCAATTTGTGGCATACTAAACTTGATCATATTGGATAAAATCAAATAAATCGATTAGTCAAGCTTATTTTATTTAGAAGACCTATATAAAGTAGAATAATCTACTTATAAACATTGTCTTGAAAATAATGTAGAGTAAAAACCATCGAGTATGGTGCAAAAGGCTGCTAAAATATTGCAATTAATTCATTAATATGTATGGCTAAACAAATGTGAGAGCATAACACGAAAGTACTTATTCCATCACAAATATCAATAATGATATTCAGTATAGTTATATTTATTTGATTATCTAAATTTAAAACATTTTGTTGTTTTAGAAAGTATATGAATTTAGTTCATAATCAATAAGATAAAACCGATAAAGACTTCAATAACTAATCAAGTATAAGAAGAGTTAATTGATCAATTTAAGAGCTCATATAATGAAAATTGAATAGATAACTAACAACTATCATATGAATCCACCAATAAGATGGTATTACATAGATGAGAAATAGCACTTTTCTTATAGTTAGGTCTATAATTTCTTAGGCAAATTTGCCTACCTCTTATTAGAGTGATGTTTCATTGATGATCAAATATGTATTTAATAAGGTGTCTATGAAATCATATGCTAGAACAATATGATGTAAATAAGTAAAAGAGCTAATGAACTATATATGATTTCTTGAGAATGTGTTTGTTACCTATATTCATGGCCCGTCTTATAAGTATCGGAATTTAGTTTCCAAAGAGAAGAACAGTATCTTTAAAAGACATTTTTGAACATTCAAAAGTGTATATGTTCAAAGGTGAACAAGGCAATAAACAAGTAATTAAATTTATGTCACAAGATATCTTATTATTAGAGAATGAATTTTCAAAGCAAGAAGAGATAGTTCAAAACTTATCTCTATATGAGAGACTTAAATTATAATGGTCTTATAAGACAAGACCAACTGAATGGTATTCATCCAAGTGGGAATAATTTAGGAGATGATGAATGCGTTAATGATAATTATGACCCAATGGGAGCTCTTTATCATTATCTAATTTTAGTGGGAGCAATATGAATGTAAAGAGATTTGTTTCTCAAATTTTCATTATTCCTATAATGTGAGCAAATTATTCCTTATACAAAATTTAAAGTTGAAAGGAATAGCCTTTGCGGTAATTCTAAAAGAAAATAATAAGTCGAGCAATATGAAAAGGGTCCATCTACTCTTGATAATGGTGAATGAGTTATAACAATAGAAGAATGAACTTTAATGAGTTCAATATGAGTATAAGTGTAGCACCCCACTCTTATAGGACACATACACAACATCTTGCTAGATATCCGAGTACGTACCCCACAAGGGTGGAATGCTAGAGCAATCACATCATTAATTTAATCATGACATCATTATTTAAAATGTAAATATCATAATATTTTAAAACCCGATTCCTCATTTTCATTTTATAAAATCAAATATGTAAATTCTAGCTTTACAATAACATCCATATATGTACATTATCAAAAACTAATTAGAGTTTACATCTTTGTATACAGAACATGCTACATACATGAGGAATTATACAAAACTTTTATCTAGATCTTTCAGTCTTAGCTGACCAACCTTTTAGCCATTTCTTCGATACAAAAATACAAAACTATACTTCTTCTAGAGTCTCTTTGTCACTAGTATCCTCTCTCGAACCTGAAATGTCAATATTGCAATTTTGATGGGTTTTGCAAACTCAATGAGCTACCCATCATTGATAGCTCACTCATAACACATAACATATATAGTCCATGTAATCACGTAATTCACGTCATTTCACTAATAATCATATAGCATCACATATCACTTTGATCACTTATTTCACATTTCACATTCAAAGCAATCAAACAGTTCATTTTGATCATTTAAAACATACATATCAATTTTGTATGCAACGCTCATACGACTCACTTTCATTTATTACATTGTTGTGACCGAGTGCCTTTTTACTGGTCCATATCCCTTGTGGATATTAAGCTTGTTTCAGATATTATCCCACATCCTTTAGTAGATACTGGGTACATTAACAACTGAACCAGAGGCTCTTATCACATTCTGAGCTTTAAGCTCTTTTTCGGTGGCTACTCCTGTCACAACAACCTTTATGTTGTCATACATTCATGTAATGAAATGCATCACATTCACATATTTTCAATCAGTCACTTGATTTCAATTTCACATTCACATTTATCATCGGACCTTGGTCCGGCATTATACAATAATGTTGAATATCACTTATTTCATCAAATTCACAAATAAGGAGCACTTTTAATATATTATTCATGCATCAAACACCTTGGACATTCAATGTCCGGAATTATCACAATCATATTCACATAATAATTGAATACATAATTTTAAACAAACAATTAATCAAGTAAGACCATCTAGGTTACTCACAGTTTGCTTCAGATAGCTATTGCATTGAAGTCTCAGTAATGTCTAGATGTTGTCGCTCTAATTGCTCTTCTATATCACGCAACACACATTTACACATATCACAACTTTGCACAATTATATAAGTACTCATTTATGCACAAATGTATATATAGATTATGTACAATGCATGCTCAATGACAATCCTAGGTATATTTTCTTAATTCACATCTTATGATTATTCATATTTCAAAACTCAATATGTCTACTTTACACCTTAATAGTACAAACTTATTCTAAGTTAATCACTCAATCATGCACTAGGATTCAAACCTCAAATACACTTTATTACTATAAAATCATCAATCAATCGTTCACCAATCCTTTCCTAGTGAATCCAGATGGCAATGAAATTTGGTGGAGAGGAAGGACAATGTCTGAGGAGCTTGTGGTTCAAATTTTAAGCCAATCGGAGTTCTGGAGAAAAAGTTATAGTCAAAAGAGTAAAGGGTGTTTAAAATTGTCAAAAAGCATTGCATCTTCACTGTCACAATCTTACACTTCCTGTTGATTCCTCTAGCACAATTGTGCAACTCCCTGATACTTCCTTTCTATCACAATTGTGCACTTATCCTGGTGTCTCCTCTCTGTCACGATCGTGCACTCTTCCTAGTGTTTCCTCTCTGTCACGATTGTGTTTATCCATGATCATGCACTACCTAATGATCGATTATTCAAGCTTCATTCCAAATTCTTTCCAAAACACATTTATATCACTCTTTCATTCACATTTCTGCACTCATTCTATACACAAAATTAAGTCATAAACTCATCTCTATATTCATCAACTTTCAATTCTCATTAAAACATCATTTTCATAACTAACATATTTCAAAAACATCTTTAACACCGAAAACAGAACATCTCCATACATATATTTTCATCACTAAATTTCTGCACCTTTTTCCTACACTATTATCAATAATCTTTCTATTTCCAACTAATCTCTACAACAACTCATGAAATATTAAGCATCATAAACATGACAACAAGACACCAATATTCTCATTCTTCATCCACAATGAACATGGATAATGACCATAATCCTCATGATCATTTAATATCAATTAATCACCATATTTGTTTCATACTTATACAACTCATGAGAATTAACATGTTACTCACTTGATTAAGCTTCAAAATCTTCAAACTCTTCCAAAATCCCTAACTTCTTTTACAACCCACGTACAACATCATGGAAGTTAAGAGGTTTAGGTTTTCTTGTGGAAAATGAAGAAGACAACAAGGTGAGAGTAGCAAGTGAAAGATAAGAGAGCTAGGTTTAACTTGAATGGAGATTGGTGAAAAAAATTCGTGAAGAAGGTGAAGAAGAAAACCATGAAGAAGAAAGCAAGAAACAAAACAATTAAAATAGTCTTTCAAATAATTACGAGAATTCGTGGGATGAAGATATGACTTGGCAAGTGACACTTGTCACTTGCCGCATGTCACTTTCTCTATAGGTTTAAACTTGGTTCTATTATTTAACTAATATAATCAACTCCAATTGTCTCCCAATTTTCAATAACACTTGTCAATAAATCCCAAAGTCATTTATAAAAATTTCCATTGCCATTTGACTATTATTTCTACTACCATTTATTAATTATCTTGCCACTTGGCATTTTTTCTAATCCAAAAAACCCAAAATTTTAGAAATTTCCTAAATTTCACCAAAAATTCTAAATTAACAATTATTATCACCAAATTAATTTTCAAGACAAAATACTTACTATTCATATCATAATCACATTTTTAAATCAATTATACCAGAAAATGTCAATGAATGCATATACAATCATTTTAATGTGTGGAGTAATTAATATGCATATGTGTGTGTACGGTATACTATGCATGAGCATGAAATGCACTTTCTAACTTTTCAGTAATCTTTTATGTACATTATTCTAAGGTTCTAACCCTTAACCAGGGATTACGGGATGTTACAATTCTCTCATCCTTAAGAAATTTCGTCTTCTAAATTCTTACCTGATTGTTTGAATAGGTGGGGGTATTGTTTCCTCATATGCTCCTCCGTTTTCCAAGTTGCTTCTTCACTCGAGTGACTCTTCCAATGGACTTTTACCAATAGAATTACTCGGTTTCTCAACTGTTTTGTTTGATATCCCACTATCTTAATTAGCTCCTCAATATAACTCAGGTTACTAACTATTTCGATTTCTTGAGCCAGTAACACATGCATTGGATCATATCGGTATCTTCTAAGCATACTCACATAAAATATATTGTGTAACTGAGACATCTCACACAGTAAAGTTAACTTGTATACCAATGGTCCTATCCTCTCAATGATCTCATAAGGACCAATGTACCTAAGGCTCAGCTTACCCTTTGTACTGAACCTCAGCACTCCTCGCCAAGGCGATACTCTCAGAAATACTTTGTCTCCTACACTGTATTCTATATTCCTTCGGTGCTAGTCCACATAGCTCTTTTGTCTATCTTGAGCTGCTTTAATTCGACTTCAGATCAGTTTCACCTTATCCACAATATCCTAAATTTGTTCTGGGCCTTCAACCATTCTCAACCCCTCTTTATCCCAATACAGAGGTGAACGACATTTCCTTCCATATAATGCCTCATATAATGCCATTCGATACTACTGTGATAATGGTTATTATATGCAAACTCAATTAAAGCAATGTACTGATCTCATGCTCCTTGAAACTCCAATACATAAGTTATCAAGGAGGAAATGCATTTGTTTTGCAAAGTTATTCATGAGTAGTTTTTCCTCCTAAAGTTGTATGGAATGGGTGATTTGAGTTTGATGCATAAGAAGTAGATGTTATTTTGAAGGATCACTACCTATAGTTATAATGTATTATTTGTCATCAATTGTTGTGAGTGATTTATGTTTCAAGTGGTTTGTGGTGTGAGAGCTTGAATTTGAACTGTGAAACATAGTTTTTGCGTTCATCATAGTCGATGATGCACAGTTTTGGTTGAATGTCAGTTTTTGCGCTTGATAGTAGCCTTGTTGACTTCTGTGCTACATTACCCAAATACATCTCACTTTGACCCTTGCCTATATTACAACCTTAAAATTCAAAGTCCTTTGATCTATGATTATGAATGTGAATCCTAGTGGTGGAGAAAAGAAATTATATGTAAAGTTATGGAATGACATGATTATAAATGGTGTTTGAGTGTACCTATGGATCATTTCTATTTACACACTCTTTATCCGAGTCTATCATTAGATTGCTCAGTTTCTAAAGGTGACGATTGTTGATTGATCATGAGTAGACACACTTAATGTTAAGTTTTTGCTATGATTTTGATATTTATTTCTCTTTACTTATGGCTATCTATTCTTAGAAAATATGGAAAATGTGAAAGTGTTTTAGTTTATGAATTTGATTTTGATGTTTTGCTCAAGGATGGTCAAAGGCTAAGTATGGGGTAATTTGATATGTGCTTAATTGATTATAGATTTACTCTACAACATTTAGTGATTAATGTTATGAAATGTTAAGAAACTCATTTTAGTTAATATTTGGTTATAGATATAATCTAGAAGTTCAAGAGCTCAAGTGAGTTAAAAGTACATTTTTTTAGCCATCCTTTTAATGTTCAAACTGAATTGTCTTTGTGGAATAAGAAGGAGATGGATTAGGGTGAGGATTGGACAAGAAATTGCAAGAAGAACACCAATTCAACATGATTTAGGAGATACACAGTCGTGTATCTACTTATATGGCCGTTTAAGTACACGAATTAGGCACATTTTTATGACATACACGGTTGGATTCACAACCATTTATCCAACTGTATGACACCCTAAAACCTTAACTTTTAATATAAAACGACATTTGAGCGACTAAACATAACATGGATCAGTTTGGGGAGAAAATGAGGGGCGGAGCACACATTCTTTAGAGACACATGGAGAGTTAGGCTTCCCCATTCCGGTTTTAAGATGAAATCAAAGTAGAAGACACATTTTGGCTTTTTTTTTTTTTTGAAACCAATCCAAACCCTCGCCCCCTGCCCTAACTTAAATACCAATTATTTTTATTTCGAAAGCAATATACACACACTTTGTGGGATCGAACTAGACTTATCACTATTTATAGTTTTAAGTTTTGTTATTTTGTGTAATGTTATGACACACTACCATGTTGCCAAAGAAAATATGAAAACTATATATTTTTTCCTAAAAACAACTCAGTAGCATTATAAAATATCTCCAACTTTGCATAAGGTGCTTTAGTTAACTCCAATTGCTCTTCTGTTAGTAGGTAAATATATTGAAAATCTCTTTGTGTCATCTTATTGAACATCACAATATCCTTTTTTCCAACTCCAACATCTTACATATTGAATTCCATCTGATTGGACAATCCAAGACTAATTTATTTATACATCAAATGTTTAGTTATTATGCAGTTTCTTCAAAAAATTTCAATCTTTTAGGTATTATACTTTAATACACTACACTAATCTAGATCAATTCTACCACTTCCTTTATTATCTCCAACTCATCCTTCATAATCAAATTGACAATATGCGTAAAATAACCCACATGAAATAACCTTCCATTAACCAGCAAGCTCCCAACCTACAACTTGTTCTTCAATTTTTCTATAATTACATCATTTATGCTACAATTATCTCGGTTGAAAGCTTGATGTCAATGTTCTGATCCATTAACTAATCCACTATCACATTTGTCAAACTTTCACTTCTATACCACACCAACATATAAAAAAACCTACTATTTAAAAACATAAACAAATATCAATTATAACATAATTAATAAATAAATGATAATAATATTAAAGAATATAATTTGCATTAGTAGTCGACTACATAAAGTCCAGTCATTGTCAATATAAAGCATTGTCATCACTATATAACCCCTTTTTTGGTTTTCATTCATCCATATACATAATGTGATGGCTACCAATCTATGAATATTTGAAAATTTCTTTAATAATTCTTTCTTTTAATCATCTTAAATATTAAAAATGTCTTCCCTCATAGTATTTCAAGTTGGAATCTTGACGCTTAGTTAGAAAAAGGTGAGCAACTTCCTAAAGTTTTTACTATCGATAAAAAAGAGTGGTAGTTCACCACCAATGATCATCTTAGTTATCAAAAACTTTGATTTGTTACTATCATAACTAATGGCACTCAATTCACCATTCCCTCTTATTAAGTTAGGGGTTAAAAATATTTGAACACCTAATACCATTTTCTTTCTGTTGTACAATTCCATGTGTCTTTTCAAATGAGATGTTTTACCTTTAAAAGCCCCTATTAACTTCTTGTGACAATACTTACATTCAATGTTTTCAACTGCATCCCTTGATCTAGTCTTGTTAAAGTGATTTCAAACCTCACTTTTCAATAAACTTTTTCCTTCTACTTAAATCATTTCCGGTTAGTATTGAATTAGAACACTCCACTAGTATACTGTCTAATACTAGACTATAACTCTCCATTTAAAGAATACACTCATCCGTGTAAAACAATTAACATATATAAGCATATAAGTTATTCATTGACATTTGCATGTATGTGTAAACTTTAATGAACATTTAACATATATATATGTACTGAATTTAATGAGCATATAAGTTATTCATAGACATTTATATGTATATATTCATAGACATTTAAGGCAACCCAATAGGTTATTTGAATTATCCATGATCTCATCCATCATTCACTATGATTAAATCATTCAAAAAAAATCAATTTATCCACAAATAAAAATAATTCTTGAAAAGAAATTATTTTGAGAGTGATCAACCATATTATGGCTAAAAATATGTGAAGAATAGTTAATAGCCCATAATTCACCCTTCTTTGTACATACC
>JAOQMP010000001.1:10323770-10338331 GCA_027563575.1 Erythroxylum pedicellare
CTATTTCATGTGTACAAATTTCAAAATAATTAAAATTTACTAACAGTATGTTTTTAAATAAGATCAAAGTTTTTTTTTAATTTTTACCCTACACACACTTCCACACGTTATCAATATGTATTGACATCAACAAATTGAAGTGCAGGTGCTTAGTGATTTCAAAACTTGAAGTGAACGTGTATCACAGCAAACAAGAAGGCAGGATGATAAGCACATAGATTAGCATAGAACACCATAATTATCTGCGTCAACACTCCCAGCAACAGCTGAAGGAGGAACAAACCTTGGGTATCACATATGTTGTGAGAGAAGATGAGTCGTGTGTGAGTGAATAAAGAAGAAAACCACAGAAACGAAAAGACAAAAAATTTGTTATATACATATGTGACGCAAATTCAGAAAAGCCTCAAATTTCAGCTTCTTCGAGTAGATGAATTTGCGTCTCCAAATTTTAGCTTATAAAAAAGTTGTATTTTGGCTTTTAAAAAAGTTATTTCTATTTTAAAAGTGCTTTTGAAGTTTTCAACCAAACACTCATTTTTTCCTTAAAATAGCTTTTGCGGTAAAAAAAAGTGCTTTTGGAGGTTCCAAAAGCTGAACCAAACAGGGGCTTAATTTGCTAGAATCTATTGAGGGTACTCTAGCGACGCCACCACAATTTCTTGATGCTGAGAAAAAGACAATTAATCCAGCTTACACTAGCTGGTATCGGCAGGTTCAACTTCTTCTTAATGCAATCCTTAATAGCTGTTCAGAAATGATACAACCTATCATCTCCTCGGCTCAGTCCTCAAAAGGAGCTTGGGAACGGCTTACATATAGCTATGCAAATTCTTCATTATCCAAAATTATCTCTCTCAAGCCTAAGCTTTTTAAGACTCCAAAAGGAAACAAATCAGTTGCTGAATTTCTCAATAAAATGCAGTCCATTGCTGATGAACTGACCCTCATTCAAAATCCCATCGATGAAGAAGATCAAATTATCTATATCACCCCTCAATTAGGAGATGAGTTCAGTTCTATCTTCGCAGCCATCAAAGTTCATGAATCACCAATTACTTATTCAGAATTGTTTAATAAGTCGACTTATCTCGAGAGACTGCCAAAAGAAAAAGACTCAACACCTCTTCCTGTTACTCCCAATAAGAAAGGCTACGTAATATTAGTTGTAGTAACAGAATTTGTTACATGAGAGAGAGAGATGGTAGTTTAGCCATACATATGTATGTACAAAAAGAATGATGCAGAATAAAAGATTTAATTCTATATTCTAACATTCCCCCTCAAACGAGAGGGTGTTGTTGTCACTTAAAGTTTGTTGAGATTTTGAATGAAGAAAAAATGAGTTAGTGCCTTGGTGAAACAAACTGTCACTTGATGAGCGGAAGGTACATAGTGAATGTTGATGAAGCCTGAAAGTATGAGATCACGGATGAAATAAATGTCAATTTCTATATGTTTAATAAGTTCATACTAAACTAGGTTGGAGGCAAAAGCACGAGCACTTAGATTGTTGCACCAAATCATAGAAGGTTATTGCAAAAATAATCCAAATTCAGATAGTTTTGAACATATCCACTTAACCTCAGCTGCACCATCTGCAAGAGCTCAGTGCTCAGACTCCGTGTTTGAGCGAGAAATAACTCTCCGTTTATAAGAGCTCTAAGAAATTAATGTACTCCTAAGATATACACAAACACCAGCCATCGATCATCGACGTATATAGCCCAATTTACATCAGTAAATGTAGTCTCCTGAAGAGATTTGAAAGGCTTAATATATAGACCAAGTTGACAAGTACCCTTAAGATATATAAGAATACGTTTTACTCATTGAAAGAGAATGTTAGTGGACTGAGATAGAAACTGGCTAAGTTTATTCACTTAGTAAGCTATATCAGGCCTGGTGGTGGTAAGGTACTGAAGAGATCCAGTAGATTGTCGGTAGAGAGACGAATCTTCCATGGGTGTTCATGTAAACTAAGGTCCAATGACCATTAGAGTTCGTACTGGTGCACAATCTATTATGTTAAATTTCTTTAAGATATTGAAAGTATACTTAGCTTGACTCAGGTGAATGTCCAAGTTGTCTCTGCAGATTTCTATTCCAAGAAAACAATATATGGGACCAAAATCTTTCAAAGAAAATAGATTGTTTAGATTCAGAACTAAAGACTTCATGTAGCTAGGATCATTACCGATGTAAGGAACAAGAATCCATGTCTTGTTTCGCTGAAGGGCTGTGAATTCATCAACCATGGCTTGCTTCCAGTATAATAAGGTCAAGAAATCTGTGACATTTCAAGGTTCTGTGAGCTGAGCTAAACGGATTGATTTTTCTGAATGAAGTAACCTAACAAATAGATTTTTGGGTTCGTATATACCATCCTTTGCTCATGTAGTCATTGGGTATGTGCATGTTTTGACCTACCTCATTTCCTGTTCACTTTTGCTTTGCCAACTAGAGCTCGACCCATCTGTTAAAGAAGACCCGTGACTCAATTAATGAGGCTCATGTGAGGAGATTATAACTATTGGAGATGTATCCGTTGAGCCAACTTGTTCTTTATTAGAGTTTAGAGATTCTGCAACATTGTTGTTCTCGAAGTTATGAGTGATTTCTTTATTTGGAGTAATAATCAAAGGAATAATATATTCATTCTCGGTAGATGTCACTTATCGATTTAGAAAACCTATAGTACAAAGGAAAAATGAAGCATCAAACACAACATGACGTGAGATGTATGTTTTTCCTGAAGAATTGAGGCACTTGAATCCCTTATGTTGAGAAGGAAGTCCAAGATAAACGCATTTCTGACTGTGGAATTGAAACTTATGCTCATTATATGGTTTAATATAGGGATAGCATGCACATTCGAAAGGTTGTAGTATTTTGTAATCAAGTTCTACTCCATAAAGCTAAAACAGAGGAGTTGATCCTTCAAGTGTAGGTGTTGGTAGCTAGTTAATGAGGTATACGTCCATTTGAAAGGCATCTATCCAGTATGTGAGGGATAACTGAGCTTGAGCTAACTGTGTCACCCCATCTCAACAACATGTCAATGTTTACGTTCTTCTCTCCCATTTTATGCATATGTTTAAGGATAAGTAAACTTCATTCAAATTCCTGCTGCTTGTGTAATATTCACAAAAGGTTTGTATCCAGTCCCATCATCACATTGTATGGTTTTAATTTTTATGTTAAAATAATTTTCAACTTGTGCCCGAAACAATTTAAATGCATTCACAGCTTCGCCTTTGTGTTTTACTGGGTATATTCAGGTGTATCTACCGTAATCATCGACAAAATGAACATAAAAACAATGACCATTTACTGATTGAATTGATGAGGGCCCCCAAAGATCCATATGAACTAACTCCAAAGGAAAAGAAGCATGAGACAGATTTGGAAAAGGTAAATTTTTTGATTTGCCATATTGACATGCTTCACAAACAAAATTCAAATATTGAAAGTTCACATTGCACTTATTCAATATTTGCTTTAGAACTCTATCACTGGGATGTCCTAGCTTGTAATGCCATTTTAAGAACCCTTTTCCTTTTTATGTAAGTGACTCTATATGAACTTGAGCCACTAGAGCACGTTTAGACATTTGATACATTCCTTGGTTTAATATCCCGCGCACCAGAGGATGACCTATCTTCTTGTCCTTCACAACACAACCATCATTGGTAAAATGAACATCTACTAGATTGTCCTTAGTGATTTTATTGACACTCATAAGATTTTTAGTTGTAGAGGGTACTAGCAATACGTCTTTAAGATGGAGTATGAAGTTACGTATAGATAAAGATGTGGAACCTATTCCAACTACATGAGTTGGTTCTCCAGTGCAAGTATAGAGATGAGTCTTATCTACATGATTGATATTCTCTAATTGATCAACGTATGGAGTTACATGGTAGTTTGCTCCACTGTCCATATACGATGATGGATTGGAGAATGTTTATGGATGAGCATAGTACCCTTCTGATGAGTTAGCATAGAAGGCTTGTGGGGTAGAATAGTTCCCAAAACCACGTCCAAAACTAGATGGAGGTTAGAAATTTCTGTCGAAATGATGGTAGCAGTTTGCTATAGCATGTCCTAGTTTCTCACATAAGTGACAGTATGGCTGATTTCCATTGTTGAAGCCACCTTGATTTCCACAGCCTTGGTTTCCTTGAGAACTACCACGTGATCCTCTCCAAGAACCTTTCTTGGTGGTATTTTGATTTGTATTAGAGGATTGATTATCAGTGTCATCACATTGAGCAACATTTGCAGTAGGTTGAACAGATAGAGTCAAGAAATGGTTAAGTTGCACCAGATGACTTTCAAAGGCAAGGAGAGCAGATTATGCTTCAATCCAGGAAAGGTTATGTTGATCAACCAACTTTACTAAAATAGCATTATAGTCTAAATCGAGATCATTTAGTGTATGAAGAATGAGATTAACCATTGCAATAAGGGCTCCGGCTAATAGTAGCTGATCTGCGACACTTTTCATTTTGCTAATGTACTCTTCCATCTTCATTGAGTTTTTACGTGCTTGATGAAACTCCAACTTGAGCACCATAACATGTGATTTCATTGACAAACAGGTGAGATTATGAGCACCAACCCAAAGATCACGAGCTATGTGGCAGTGAAGCAGTTGAGTTCCAACTTCTTGGGTCATTGTATTACGTAGCTAGCCAACTAGAAGTCGATCTGTAGCATACCATTCTTTGAAGGCTAGATTTGGAGTCATTTTTGCTCCTTCAAAAATAAACCGAGAGGGCATTGAAACGAAGTCATTAATATGTGACTCAAGAAAGTTTCCTTCGATTAGTGGTAAGACAACAAATTCCTACACGAGATAATTTCCTCCATCTAACTTAATAGAGGTTGTTCAGCTGGAGGAACTAAAAAGAGAGTATGATTTGGAGGTGTGGGTAGTCGAGATAGAGTCAGAAAAAGATGTAGAAGACACTACTGAACAGGAAGCCATTGGAGAATAAACCACTTTGATACCAAGTAAGAAAGGCTACTTAGTGAATGGAATAATTGGCACACTGAGGTGTGTGCTCACGCTTTTCATTTATATTAGTTGTAGTAATAGAATTTGTTACATAAGAGAGAGAGAGTAGTTTAGCCATACACGTAAATGTACAGAAAGAATGATACAGAATAAAAGATTTAATTCTATGTTTTAACACGCCCATAACAAATGTAACTCAAAAGCAGAACCTCAACGCACCAATAGTTTCAAAAATCATTTCAAGGCCACAATCCCAACAAACATAAATCCTTTGGTGGCTATAGTGGCAATACTTCTCGTCTTAGCAAAGTTAGAATGGCAATGGGTCATATCAAGAAGATCCATTCTGTTGTTTTTGTGAAATTACAGGTCATGATACACATGATTGCAAGAAGCTTACAAAATTCTTGAAGGAGAACAATATTTTTATGGTTAACTCTTGGCCTATAAGTCCAGTAGCAAATGCTACCACAAGTTCTCCATCAATGTAGAAGCCTTGGTTATTTGTGTTAGAAAATAGGGACGAGATCCAATCCGACTACATTGAAATAATTACGAAATTTTTAGCATTATGATTTTTCAAAATCTAAGATCATTCTAATTTTATAAAATGATTAACATATAAATCATAATAAAGCATAAATCTTAATTCGTATTTTATTTCGAAGTTTGTTTATATTCTTGTCATCTCTTGAATTGTTTTCGAAATCAAATCATCTCAACCATCGTAACTGCACCCAACCTCTAATAGTATCCACAAAACAGGTTAAGAGAACTTTGTAACTCTTACAGAGAGGGATAAGCAATAAGTGTTAGCTCTATTTGAACTTAAGCTTATTTATAATAAAGTTTAGACATTTTAATAATTTAATTGAAATTAAATTTTAATTTCAATTAAACTTTAATTAAAATTACAAATAATTCAAATTAAATACCAATTATGCTCAAATAAGATCTAATATCTCATATTTAATTATAAAGTTTCTTAAAATTTACATTCAAGTCTAACTTGATTAAAATATCTTTACTTTCTTCAAATTGTTTTTTATGTGAGATCCATTAGGTTTTTAAATATGTTGGTAATGATTATCAATTATAGTTATACTTCATCATTAGAATTAGATAAATTAAAACTCCTTTAATTTATCTTTAATTATCTGCTTAAACAATTTATAATCATATACAAGATTGGTGTCTAGCAACACATCATGACCACCCCAATATCTAGGAATGTCAAAGTGATTTTTACTAAACTTTTCGTGCATGATTTTTTCGTGTAATTTAATCATTTCATCATACATTGTTTTGTCTAGATATAGAGTATGAAATTAATGTCTACTCTATTTTGAATTCAATCATATTAGTTCTTCACCATTAGTTATAGATTTAATTAATGACATTAGTAAATTATTTATAAAACATCATCCTACATTGACTAAGGATTTCTTGAATCAATACTTGTTGGGACCCGGCCCTCGTGGTTCACGTGTCCGACATCCTAAGTGACATCTGCACGCGTGCTCCACAAAGATGGCGATCCCCCACCAGGATAAACATCAAAACAACACCCTCCTCCTATTTCAGGATAGATTTATTTGGGAAGACCTCAATCTTATAACACCTATCTTGAAGCAAAATAGCAACACTGTCGGTTGGGATATCAGTTTAATACCATATTAGGACAGTTCGAAAGAAAACTCCGAGGTCTACAATTTCCATGAAGACCTTAAAGGCGGATTCTATCGTCTGAAGGGTAAAAAATGTAGCAAACAATAGCATCAAACAAATAATGTACAAAAGGAGAAGTTTAGGTCACATAGGCAGAAAACAGACGGAGCGAAATAACAGACGAATGGTAAAGGCAGACGAAGCAAAAAGACAAATGAAGAAAAATGACAGATGAAACAAAAGACAAACGAAGCAAAGTGACAGACAAATGGCGGAGGGAGACGAAGCAAAAAGACAGACGAAGCAAGATGACAGACGAAGCAAAGTGACAGACAAAACAAAATAGTCAACTTAAGATGAAGCAAAAGTCAACCTAAGATGATACAGACGGTCAACTTAAGACGAAGCAAAAGTCAACCTAAGTCGATACAGCTTTTAAGACGATGCGTCTTTACAGACGATACAACTCTTAAGACGAATGATGTCACTACAAACGATATAACGTCATTACAGACGATACGCCTTTACAAACGATGTATCTCTTAAGACGAATGACGTCATCATAGACGATATGACATCATTACAAACGAAGTGTCTTTAAAGACAATACCTCTCGTAAGACGAATGACGTCATTACAGATGATATGATGTCATTACAGACAATATGTCTTTACAAACGATACCTTTGTATACTCTTAAGTGCCTCCCCTTCTAAGGACTATAACTTATAACCCAGAAGTCCGAATATGACTTTTCCCTTATGGAAACTTAAAAATGCCAAGTACAAACTTAAAAGAGAGTTATGATCAAAAATACAATTGTATTCCATTTACATCAAAATATAAGAGTCTTACAAAGCTTTAGCGGGCATTTCAAGTTGTAATTACATTAATGTCTTAAGGTTCCCAAAATACAGAAGGTACATAATTCATGATTTGTTCAAAATGTAACTAAAGCCTCTCTTTACAAAATTTGCTTCAAATACAAAATATACAAAAATTGGAGTGGTGCCTTGACCCTTATCTACTCGATATCTTGCTCATCATCTGGATGTGGGGGAGGAAAAAGGGGGTGAGCTTAAGCCCATGGGTAACAATTAATAATTGGTAATAAGCAAAACCATTCAAGAAGTCCTTTCCAATGCAGAAAATTTACGTTATTACAAATTATGCATGCATCACTTTGGCAATTTATCATGAGCACATAAGCATATCAAAATGGTTCGGGTGGATCCAAAATAGAACGTACTACGTAATTCCACATAATGGTCTTACATAGCCGTGAACTTATGGGAGTCTTTGAAGGAGCTCCAGGTCACTAGCGGGCAGGCGGGAGAAGTCTTTTGTTAAAGTGCACTTGACTTAACTTAGGGAACCACTACAAACCCACACAACATGTAAAGCATATTGCACAAAAAGGCATATTTCGGAAACTTGGTTTATATGCAAAACATGCAGAACATTCTCAAAACATTCAAGGCTTAATAAATGCACATTTTTTAAAGTAGTTGAAAACATTTATTTCCATTTTCTTGACAGAAACGTTGATGGCTTATTATTCAACTATAAAAAGTAACCCACCTGAATTTCTTTGCTTAAAATTGTTCAAGGATGTCTCTCCTCTTGCTCCTCTTGCCTCCCTTCAATATTAACAAAACCTCATTCAAAAGAACTCCAATTGGAAACCTAAAGAAACCTATGCATTTTCTACACTCTTAGAACCAAAACCTTTCTAAGACTCCAAAAGATTTAACATAAGCTTAACTTGAATCTTCACCAATTAATGAATTTCTTAACTCTAATCGAAGCTATAATCTTCCTCTTTCTTTTTCTCTCCTTGATAACTCTCAAAATCCCTCTTGAAGGCGTAGTAAAATTAAAACCTAGCTCAACTCTCCTTTTTCTCTCAATCACTGACACTCTCTCTCTCTTCTTTCTTATTTTTCATCTTCTCTCTCTTCTTTTTTTCTTCACCAACATTTTTGTCTTCTAAAACACAAGCCTAGAATTCCTTCTTCCCATTTTGCCCTTCCTTGAATGTTTTAAGACTTTATAACTTAATTGATGTGCCAACAATGCCCTTTATAAAATCTTATCATTCTGACACTTTATTTCCCTTAACCTATAACATAATATCTTACTCACATTAGCACGCTAATTAACTCCAACACAATTTAATCTAGCAAAAGCCCAAAATTAATTTAATCATGCTTATTCATAAAAAAAATATCTAGAGGCCAACATTTCTCCCCCTCTTAAAAGAATTTCATCCTCGAAATTATTTCCTGAGTCATTGAAGAGTTGTGGGTACTTCTCCCTCATAGCTTCCAAGGGCTCCCACGTGGCCTCTTTTACAAAATGGTTTCTCCACAAGACTTTTACTAGTTGAACCATCTTGTTCCTGAGGACTTTTTCCTTAGTGTCCAAGATCTCTATTGGAACCTCCGCATAACTCATATCATCTCTTAACTGAACCTCAGCAGTCTAAATAATGTGAGAGGGATCTTATCTATACCTCCTTAACATGGAAACATGAAAGACATAATGTATCTGTGACAATTCTGGTGACAACGCTAACCTATAGGCTAGCAATCCAATCCTCTCAAGAATTTCATAGGGACCCATATATCTTGGACTCAACTTGCCCTTCTTGACAAACCTCATGACTCCTTTCTAAAAAGTCATCTTACGGTGTGCATCAGTATAGCTTTCATTCTATCATGGGCCACTTTAAGCCTTTTCTTAACTAACTTGTCCTTGTTAACCGTCATCTGAATTAACTCTGGCTTTATTAGTTTCCTTTCTCCTTCTTCATCACAGCATATAGGAATTCTACATCTTCTCCCATACAACACCTCATAAGGAGCCATTTGAATGCTCGAATGGTACGAATTATTGTAAGCAAATTCAACTAGTGGCAAATGTTCATCCCAAGCTCCTTTAAAATCCATGATGCATGCCCCAAGCATTCCCTCAAGTGTCCGAATGGTCCTTTCAGATTGACCATCTGTCTGGGGGTGAAAAGTTGTGCTAAATTTTATCTTGGTCCTTAGAGCCTTTTGTAAGCTTCCCCAGAATCTCGAAGTAAATCGAGGATACCTGTCAGAAACTATGGAGTCCGAAATCCCATGCAGTCTCACTATCTCATCGATATACTTCTTTGCTAGTACTTGCAGAGATTCAGTCTGTTTAATTGCCAAAAAATGGCCTGACTTCGTCAATTGATCAACAATGACCCATATGGCATCATACTTCCTACCGATCTTGGGAAAACCCATCAGAAAATCCATGGTTACTCTTTTCCATTTCCACTCAGGAATGGATAATGGTTTTGACTAGCCTGAAGGTGCCTGGTGTTCAGCTTTGACTTGCTGACAGATTAGACACTTACTTACATACTTGGCTACATCTCTCTTCATGTCTTTCCACCAGAAATGCTCTCTCAGATCTCTATACATCCTGGTGTTACTTGGGTGCGTGGCATAAGGCGCATTGTGTGCCTCATCCAGTATTTCATCCTTTACTCCTTTAACATTCGGGATACAAAGTCGGTTTCCTACAACCATAAGTTCATCATCCCTCACTACCACTTCAGACTTCTTGTCATTCTGAATTTCTTCTTGGAGTTTCCTCAATTCTGCATCCTGAGCTTGTAACTCCCTAACCTTCTCTCTGAGTATCGGTCTCACTTTGAAAGTAGCAACTATACAATCAGGTTCCTTCTACTTTAAACTCATTCTAAGCTTAGCCATCTCTTCTAATAATGATAGATAAACTGTCTGAACATAGGCTATTGATGATTTCCTGCTCAAGGCATTCGCTACCACATTCGCCTTTCATTGATGCTACTTAATCAACAAATCATAATCCTTAAGCAATTCAATTTACCTTCTCTGCCTCAAATTTAATTCCTTCTGTCTCAACAAATACTTAAAACTTTTATGATCAGTAAAAATCCTCGTTTGAACCCCTTATAAATAATGTCTTCAAATTTTCAAGGTAAAAATCACTACTGTCAATTCCAAATCATGGGTCGAATAATTTAACTCATAAGGCTTTAGCTGCCGTGAGGCATATGCTATTACCTTTTCTCCTTACATCAATACGCAACCCAAACCTTTTCTTGAAGCATCACTATACACTGTATAACTCTCATCTCCTATAGGCGAAGTCAAAATTGGAGCACTTGTCAATCTGCGCTTGAGATCCTCAAAGCTTTTTTACTATTCCTCATTCCATATGAATTTTTGATTCTTCCTCAATAACTTGGTCATCGGTGCAACTATCATAGAAAATCCTTCAACAAATCTTTTATAATAACCTGCCAGTCCCAGAAAACTCCTCACCTCTAACACTGTCTTGGGTGCATGTCAATTTACCACGACTTCAACCTTCCTCGGATAAACATGTACCCCATCCTTCGAAATCATATGTCTAAGGAATACTATCTCATGAAGCCAAAACTCACACTTGTTGAACTTAGTATAAAGCTCCCTCTCTTTCAGTGCCTGCAATATAATCCTGAGATGCTCCTCATGTTCCCCTTCACTTTTAGAATACACCAAAACGTCATCGATAAACACTATAACAAACTAATCCAGATATTCCTTGAAGACCGTATTCATAAGATCCATAAAAGTAGCTAGAACATTGGTCAGCCCAAAAGGCATAACTAAAAATTAGTAATGCCCATATCGTGTTCTGAAGGCTGTCTTGTTTACATTAGATTTCTTAATTCGAAGGTAATGATAGCCTAACCTGAGATCAATCTTGGAGAAGACCTTTGCTCCCTGTAGTTGGTCAAATAGATCATCAATTCGGGGCAGAGGATACTTGTTTTTAATAGTCACTTTGTTGAGTCTCTGATAATCAATGCACATGTGCCACGTTCTATCCTTCTTCTTAACAAACAGAACTGGAGCTCCCCATGATGACGAGCTTGGCCTTATGTATCCCTTCTCTAGCAATTCTTCCAACTGTTCCTTGAGCTCCTTTAATTTAGCTAAGGCCATTCTATGTGGTGGTATTGAAATGGGTGCAGTTCCAGGAATCAAGTCGATGGCAAACTCAATTTCCCTAACTGGTGGCAAACTAGGTAAATTTTCTGAAAACACATCTGGAAATTTCCTTACAATTAGAAAATCCTCTAATCAGTATCCATAACGTGCACTAAGAAGGCTTCACACCCCTTACTCATCATCTTGTCATCTAAAAAAGCCAAAACAACCTTGAGAGAAGGTGTCCTTTGGTCCCTTCTGAAGATCACCTTCTCATCATTACCAAGATCAAACTCTACCTCTTTAAGGCTACAATCTAACTTTGCACAATATTTTTCCATAACATCCATTCCAAGTATAAAATCTAAGCCTTTTAGGTCTAGAGGTAGTAAATCCACTACCAGTCTAGCACCATTGATGAAGAGCTCATAGCTTTTATATACTTGACTGATTACTACATTCCTCCCTAGAGGTTTACTAATAAACAAAGGACTATTCAAAGGCACTAAATTCACACCATGCAGAATCATACTTATAGAAACAAAAGAATACGTGGAACTAGAATCAAATAATAAATAAACTACTGAATCAAATAACTAGGCCATACCCCATGACCACCTCTGGTGCAACTGCTGCTTCCTCCCTTGTTATGGCAAACACTCTTGCCTGTGCCTGACCTCTTGGCCTCCTGGAGGAATAGCCTTCCTCGTCACTGCAGAATTACCCACTTTAGTGATTGGCCTGGTTCCCTCTGTTTCTGCTCTTCTTAGGGCTTGCCATTTCGACCCCTTTTGCCTTGTTACTTGGGGACAATCCTTGATCTTGTGCCCCTTCTCTCCACATCGAAAACATGCTCCGAGTAACTTGAAGCACTCTCCTCTGTGAAGCTTTCCACAATGCTTACATTGGGGGTTCATGTTCCTGCTCCTCTCCACCTTACTATTACCTCCTGCTGTTGAGGCTTGTACTGACACTACCCTTGCTTGCTTGCTCTTAGCAGAGGCACTACTCCCCGCCTCACTTTGTGTGCAGGAGGTCTTCACACCCCTTTCAGGTATTGAAGCACTTACCCCCTTCCTGGAAAACTGCTCTTGGTTCTTCCTCTTCCTACTCACCTCATACTTGATATTCTCCAGCTTCTCAGCCTGAAGTGCAACATCTACCAACTGCTAGTAGTCACAAAAATTATGGATCAAGACTTTCTCCTTGATCCCCAGATGAAGACCTCCCTCAAACTTGCGGCATTTGTCCTTCTCATTTGCCACAATGTTAGCTGCATAACGTGATAGTCGGGTGAACTTCAACTCATACTCACTCACACCCATATCCCTCTGTGTGAGGTTTAGAAACTCCCTAGCCTTCTCTTGGATATAGACCCTCGAAAAGTACTCTATTCTAAAAGCTTCCAAAAAGTCTCTCCATGACAACACCAGAGGTATATCCTGACTATGGGGCATTAATTTCCACCAATGAAGTGCATCGCCTTGCAGCAAGCTAACTGCATAATCCAGTTTCTCCTCATCAGAGCACTTCATGTGAATTAGAACCCTCTCGGTCCTCTTCAACCAGACTTCAGCTTCTTTCAAATTTATAGTCCCACTAAAATCCACAGCTCCATACTTGCGGAGCTTATCATACTGTCCACTTCTATCTACTGAAGTGGGCACCGACACTTGCGACCCTTGGCCCATGACATATGTGAAAGACTAAGCAAAGGTTTGAAAGAATCACGGGTCCAAAGCAGGTATACAACACAGTTTCAAATCATGTAAAACAATTCAAATTATATAAAACAATTTCAAATCTTGTAAAACAATTCGAAACAATGCAAGTTATTTACTTTACAATAATGAATGTTCATTTTATGTCATAGACTACCCACTTCATGCCTAGGATACTCTTAAACCTAGTTGCTCTGATACCATAAGTGTTGGGAGCCCGCCCTCGTGGTTTACATGTCCAACATCCTAAGTGACATCTGAACGCGTGCTCTACAAGGGTGGCAATCCCCCACCAGATCAAACATCAAAACAACACCCTACTCCTATTTTAGGACAAACGAATGGTAGAGGCAGATGGAGCTGAAAGATAGACGAATGGCAAAGACAGACAAAGCAAAAGGAAAGACGAATGGCAGAGACAGACAAAGCAAAAAGGACAAATGAAGGAAAAGGACAGACGAATGGCAAAGGCAGACGAAGCTGAAAGACAGATGAATGGCAAAGAGAGACAAAGCTGAAGGACAGACAAATGGAAAAGACAAATAAAGCAAAAAGGACAAACGAAGCAAAAGGACAGATGAATGGCAGAGGCAGATGAAGCAAAAAGGATAGACGAAGCAAAACGAAAGACGAAACAAAAGACAAACAAAGCAGAATGGTCAGCTTAAGACGAAGCAAAAGTCAACCTAAGATGATACAGACGGTCAACTTAAGACGAAGCAAAAATCAACCTAAGATGATATAGACGGTCAACTTAAGAAAAAGTAAAAGTCAACCTAAGACGATACTACTCTTAAGACGAAGCGTCTTTATAGACGATACAACTCTTAAGACGAATGATGTCATTACAGACGATATGATGTCATCATAGATGATACGTCTTTATAGATGATGCATCTTTTAAGATGAATGACGTCATCACAGACGATATGACGCCATTACAGACGATAGTCTTTACAGACGATATACTATATACCGTTGGAAACCTAAAAGAGAGACCTATAACTTTACAGAAGGCACATTTACCTATATCAGCTTGGATTAATTTAGATCTTCCCTTGAAGTCCGAATATAGCTTTTCCCTTATGGAAACTTAAAAATGCAATGTACAAACTTAAAAGAGAGTCATGATAAAAAATGCAATTGTATTCCA
>JAOQMP010000001.1:10369782-10382697 GCA_027563575.1 Erythroxylum pedicellare
CCAGATTCTTCGCGCCAAATATAGTCTTGACCCGATTCATATCCCCCCCACGGTCGCCAGGCCTAGAGCTTCGGTCATCTGGCAGGGGATTTCTGCTACCTAGCATGTTGTTTGACAGGGTATTAAATGGGCCCTAAGGAACGGGCGACGCATCTTATTCTAGTTGGACAACTGGGTGGACGGATGGGGGCCCCTTATTTAGGTGGCTTCTTCTCCGATGCCTGATCCTCTTCGATTTGCGACGGTTGTCGATCTCACAGATGACAAGGGTCTTTGGCAGTGGGATGAGTTTCAACAGTACCTGTCGTCCATGTTGTGCCTGGAGCTGGCGAACTACTGCCCTAGTAATGCTAATGTGGGGCAGGACCGAGTTTTGTGGGATCCATCCCCCCACGGAGGTTTCACCGTGGCGTCAGCTTATGAGTTATTTGAAGGAAGGCCCACGGATACCAGGACCAAGCTGTGGGAGACTATCTGGAAATGGGCTGGCCCCCAACGCATTAGGGCGTTCCTTTGGCTCGTCACTCAACGTAAGCTCCTGACGAATCAGCAACGGGTGGCTCGGCACATTGCCATGGATAGTAGCTGTCACTTCTGTGGGCAGGAAGTTTTTGCTATCTGGTGTCAATTTCCCCTGGCGGTGATTAATTGAAGTTTTTTCTAGCAGGATGGTGAGACGTGGCTGACTTCCAACCTCACGACGCATTTACAGGTGCACCAACAAACATGGGCCACTATTTTTAGTGTTACATGTTGGTTTCTCTGGAAATGGCGTAACAGTAGTTTGTTTGAGCCTGACTTTGTTTGGCCGGCTGAGGGGCATCATGCCATTTTGGAGTATATGAGGTGGATCGGCAGAGCCTGGGTGGTGGAACAGCTCGTCTTTCCTGCCCAAGGGTTGCCGGTGGGTACTTTCGTTGGGTGGGCCACGTTATGGTCGAAGTGGACTCTCTTGAAGTCATTAATATTCTCTCAGACCCGCCTATTGCTCTGACAGACTTTTCCTTTTTGGTGACAGGTGTTCAGGAGCTGTTATAACGTAATTAGGTGGTTCACCTCCAGCATGTCGACCGGGAAGGGAACCAGTGTGTCGACGGTCTCGCCCAACTTGCTGGTTTTTACCCCTGGGCCTTCACATCCTTCAGGAGCCTCCGATTAGAATCCAGGAGCTTCTCCGCAGAGATGCGCAAGGAGTCGTTTATCCTAGAGCATTGATTTAAGTGTTTTATTTCCCTTATAAAACAAAAAAAGAAAATATGAGAAGAAATGTCAGCATTTCATTTTAAATTATATGAAATGTCAACTTGAGGTGCATCGGCTTGGAAAGACCATGAATATAAATCCCAACCATTGCTAATGTGCAAAGTCGTTCGCCAAGTTTCTCCTCCCGAGCACAAGTTCGAGCCACGTTGAAAGTTATAGCATAGGTCTTGCTTTTCTCGACCTCAACCTAGCTACTACAAAAGCTCCTTCAGGCACCACCACCAGCATGTCTCCTTGTGTTTGACCTGTCTCTGTGTACTTCACGAAGCCTGAAATTTCCCACTCTAGATTGCATGCTTGTCTTTTACTTAGCTTCCCTTCATTGATTTCAGATTCGGTCGCCTCTCAAAATTACCATTCGGTGATAAACCTGAATTCTTATATCAAAATTAGTTCTGATATCTTCTAGGAGCATCTCAATCTAATTAACTCAGATGACACAATTAATTAATCAAATCTCAAAGTATGGGAACTGGATCATCTCTTTAGTATAGCTACAAAAAGACGTAACTAGATTAAGAACAAGTAACAAAGCAAAAGCCAGACAGAATATGTAATGATAAAAACAATTACTGTTAGTTGTACTTTATCGAGATCTAAAGGCAGAATATCAAACGAACATATCCTAAGACATAATATATTAATTATTTGGAAAAAAAAGAAGCTACGATAATAATAATATCAAAAGCAGTAAATCCTTGTCTAACACAATGGTCATGTAAAGACTTACGTTTTACGTGGCCACACCACTTCATAACATGCAAAAATAATTAATTGAAAAATAAAATTAATGGCAGATCTTTTAACTTACGAATGACTATGTATGGGCTTTGATCGTCACTCTAGGGTTACTTTAATCGAGGGAAGCTAGTTAAATTCTATCTGCTTTGCTTGCAGACTCATCCTAGATGAGAAAAGCCAAGGTTTAATTTTATGGTTAATATACACAAGTGTTGTCTATATGGGCAAGAAAATTATTACCAAAAACTATTTTATGCGCTTATAATAATTGATGCATGACTGAAAATGAACGCCAAAATGTTCAAGTATGTAATGTTAACTCCGGTGATTACGGAGTAAGCCACCTGACCGGCGGTGAAGAGTAGCAGTAGAAGCACGCTAGCTCTGTACATGGTAACTGTCAGGGTGATGGAGGGATAGCTCGCAACTGTTGGTTTTTATAGTCCACAAGAACGACACTCGTTTTGGGTTTAATTACGTCAGTGCCACCTCTGAACTATTCTGCTTAAATTTATAATATATAAATTAAAAACTTAAAATTTGTTTGGTTGAAATTTATAATATGAAAATTAAACAAAAATATGTTTTATTGAGGTTTGTAATAAAAAACAAAAATATGTTTAAAATCTCAATTGAAACATTATTAACTTGAAACTACTAGTAAAAATTGTGACCTTAAAAATAACTAAAATTTTCGTCACATGTTTAAATGGGGTTTGTTGGCCGTTGAACTTTGTATCCACTCTACAGAAAATAACAAGCCAAAAACTTAAAAGGACACTTCAAAATGTAGAAATGCAAACCAAAAATTTAGAAACAACCAAAAAAACAGAAAACTAGAAATACAGACTAAAAATGCAGAAACGCAAGCCATAAAATCGAAAAAGCAAAAACACAAATAAAAAAACCCACAACTGAAAACGTAGACAAAAAATGTAGAAACGCAAACCAGAAACACAAAAATGTAAACTAGAAAATTAGAAATGTAGAAACATAAGCCAAAAAATCAGGAGATAGAGAAGAGAAGAGTATGAGATGTAGGAGAGAGATGAAAGTTTCTACACTAGAGGAAGTTTATAAGAGGAAGTAGAAACGAAAACAAAAACTTGTTGTGAAAAATATAAAAAAATTTTCTAATTTTTGTTTTTGTGAATTTATTGTAGTTTTCTTATTTTTAGAAACAACAAATTGCAACAGAAACAACCAAACGTGTTTTAACATGTTGTTTCCTTTTTTTATTAAATCGCAACAAGAAAAAGAAAAAGAAAACAGAAACAAACTCATATTCAGTCTTTGTATTTGTAGAGTAAAACTCCAATAAAAAGAGATATTTGATTATGGAGTTATAGTTTTGAAAAAGTCGTGTGAAGCTTGATCAATTAAACATGAAATGGTTGGTTTTATAATAATTGATTAATCATAAAGTTATTCTTGATTAATTTTTTTATTGTTTTTATTTTTTATAACAAAAATGTCAATACTGAATTTTTTATTAATTTTTGTTATAATACAACTTTAAATTGTATTCTTGGTTAGTTTTCACTTCACTAGGTTTTTTCTATGCCACCAAATTTTGAGCTTAATAAATCACTAGTCCTGATAATAGTATTTCATTGTCTAGGCTATAGGACTGATGACTAATTTGTTTATCTACATATGTTTTAAAATTAATAAGCTAGTTGCTAGTACGAATTATCTTTTTCTAATATTAGGGTAGCTGTAAAACATGTCAATTTATAATAGTAGGATCAGATAAATCAATATGATAACAATTGTTGCTGCTTGTAATATCAATCATGCATGACTGTTAAGAATTTAGAGCATATTTTATAATTTAATTAATTGCACAAGTGGCATATCCATCGATTATTAATATAGGCTTCATGTACATGTTAAAGTGATGATAATTACATAACTTTAGATTTGCAGTGACATTCAAGATGTCTCTTTGTTCTTGTGGAGGTTTCAGTCAGATAGGCTACTTGTAAATTCTTCTTATTGGTTTGGAGAAACTCTTAACTCAAATAAATAACCATAAAATATCCAAATTAGATCTAAAATTAAACATTTAAAGGAAAAGCGGTGAATGTAAGTGTAGAATCTTGCCTCTTTAGCCTCAAAAGTGTATTTAATAAGTTAACTAGTAATGGAAGAATATCAAGATAGTAGCTGCAAAAACTAATAGGCCTTAATATTCCGACATATGTAGAAGCACATGGTCAATGATATTATTTTTTATTTCTTGTTGAAAATTTGCATACACCCAATTGATAAAAGTATCCTTCAACTATACATAATCAATTTCTTTAATCGGTTTCTTAATGGCATGACTTGTGTGGTTCAATAGAGATGTATCATGGTAAGCAAGCTTAACAGTTTGATCAAACAATTTTAAATTAAAAGTCATTTAGATCTTATCTCTTGCAACCCCCATGTAGGAAGAGGGTTTTTTTTTTTGTTTGAGCATGCATTTGTTTTCTTCATTAGTAGATGATTTCAAATTTGCTTCTATTCCTTTTTGGTCGACAATCATGCAATAATTTATAGTCCAAATGCATGTGCATTCAGTAAATGCATGTAAAAGAATTGCACTAAAGTTTTGACAATAATTACATGCAGACACATGCATCATTTAAGTAGTTTAAGAATAAGGGATCCATTTGGAGTAATGGAATCAATGTCAAATCTAAATAGCTAGTTTGGATGAGATATGACCTACTAAATGTTGAAGACAGGAATCCCACATTCACTGGCAGGGCATATGGGTATGATTTAAAGTGCCACTTTGGTGATGGTTTTTATCTACTTGGATGTTTTCATTAACAATTCCAAAGAACTTTAGTGTATCATATGGTAATTTGGTTACGATTAACCAAATTCAAAAGATTTCATATGACATTATTTTAATTTAGTAAATTTTATTTTAAAATATATAGCAAAATTTGAGTTCCATCTACTTTCTTAATAGTAGTATGATGTCCCAAGATTTGTTTAGCTAGTTGTGACTATACAATTTGGTCATAGATTTATGATCAATTTTTTTTGAATTTGATAAAATTTCAATATAAAATGCAAAGTAAACCCGTGAACACGATAAAAATTGACTTTCTTAGCTAGCCAAGTATCAAGATCCATACTCTCACAAAAAGACTAAGATAAAATAGAGTCAGTTAATCCAAACCATCATAGAAGTTTTGTACTTGAAACTGCAAGTCTTTTGGGAATGGAGTAAGACAATGGACTCCCTAAAGTGATTCCCTAACATGGTCGGACTTTCTATGTCTTTGTTCCATTGATCCTTTATGTCTTGAGTTGAAGATGATGGGAGACAAACAACACAACTCTTTAAAAGATCAATCAAATATCAATGACAAGAAAGAACTCTTCAAGTTATAGCAACAAAATAATGTGAAAATAATAAATGCTAACCGATGAAACAAATACCAAAATTTACATGGAAAACCCTCCAGTTTAAAGGAAAAAACCACAAAGCAAATCGACAAATAAATTAACTCAACTCAATAAGGATTTATTGAAAAAGTTGATTTCTCACCCCTCCACTAAAAAGTTGTCTCACAAAGTTTTAGGATTGAAACCAAAGTTGAATGGTTATAATCAATAATCACTCAAGTCAAACCTAAAATAATCAAACAAAGATGTGAATACAACACTCTTTGCCATATTTTTGCTTTTCCTCATTTTTGGACATTATGACTACACTTTTTACAAAAACTACATCTTTTTCTTTTTTATATCACGAAATAATTTTTTCTGCAACTATCACGGTCACTTCTATAATCGTGTAAGTAATCGTTTATCTTTCCAACATTGCTTTAGTCATAAACATATACAGTTATAGAGAGTTACGTGATCTCTACACACGATTGTTTGTCTTCACACAGGCGAGTACAAGACTATGTATGTCTTTGCCTCTCCACACTTTCTTCACATATTTATAAGGACTTATATGGTTCATCTACACAACCATGTAAATCAAGACACAAACATGTAGCAATCTACACAATCGTGTATGTAACGCCCCATATTAGGGGTTAGATTATTAAGGAATTTCAATGCATGGTATACTTGGCATAATTGAGTTTTTTCTTATTTGTGCATACACATTTTTGGACTCATATCAATATTTGTGCATGCATTCATGATATTCCGGGTATAATTGAGTTGTTAACGTGAATAAAATGTGATTTGACGATTTTGGTAATATTTCAGGTATTTCAAAATTTTGGTGAACTATTGATTAATTGTCTTGGATTATTAAATTGGTGTGTATTATTATTAATTCTAAATTTTTGGAGACATTTAGGATGTTTTAGAAAGCTATTGAAAATTTGAGGTAATTTATATTAAGAAAAATAAAGAAATTAAGAGACAAATTATGGAGTGACAAATAGATCAATGAATGTGTGACTTTTGGACAAATTACTAAGCAACAAGTGGTAGCCTTACATTGATGACAAATGGGCTACATGCAAAAGTGACATGTGTCAAGCCTTAAAGAGAGACACCTAGGCATTAGGAGAAATGTTTCTGCAGCCCTCTCCTTGCTTTCACCGAAAGTCTTCTTCTTCACAAAAGTTTCTCTTTGTTGTTTATCATCGAAGACACCATCTTGCTCACTTATGAACATTGGCTTTTGGATAATCTGTCAAGGTTATACCTTGTGAAGTTTTCTATCATTAGAGGTTTTAATTGTTGCATAAAATCCCCTATTTATCCATCACCAAAACTAGTTGCTTGCTCTCCTAAGTTCTGGAAATTTTTTGAAGAGAGAGAAGCTTAATCAGGTAAGTTTTTTGATAGTGTAAATGATTTCTGCTAAGATTTTAATGTTTGTAACTAGATGCATATGTAAATAGAGTACATTTTCATGCTTATGGATTACTGCATGCATAAATGGTGTTGATGCATGCGTAGTTGGTGATGGAAGAAGTAGAGTGTATAACTTGGTGAAAGTTTGAAGTGAGATGGAGTTAGGATATGCAGAATTTTACTGAACATGCATCTGTCTTTAAGGCATAAATTGATCTGTAAATATCTAAATTGGATGAAATTAAATTCGTATTAAACTAGAAACTTATATCTACAACTTTCATGAAGGCGTTGAATCTGATTTCTATCACTACATATGTCAAAAGTTGGCTTGAAGTTGAGTATCTGGAATCTGTCATTGTTTGTGAACAGTTTGTAGTCATTTGGGGATAATTTTCAAAAGACTAAACCAAATTGCATAACATTGGTGTCAGTAGAAACTTAAGATATAAAGGAACAAATTTTAAAAGAATGTTTGGCCTAAATCCTTCATTTTCATTGTCAAAATGACTGTGTAACATTGATCTGAAAGTTTGTTTTGGGGAAAAACCTGGAAGAAACGATGAAGTATGTGTTTTCACTAAACTTACTTTGGTATTTCAATTATAACTTGAACTATGGATCTCCAAATGAGTTGGTTCTTAATTCAGATTAAACTATAGACATATTTCTACAACTTTATTGAAGAAGTTGAACTTTAATTCTATCTTTAATATTTTCAAATTTTGGCATGAAATTGAGCCTTGGCTTAGGCTGTAGCACTACCAGGGACAGAAATCATATCATGTATTTTTTGAATAAAATGTATTAATTTAGGCCGAATTAGACTGAGATGTATTCAAAAAATTTAAGCTTATTATCTTAGCTTTAAATTGGTATAAAGTTTGTAATTTTTGGATATTGGAATTGAGAGTTATAAGGTGTACAACTTGGAGGCATGATCATGCATTAGTCAAAATTTCAAATGTATACAGTTTGTGGTATTTTGAGCATAACTCATTGAATACTAAACCAAATTGGATGAACGTGGTATCATTGGAAAGATAAGACAAAGAGGCAAAACTTTATAGAAGTAAGTATTACCTAATTACCTCAGCTTCCTGATGACAATAATTGAGCAAAGTGGACTTAAAGGTGGATTGTGAAATAAATCTAGATTGAGGGATTGAGTATGATTTCACATGATTGATAATATGATAAGATTAAGGATAAGAAACCCAAATTTTGATATGAACATGCATCATACATATTTAGTATATATGAATGTGCATAATTGAATTCATAATTGTGCACAATAGTAATATATATTTGTATTGAATATTTTAGAGAAACCCTTAGAGCGATCGATTCCAAATATTACCGGGACTTCGAGACAGTAAGTAAACAAGGAGCTTTTGTAAGTAATTTAGACGGTAACTTTTGTGAGTAACCTAAGATAGTCTCACCTTGATTTACTGAATTGAAATTGATATTGATGAATGTGTACTGAATTGTGTACTGATTCCGGACATGAAGGTCTAAGGTATTGATTGATGAATGTGATATTGAAGTGCTATTTACCTTACTTTGTTCTACTTGTTGAATTTGATTTATGTTGATTGTGTTCTGAATTCCAGACAATGATTGTTCGAGGTGTTTGATGCATATTTATATAATTGGATATGCTACTTGCATGTGAATATGATTTTACTACTTACTTTGCACAAGAAATGTCTAAAATGACCTTTATTTTGTTTTAAAATTGTTGAGTTCTAGTTGTGGGTAAATAGACATGCTTAGAAGGGTATACAACTGCTTCTGTGACACTTTAGTGTCTGACATTTCGGTGTCTTCTGTTATTGAGATATAAGTCTCTTCTGTGATATGATACCAATTATTGTATCTTCTGTATAAGTCCCGTTACCCACTTCTGTTGACGGATTAGCAGTCATTTGATTGTGTATTCTAATATATGTTGGATTTTGAAATTAACAAAATGATGTTTTGAACTGAAGGGATTGTGCCTTCTTTGATACTCAGTTCTGTTAACTATGTAACTATTCTCAAATTTAAATATCTGCTTGTGCTATAACTTGATTCAGTATGATTAATTGTCAAATTATGCATAGTTAGTTATTACTCACTAAGCTATATGCTTAGAACGGTGGATTTACCTCGTGTAGGTTCTAAGTGACGTTTATAAAGACTAGGACAAGACAACCGCAATGGCCAATGGAGTCTGAGTTTTGTTTTAAAAATAATGTAATTTTTTTGTTTGACTTTTGGGCTTGTATCTGATATGTATTTGTGAATTTGTTCGTAAGTTTGTAAGAATGATACTTCTATTTGGTTTGGATTTTACAGCGAATTTGTGTTAAATACTATGTAATTTAATGTATGTTTGCTTGAATTGTTTACTGGAAGTTTTCATATGCTTTGATTTGTTTGTACCGTTTTGTGTGGCATTCATATATCCTTTCAGGGGGTATGTGGGTGTTACAAGAAGTCTAATAGTAGTGTGGTTCAAGTACAGTTACCGAGGTTACCTAGCCTAGTTCAAATGAGAGCACTGAATGTTGAATTCAATTTGAGGCAGAATGAAACAATGATGGCTACTTTGAAGTTAAGACCTGTATTGCCAGAGAGAATCAAAGAGGCTCAGAGCAAAGGATCTAAAATTTGTAGAGTTAATTGAGAAGTTAAAAGTGAATATGAATGCTAAATTTGAAGTTAGAGATGATATATTGTGGTTAAAGTAAAGATTATGTGTGCCCGATGTTGATAATTTGAGGAAAGAGATTTTAGAGGAAGCTCATGTAGCAACTTATGCTATGCATCCTAGTACTACCAAGATGTATAACACGCTGAAACAACATTACTAGTGGTCAGGAATGAAAAAGCAAATAGCGGAGTTTGTTTCTAAATGTATAACCTGCCAACAGGTTAAGGCTAAGCTTCAAGCTCCAGTTGGAAAATTACATTAATTACCTATTGCGGAGTTGAAATGGGAGCAAATCACTATAGATTTTATTATGGGTTTGCCGAGGACACCGAGGCAACATGATGCCATTTGGGTCATTGTTGATAGACTGATCAAATCAGCTCATTTCTTGTCAGTGAGGGAAAATTATTCACTAGATTAGTTAGCCTGGTGATATGTGAATGAAATTGTAAGATTACATTGGGTTCCAGTGTCCATTGTGTCGGATAGGGATTCTAGATTTACTTTGAGATTTTGGGATAGTTTATAGACAGCTATAGGTACAAAATAAACTTAAGTACAGTATTTCATCCTTAGAAAGCTGGTCATAGTGAGAGATCGATCAAGACTGTTGAGGATATGCTCAGAGCTTACGTTCTAGAGTTTCAAGGAGCATGGCATCAGTATGTAGCTTTGACTGAATTTGCTTATAATAATCAGTATCACAGCAATATCGGTACAGCTCCATATGAGGTATTGTATAGTAGGAAGTGTCGTTCACCTTTATATTAGGATGAAGAGGGTTTAAGAATTGTCGAAGGTCCAGAATTAATTTAGGATACTGTTGACAAGGTGAAATTGATCCGTAGCAGAATTAAAGTAGCACAAGATAGACAAAAAAGCTATATGGATCAGCACAAACGAGATATGGAGTATCAGTTGGGTGATAGAGTATTTATGAGAGTATCACCTTAGTGAGGTGTGCTGAGATTTGGTAAGAAGGGTGAGTTAAGTCCGAGGTATATTGGTCCATATGAGATAATTGAAAGAATTGGACCATTAGCTTATAAGTTAGCCTTAGCTTCTATAATGGCTCGAATACATAATGTATTTCATGTGAGTATGCTTAGGCGATATCGCTCGAATCCAATTCATGGATACTGACTCAAGAAATTGAAGTCTCTAGTAATATGAGTTATGCTGAAGAACCAGTGAAAATAATTGGCTATCAGAATAAGCAACTGAGGAATTGAGTGATCCCAATAGTGAAAGTCCTTTGGAAGAATCATTCGAGTAAGGAAGCCACATGAGAAATGAAGGAGCATATGAGGAATCAGTACCCCTACCTATTTGACCATTCAGGTAAGAATTTCGATGATGTAATTTTTTGTTAGAAGGGGAGAATTGTAACATCCCGTTACCTATATTGAGGCTAGAATTGTGATTTATGAGAAAGTACTGAGAAATTAGAAAATGCACATCATACTTTAGTTAAATATGACATGCACATTTTTCTACACATGAATATGATTGTATATGCATTCATTGACATTTTCCGGTTATAATTGATTTATAAATACGATTAAAATGTGAATTGTGAGTTGTTTGCGTTAAAAATTTATTTGGAGACCACTAGCATTATTTCAAAATTTTTGGTGAATTTGAGGTACTTTTGGACTAGGAAAAATGTCAAGTGGTAGGATAAATTGATTCATGAAAATTTTGAATGATTAAGCCTAAAATTGGGTGACATTTAGCATAGTTAATTGGTGACAAATGGACTAGTAATTAAGTGACAAATGGATCAATTATTGTGTGACAAGTGGACCAATAATTAAGAGACATATGGACTGATTAGTTGGTGAAATATAGCAGCATCTATAGTGGATTAGTGGTATCATATTAATTAGGAAAATGTAAGACATGCCTTAGGACAAATGTTATGCTGTAAAGTTGACACCTAGCATGTTGATGGAGCAAATTCCAGCAGCAATGTTTCTGCTGTTTCTCCCACCTTTCTCCACGAATTTGCTTGAACTTTCTCCTTTTTAATTTGCTTGACCCCTAGCAAATTGCTGTACCAAAACCAGCTTTTTACCTTACACAAAATAGCGAAGAAAACCAGCTGAAAGTGACCTTCATCTTGCTATCTAAAATTAACTTGTTTTCATCATAAGTTTGTGATGAATTTTGTTTGCATGGAGAATTGATTTAATTTAAAGTTTGAAGTGAATTGAAAGCCTAACAAGTAAGTGACAATCTGATCTTTATTATAGGTTTAGTGGTTTGAGAATGATGTGTGAATTGGACTGAAATGCATGAGATATTGGTGAAGATGTAGGCTGGAATGTTATAAAATGGAAAATTTTCATTGAATAGACTTCAGTATTTTGATTATATCTTGAATTGTAGATTTCCAAATACATTTATTCTTGATTAAGAATATATTAGAGACATATTTCTACAACTTTCCTGAAGAAATTGAATGTTAATTCTATCTCTAAGAATTTCAAAATCTAGCTGGAAGTAGAGTTATGAGTTCTGTTACAGTTTAAAGAACAGTTTGAACTGTTTTACGTATAACTTTCAGTATACTAATAAAATTGTACAATTTCGGTGTTATTAGAAAATGAAAACATACTAGAACAATTGTATAGAAGAAATTGTTACTGAAATACACCATTTTCCTTGTCATACAGATCATGCAAAATTATCCTGAAAGGGGCTGTTAGGATGAAAATGATGAGGTGTGCTAGAATTTGCTAACTGGAATGTTTTTATTGAATATGCTTCGGTATTTTGGGTATATTTTGATTTTTAGATTTCCAAATGAAATTATTCTTGTTTTAAATTGAATGAGAGACATTTGGCTACAAATTTTAAGAAGAAATTGAATTTGAATTCTGTCCTTAAGGGTCTTGAAATTTAGCTTGAAAGTAAGTCTTGGCTTAGGCAATAGCACTACTAAAGATAGAAATCAGGTCCTATACTTATTGAATAAACCGTATTGATATAGGTCAAATCAGACAAAGGTGTCTTCACAAAAGTTATAGATTATGCTCTTATTTTTCAATTGGAATTAAGTTTATAATTTTTCATATCTGAGCTGAAAGATGTGAGTTGTACAATTCAAGGGTATGTACTAGCCAAAAGTTTAAATATACCCATTCTGTGGTATTATAGGCATAACTCATAGAATATTGAATCAAAATGAATGATCATAGAGTCATTAGAAACTTAAGACATGGGTGAACAATTTTTCAAAAGTAAGTGTTTCCAAATTAATTTATTTTCCTAATGATAATGAACAGAAAAAGTTGACCCGAAAGTATATTGTTAGAAAAATCTGAATTGATCAATTGGGTTATGAAATTAGTTTCACATTATTTTATTATGGTCCA
>JAOQMP010000001.1:10382797-10400618 GCA_027563575.1 Erythroxylum pedicellare
TGACTTTTGGGCTTGTATCTGATATGTATATGTGAATTTGTTTGTCAGTTTGTAACAACGATAGTTCAGTTTGGTTTGGATTTTTCAGCGAGTATGTGTTAAGTACTATGTAATTTAATGTATGTTTGCTTGAATTGTTTACTGAAAGTTTTCGTATGCTTTGATTTGTTTGTACTGTTTTGTGTGGCATTCATATATCCTTCCAGGGGGTATATGGGTGTTACAGTGTATCTCCCTAAAATAAATTCTTACATCTTATCTTTACTTGTTCGTCATTCCTATGAACCATAACGCCATCTATAATCTCCGAATGTCTCAAAATAGGGCTGGACACTCAACAATCTTCCCCTCCAACCCAAATATAGGGAATACACTTTATTCTCCACCATTTACTCGAGATACATCCTGACAAGCTTACAAAAAATCTCATGCTTATTTCCAAGAATTACTTTGGTCAACATATTAGCAACTTTCAAATATATATAAACTTTCTTTAACATTAAATGTTGCTCTTTTATCACGGATTTTAACCAATAAATCATCCCAATTAATATTTAAAAAATTTCCCATAATTTTTCATATTAAGCTAATTATAACAAAATTATTAAACACAATAGTTATTTCCCCCTCCCTCACTCTTAAGTTGTACATTGTCTTTAATGTATACGATATGCAAAAGTTAAGAAAATATAGAAAACAATGGAAAAGAGGTAAGGATAACTGGTACTCTCCTAATAATAAGCGATCATCAACCTTGTACAATAGCAATAATATCTATCCAAGCTTAATGCAATATAATCTCTACTCTAGTACGTAGAGGTGCTTTGTAATTTAGGCAACATTTCCTATATAAGCTAGAGAATTCCATCAAATCTCATCCCAAGTGGAGTGATTATAGTCTTAGAGTTAAAGAACATAAAAATAAACTTAAATCTATGAGCCCAAAAGTACTAAAACAAACCAAAACTAATTCTAAAGATCTTAAAATATACCATATTTAAACAAAAGCACCTAAATATTGGGTTACATCTTAACAAGTACTTCTTTATGATTATTTTAGCTAGATGTCTTATTCAAGCCCTTTACTCATCCTAGACCCACAATTAAAGGCTTGATTCTAATCTTCTTCCTATATAAGGGCTCATTAGCTTCCTTATGTTCCATTAGAATAAGATTGTCGTTCTCACTTTATGTGATTATTTCTTACATAATGTAAGAAAATTCAATATCAATCATATATATAGAAGCTAGTGTCATCTTTATCAAAGGTATGTTTTATGGCTTTAGAAATTTTAAAAGCTATTTCCTCCTCCCTTACCCTTAGAATTAACTTTTCATCATACACATCCATTATAGCCTTACTAGTGATTAGGAAAGATCATCCTAAGAGTAAGGAAAACTCTACATTGTCCTTTATATCTAAAATCACAAAGTCCTTAAGGAACATGAATTTATCAACCCTAACTAAAATGTCTATTATATGCCCATCTTAATTGGTTTAGTTCACCAAATCCCAATTCCTTAAACATGTTATAAGGTATTAAATTAATTATAGTTCTTAGATTCCCTAATACTTTTAATTGATAAGCTAACAATATTACAAGCAATAGTAACTCTTTGGACCTTTGATCTTCTAGGGTAACTTTTTGGACCTTTGATCTTCTAGGGTAACTTAATTGTAGGATGTAAGAGAACTATTAACTTAAATTAACTAGTAATAACCACTTGAGCTTCTTCTTGATTGAAAGGAGATCCTTTAAGTATTTGGTATAATTTGACATTTACAAAAAAGATTCAACAAAAGGAATGTTAATGTGTAATTATTTAAGAAGCTCTCGAAACTTATCAAATTCACCTTCCTTTTTATTTATCTTAAGCCTACTCGGGTAAGTAATCTTAGGTTTACACTTTTTGACCACTTCCTCCCTTGGCTCCTTATCCTTTTCTCCCTTCTTCCCCTCATCCTTCTTTTCTTGTATAGTAGCCTTCTATCTTTATTTCTTTAACTTGTAGCTTCCTTTCACTCCTAAAAATTACTACATTCACTTACTCCCTTAAATTTAGTTTGATGTTGCTAGGAAAAATATCTTTTTGCTTTTCTGAGATAAGCTAGCAAACTGTCTGATTTGAATCTCTATTTTATATATGGAGGCTTAATAGTTACTCTAGAAGTAAGACTTAAGTTCCCTAATTATTGGCATTGTTATTGAAATTTGAGTAAAGCTTGATTGTTCCATGAAAAGGTAGAATGCTTTTCTCCCCCTATATTATAAGTGTTACAATAGAGGTCATTGTGAGACTAGTTTCCTATAAAATTAACTTTCTTAGTTAGTTGTCACATATTGTACAGTGCTTAACATTCATGATTAAAATGTCCACTATCACAAATCATCACTAGTTTTGGTTGAGTTGCTTAATACATATTATCAAATCTCTTATTATAAGTGGCCAATGCTCCATAAGTGACAACATAACATAATCTTCTATAAGTCTTCTCTATCTTGCCTATGTCTTTGGTAGCTATATCATAAAATATCTAAATCCTAAAATTAGCCACAAACACAAGATTAAGAAAAGAGAGTTATAAAAATTAAATAAATAAAAATAACAAAATCCTAACTTATGGATAATGAAAAAATAAAATAAAAATATTATAACGATAAAAGTAAAGCTTTGTTAATTTTTTATTCCCTAAAAATGAAACTAAAAACTTAATTGTGATATATTGACAACATAAAATAATACTAAAAGAAAATCATTAAGTCATATGCGCCTATTATTCTTATAGTATAGCTTAGTGAGTGTAAATTTCAGTGTCACGAGAATTGCAACGACTAGTAATTTAGCTGCTTCCTCCGTGATGTTATTACTTGTGCCTATATTCAACCTTTCAATTAGTACATATTTTAAAAAGTAATTCAACTTCCTTACTAAATAGAAGAATAGAAGAATTTTGTTCCTTTCAGTAAATTACTCTTTATATAAAATTAAATAATAATTAGACACTCAAATGTGTAGATATTCTAAATACTTCTTTTAGTTGTTAAATATATATATATTGTATATGCAACTTTATTATCTAAATAAGTGAGTGTAGTTGAGATTATTTTAGTTTTCTTTATCATTAAATATTATGTTATTAGAATAAATTAACAAAATGTTAAATTTATTTATTTAATGATGGATGAATTTTTATATAATAAAAATAAAAATAAAAATCTTATCTCCCAATATATATAAGAATATTCTTATATATATAGTTGTAAATATTCATTTAATTCATTCAAATAATTATTTCACTATTTTTAGAATTACTTGATAGAAAAAATAAAGTTATTCTCTCGTAACCTTTATATGTATATATGAAGTTATTCTCTCGTAACCTTTATATATATTATTATTATTATTGACATTACTAGTTAATGGTATTATGAAATATAAGCATCTTCGTTAGTTGGTCTAAACAAAAGTGAGGGTAATCTATTGACTTTTTCAACAATTATTTTGTAGAGTTGAAGAGTTTATAAAACGGGTAAGCTCTCATATGAAAACAACATTTTTATAAAATGTCTCAATCATTACAAAAACGGAAAATCTTGTACATTAACGTCATTGTCGTGAAGAGTTTATAAAGTAATGCACAAAACTCTCTCCAATTTAATGATATAATTTACAATGAATAATAAAACTATATTTTTATTTAGTCAGAGTCATTGATTTAGGAATTACTGCATCCGTTCTAATAACTTTATTCCAACTCTATCTCGCGTCTAATACAATATCATTTTGTAAGTTGTGCCATATAATACGATGTAGTTTTTAGTATAAATCAACGTTCTATTGTATTGACCGTGAAATGGGGTTGGAATAGAATAATGGTTAACAGAGAATGTGCTTAAATCAACCTTGTCCGCGTAAGTTGCTTAAATCGATAACAAACCATTACGTTGACGTGCAACATATTTTATTTCATTATAACACAGCTTTTCGCCAGAATGTCAACGGAGGGAGGATGTGAAACTGCTATCGCTAACCTGGCATTGGGCTTATCAAACTATGATCTGATTACTTGTTATGATACTTTACCTACTTCTGGTTAGGTGTCTATGGAGGCCGAGAAATTGCACTTGAAGCTTAATCTGCTCACATTTTGCTGCCTTCTTTCGTATGTTGTCTCCCTAAACTTCACCCTCCCTTTTCATGGTAAGCCTTTAACACTGTTATTGCTTGATAAAGCTTCCCACTTGCATTGATATTATCTCGTATCTGCTCACATTTGCTGTCTTCTTCATATGTTGTGTCCTTAAACTTCATTATTCATTCTCTTGAAAAACTTTGGGCTTTATTGGTTGAAGTTATGAAAAATGATCGACAGTACTTGATCATAGAGCTGTAGGATTCTAGCGTGGTGGGGTTATGCTCGTCGGATGTTATGTATGAAGAGAAAACCAAAACAGTGTCTGAGCTTTTTCGTGATCCTATATATACTCATCCGATAAGTGAGCTTCTTTTTCCTTTGTTTTGTTGTTGAAAGTATTGATGAATTCAAGATTAACAACTATGTTTTAAAGTTTTGCTCCTTTGACTTTCCTTCTTCATGTACATTCATTATGTTTAAGGTGAATAAATAGGTATATATTCTTGGAGTTATAATGAAGCTAACTGCGGTAGATTTAACTAGATGATTGCATTCCCATTGGTAGATTTAGTTGGAGGCCAATTGTTTAATAGCAAATTCAGCTTCATTAGCTCATGATTTTTATCCGCAACCTTCATACTTTTGCTTGGTATTGGTATGACATCAGCCGTTAATTTAAGTGCCCAGTTAGTCTGTAACTTGATGTAAATCTGATCCTAGCAACTTAAGATAGAAGCATAAAGAAGACCAAGTCCTTTATAGTTCCCTATTTTATATTCATGCTCTAGATTTCATCTGAACTTCTATGGTCAGTATCCTTTCAGTTTTATAGTTTCTGTAATTTTCTTTTAACTGATAGAGGAAATGCTCAAAACTTATAGTTAGTTTTCTATTGATACAACACCAAGATTTTGACTGCTATTATTAACTCACCCTCCTTGGAGCTCAGTAACTTGGATGAAACATAGCTATAACTCTTGGGGAAAGAGTTCTTCAGTCGAAGCAGCATGATGAGCTATGGTAGTCTCCACTTCTCCATTGTGACAATTGAAGGCACAGACCTAAGCAAATCCCTGCGCAAACCCTAGGTCTAGATTGACCCATAGAACTTATACATTGAAGAACTAGGAAATACCGTTGTCAGATCACCATATGTCATCGGAAGTTGTTTCTCCGGATTAAGGTAGATGTATATTCAAACTACGGTTTGCAGTTGTAATTGATGAACTTGACAAACTGGATAACTTTGACCATCATTATCAATCTTTCTTCCTATCTCTTTCATAGTGTTGTTAACATCGGTTCTTTAAGCTAAATTTATCCGTGCTCTGACTCAACAACTTGGTTTTCCCTATATTCTATGCTATCTTAGGATGCTACTGGGACTTCTCTTGTCAAAATATATATGTGGTAGATTGTCTAAAAGGTTCAATTTTTGGTAGCTCAAAGGACTGCAACGGGTTATGTCCTGAGCCGGAGCATCCTCTGTGCCCCTTACTTCACGCATTTCTACTGCTGCATATTACGTCATCTACTTTCTTGATTCTATTTCTGATAATTATTGAGAATAAGTTATGCATGATGAGATTGGGTGTCGAAGTATTCAAGGCAGATATAACTCAGACGGGTAAAAGACTCCCTATGAGCTAGTAGACTTTGTTACTGGGGCGGGTCCAGCTGATAAAGATAAAAGTAGTATTGATTGTGGTCTATCTTAGATTTTATTGGAATTTGTATATGGAATATTCAAACACTTCAAATCTACTTCAACGCCATACAATTTGCTATGTAGCAAATGCTTTCAGTCAGATTTCTGCTGTACAGCTTTCTTGTCAATATCTTAATAGAACAATGATCTGGTTTTAAGTTTGATTTTCAACAATTTCTGGCTTTCAGATTATGAAGTGTAGAAAGAGTCATTTGACAGGTGTAGTTAATCTTTTGGGGGAAAAGTTTGTGCACATCCTTTGGTCTCTGTTTCCATCCATTCTTGATACCATTGAATGGGCAATTCTTCTTATTCTAACTAATATGCTAAGTCCTCAGTCTCCATCTATTTAGGGATCTTCTGCCAAAGGTATACCATAAAACCTTTAGGCTATTTAAGATAGCATTTTATATAAAGCTCCAAAGTCCACAAACTTCATGTGGCACTGTGAATCCTTGGATCTTGATGTTGATATATTTGCATTTTACACCAATGTATATCTTGACTCTTACAGAATATGAATATGAAATACCCGAAAAGATTCTGTAGAACTATAGCTTGCTTCCCAAATCATAATGCTACGAAGCTTATGAGATGTTTCCTTCTGGTTTCCCTACGCTTGAGTAGAACATCCAAAAATAACGACAGCTGGGTGCTCAAAATGTGAGAATAAGGTGGACACGGGTTACGAGTATTTATGCTGCTCTGACTGCTCGGATCCTCGTACCGAATATGGGGATAATAAGTTGGGTTATTGCGAGAGTGGTGCAGAAATAATTGCGGAGACAAAACCAAAAGGTATTTGGCATCTATTTTGTGTTTTCGGGTTTCCTAATTTGGCAGTAACTTAAACAACCATACGTGCCTTCAGAGCTTTTTAAATGGGTAACTGGGCCATGGAAGCCTTGTTCTTCTACTTGTGATGGAGGGATTCGGTATCGCGATGTGGATTGTTACGTGGTCTTTGCGGATACTTTGCTTCCAGATTATCCGGTGTACGATCATAAATGCTCTATAGAAGAAATGGTGAGTACATACCATTTATAGAGGCACTGATAATGATTATCCTTGTAAATGCTATGGTATACATAGAGTAGCTTTGTTTGTGGTGCAGCAAGTGGAATTTGTTTATCTTGATGGCATCTGCTTATTCAAAGTTTGTAACTTCTGACAGCCTGCCAGAGAAGAGCCTTGTAATGCAAGCTGCATTCACGTCATGCAGAGATGGATTCTTGCAACGCTAATGACTCTTGCCATTTTGGTAATTGGCCTTGCAAGTTATGCTCTGTACAGAAGGTAGACCGCCCTTAAAACTCTTTACAGCCCAAGATTACTGCTTTCATTTGCTGCTTAAATGTTAAGCCTTAGCTCATCGGTGGAAACATCCCAACAGTTTCTCTAAAACAACATTGTTGCTCATTGTAAAGCTCTGATACTGTAATTATGCTTGAATTTTACAGGCGAACATCAATGCAGTACGGTCAAGTTTATATCACAATGGAAGCTTATCCGTAAAACTTTAACTAGTTCTGCTTCCAGTTTGTCACATATATCTCCATGGATCAGGCAGTCATGTTCAGACTTGAGAGCCCAATGATCTGGAAGTACCAATAATGTTAACTCTAGTGGGTACAAGTCCTTAATTCTCACTGATTATTAACTTTTTTGACTGATAATTTCCATGAAGTTGATGGTAGTAACAACCTATTTGTTTCAACTAATGGAAACTACTTGTTCTTCATTCCAGCTTTTGGCAAAAATGTACTAACCCATGCAAAAGATGACACTAACAAAGTAAAAGCAATCAAAGAGACTTGCAATTACACTAGTAGACCTTAAGCATCATTGAATTACAGACTACAGTGTCTTTACAAATGAATTTTACATACAAGGGGTTAAAACCTTTATTTCTAACAATTGAACTGTTGTTCAATAAAAGGACTGTTCTTGGTGCCCTAGTACAGAAATTCATGGGGTTCAGGTTCAACTGGGCGATACTATATCGACAAAAAAAGGAAAGGAATGAATGAATTAATAATAAAAATTACCGAATTAATCACAACAAAATTGAACGCAACATACATGACGCTTTAAGTTGAACGCTGTAAAAGTAGCTTTCTCTGCTTCGTCGTCCAGGCACGTAGACATAGGAGCCTCTTTTGTCTTTTCCTCCCTTTTCACTTTCCGGATTTCTCATAGACACTATAATCTTTCTTCACAGCCTCCTTCTGTTGAGAAATAAGGGTGAAACATTTAACTTTCGCTACATAATTTGTACGAAAAAGAATAGAGGAAAGAAGATATAGTTACAGTGTTTGTAGAAGATTTTGGAAAAACGAAGTTTGCATAAGAATTTGATTCACTAGGATTTTTGTTTTGTTTTCTTCCGATTTCTGCTGCTGCTAGTTGTTTTATGAGAGGAGAAATGGACAATAAGCGTGTCATGGACATTCTCGTCCCGTCGTCGATTTGTTTTACGGCCCTGTACCTCTTGATGGCTTCTTTCTTATTAGTGCCAGCAAAGGTGATGCTCTCTTTTTCTTTTCATCTCTTTAATTGGTCTGTCTCATTAACCCTGAATTTAGCGCCAATTACATTTATTTTCAATAGGGTGTTGGTTGGAAGTCCTGGATTGATCACTTTGTTAGGGATGCTACTCCTAGAACTATGTTACTTTTGCTTACTTTGCATGAAGTCATTATTTTTTGAAGGATATTGTATCTGTATGATGTTGCACTTTGCTTTGTTGTCGTGGCCATTTAGCGATCCTATTTCTTAAGGGAACTATGGGGCCATCTGGACTGTGTGCGCTAGCTCTAAAACGATTGCAGCTATGTAGTTGTGTTACTTGTTACTCGTGTTCCATGCAAGATGACAAATATCAGGCTCACAGGTCTATTTTTGGAAAAGGAAAAATAAAATGAGGAAAATAGATACAGAATATTTAACATGAGTCATTCTTAATTTTGGCTACGTTTGTGGATAAAATTCAGAATAATTATTTCACTATTACAAATAGTAGGTATACAAAAATAAAACTAAAATAGTGGCTCACAAGGTATTTTTCAACCTAAAAATAATAACCTCACTATTTTGTCGATCACCAACCCCTTAGGAAAATATTTCCTAACTTTAGAACATTTGCTCTGGTTTTCCTCTGTGTTTTTCTATTGTATTTTGGATGAAACAGGGAGTGCCTTATATAGGCACTCTGCCGCTTGAGACAGCTATCTTGCAGATGTCTTTTTTCTTATGTTCAATAACTGTAGAATTTCGGTGCCGCAATTGTGAAACATGGAGTCCCTGCATGTGAGAGGGACCCAAATCTAACAAATCTCCCCCTTTCGATTACATGGAGGGCTTTATCATACCTGCTACTGATCGACAATACTCAAATTTGCCTTTTGGTGGAATTTTGGTTAACATGTCTAATCCATTTTCATCAATATGGATCTTTTCTAATCGTAATTGTTTTGTCTCCATCATATCTTTGATGCAGTGATATCTCATATCAATGTGTTTTGATCGTGAGTGAAAAGAGGCATTCTTACTAAGGTGAATAGCGCTCTGACTATCACAAAACAACCGATACTGTTCTTGCTTGATACCAAGTTCATTAAAGAACTTCTTCATCCATAGTAACTCCTTACAGGCTTCCGTTGCTGCAATAAACTCTGCTTTAGTTATAGAAAGTGCAACACACTTCTGTAACTTTGACTACCATGCCATAGCTCTCCCTGCAAAAGTAATAAGTAACCTGATGTAGACTTTCTCGAGTCAACATCTCCAGCCATATTTGCATCTGTGTAACTAGCTAAGACAGGTTCTGCTCTTCCAAAACATAAGCATATTTTGGATAACCCTCGAAAATACCTGAGAATCCACTTGAATGCAGCTCAATGTTCCTTTCCAGGATTTGAAAGGAAACGACTCACAACTCCAACTGCGTGAGCAATATCTGGCCATGTACAAACCATAGCATACATCAAACTTCCAACTGCTGAAGCATATGGAATTCTAAATATTTCTTCCTTCTGTTTATCTGTAGAAGGGCACTCTCTAGAACTTAATTTAAAGTGATTAGCAAGAGGACAACTAACCACTTTAGCTTTATCTAGTTTGAATTTCTGAATTACTTTATCAATGTACTTCTCTTGTGACAACCATAGTTTCTTGGCGCTTCTGTCTCTGATAATTTGCATGCCAAGAATCTGCTTTGCTGATCCCAAGTCTTTCATAGCAAAAGACTTATCCAGTTGTTTCTTCAGATTGTTGATTCTAGAAACATTCTTACCAACAATCATCATATCATCCACATAAAGCGATAAAATAATGAAATCATCATCAGAGAATTTCTTCACAAATACACAGTGATCTGAAGTAGTCTTCTTGTAGCCTTACTCCCTCATAACAGACTAGAACTTCTTATACCACTATCTTGGTGCCTGTTTTAGACCATATAGACTCTTCTTTAGTCTATAAATATAGTCTTCTTTCCCCTTTTTTACGAAACCCTCTGGCTACTACATATATATTTCTTCATCCAAATCCCCATGTTGAAAGACAGTTTTGACATCTATTTGTTCAACCTCCAAATTAAAACTTGCGGCTAGCCCTAGCACTGTACATATGGATGTCATTTTCACCACCGATGAAAATATCTCGTCAAAGTCAATATCCTTCTTTTGGTTGAATCCTTTGACTACTAATCTTGCTTTGAATCGAGGATGGTTGTTGTTTTCTTTATGCTTGATTGTGAACACCCATTTATTCTTCAATGCTCTTTTACCTTCTGGCAACTTCACCAGCTTGAATGATTTATTCTCATGCAAGGATTTCATCTCGTCTTGCATGGCTTCTTTCCATTTGTTCTTGTGTTCATCATTTATGGCTTCATCAAAACTTTCTAGTTCTCCCCCGTTAGTCAGCATTACATACTAATCAATTTGACATCTAGTAGATGGTTGTCTATTTCTACTAGATCTTCGTAATAGGCCTAGAGAATCTTCAGGTGTTGGTGGTTGAATGTGAATAACATCATCATCCTCTAGTTCAACTTCATTGGGGGAATCTGTATTATCAGCTTCTAGCTAATCATTCTGCACTTCATCTCCAACTTGTCTAGGCACCATTATTGGAGAATTCAATCAGAAGCTTGTTGAGTCATCATTGGAGCTTGGAACTTCCTTTTTCGACTTGTTGATATCTTCAATAGTTCGATCTTCAACTAACATAGCATCACGACTCCTAATAAGTCTTTTCTGCATCGGATCATAAAACCTATAGCCAAATTGATCTTGACCATAGCCAATAAATACACACTGTCGTGTCTTGACATTAAGCTTTTTCCTTTCATCTTTAGGAATATGGACAAAGGCTTTACAACTAAAGACCCGTAAATGATCATAGGAAACATCCTTTTCTGACCACACCTTTTCTGAAACTTCATACTGGAGAGGAACACTTTGTGAATGATTTAATGCATAAACAGCTGCAAGTAAAGCTTCACCCCATTTGAATGTGAAAGTAGACATCTGACTCTTTCAATCAAAGTCCTGTTCATTCTCTCAGTTACGCCATTCAATTGTGATGTTTTTGGCGGTGTCATTTAATGTTGAATACCGTGCTCTTTACAGTAAGCATCAAATAATCTGATGTACGATCCGCTATTGTCTGTCCAAATGTACTTCAACTTCTTCCCAGTTTGTCTCTCAATTGAGGCGTGAAATTATTTGAACACTTCTAGCACTTGATCTTTAGTCTTCAGAGTATAGGCCCACATTTTCCTGGAATAATTATCAATAAAAGTCACAAAGTACTGTACATTACCAAATGACTTTGGCAATGGTCCACACAAATTTGAGTGAATCAGATCTAGAACATTCTTCATTCTGGATGGAGGAGAACTCTGGAAAGAAACCCTGTTTTGTTTCCCTGCTAGACAATCTGTATATTTCTTCTGATGTATCTGATTTAGACCAGATAGCATATTCCTTTTTACAAGTTGAGTCATCCCTTTCTCACCAATGTGACCTAGTCTTTTATGCCACAAATCAACTGTATTATTATTCTCCACTGTATTGACAACATCACTGGAGAGCTTTGCCTGCATCATATACAATCTTGAGTGCTTCTGACCTCTGGCCACTACTAAGGAGCCCTTAGCAAGCTTTCATTTTTCATTTCCAAAAGTATTTCGAAAACCTTCATCATCTAGCATGTTTACAGAAATCAAGTTTAGAGGCATATTAGGAATGTCTTCAGCAATAGTCTTGAACCATTCGATGTCTCTAAAGAAAAATCTCCTTTGCCAACAACATTTGACAGATTTTCATTTGCCATCTTAACAACGCCATAATTCCCAGGTGTGTAAGATGAGAAAAATTATCTGTGAGATGTAACATGAACAGTAGCTCCACTGTCAACTATCCAACTTGTTTCTTACGACACTAAGCTGACTATCTCTATATCAATAATAAGGTTGAATGTATTAACAATGTTACTTTGTTCATCATCACTGCTTTCTTCTTTCTTCACATCTTTGCCTTTTTCTTTCTTCAACTTTCGGCATAATTTCATGATATGGCCTTTCTTCTTACAGTAATGGCATTTTACTTTTGCATATCTGTTTAACTTTCCTCTACTCTTGTCTTTAGACTTTGAACCTCTAGATTGACTCCTTCCTTTATTTTCTGTAAGCAAAACATCTGAATGTGATGAAGAGGTTGCATGTCATGATTTACGTCTCATCTCTTCATTTAGTATGCTACTTTTAACATGCGCCATATTTAATACACCATTTGGTGCAGTATTTGTTAAAGACACCTTCAAAGTCTCCCAAGAATCTGGTAATGAAGCTAGCACTATTAAAGCAATTACCTCGTCGTCAAACTTTATGCCCATCTTTGATAACTGATCAACGATCCCTTCCATATTGTTTAAATGATTAGCTACAAAAGTACCCTCCTGGTATTTTACTTGCATCAATTTTGTTAGATAAAACGATTTATTGTTGTCGGTCTTTGAAGCATACAACTGCTCCAGCTTATTCCACAATGTTCTTGTATGAGTCTCGTTACAAATGTGATTGTACACATTATCATCAACAAATTGTCGAATATAACTACATGCTTGTTCATACTCAAACTCCCAATCTTCGTTGGACATCTCCTCTGATTTAGTTTTCGAAAATACAAACAAATGTATCTTTGTAATCATTAAGAGATCCTTCATCTTGGTTCGTCATATATGGTAGTTAATGCTATTTAGATTGATCATTTTGCTCGTCTTCACCTCTGTTTACCAAATTAAGCCAAATTTGAGAAAACCAACTCACAAATGGAATCAGGACGTTAAAATTTGACAGAAAAGATGTCTTTTAAATTTTCACCACGGGACTCAGTAAATAGTAACTTGTGAATAGTACTCACTGGAATAGTGTCGTCGGATCCCACTGGAATAGTACCACGGGACTGTAAATAGTAACTTGTGAATAGTACTCACTGGAATAGTATCGTCGGACCTCACCGGAATAGTACCGCGGGACTCGGTAAATAGTAACTTGTGAATAGTATGCAAATAGTACCGTGAGACCTAGTTACTATTGCTACAGTGTCATCACCTTTCAAATTTATTAAAACAAGTTTAGAGTACTATTTATCACCTTTGTCGTTTTACGTCAACTTTTCGAACGGACCACGCCAAAAAATTCATTGTAATTTTGTCTTCCCGGTGACATGCTTCTTTTGAAAAAATATCTTCAATGAAAATACAACTCTGATACCACTTGTTGGGCGCAGCAGGTGTGTTTTTTGAAAATGAAAAATAAATTGAGCAAAATGGACACAGAATATTTAACGTGGTTCACCTTTAATTTTGGGCTACATCCACGGACAAAACTCAGAATAATTCTTCCATTATTACAAATAGTAGATATATAGAGATAAAACCAAAATAGTGGCTTACAAAGTGTTTCCCAACCTAAAATACTAACCTTACTGTTTTTCACTCACCAACCCTTTAGGAAAATATTTCCTAACTTCAGAGCATTTGCTCTGGTTTTCCTCTGTATTTTTCTGTTGTATTTTGGATGAAACAGGGAGTGCCTCATATAGGCACTCTGTCACGTAAGATAACTACTTTGCAACTATCTTTTTCCTTATTTTCAATAACTGCAGAATCGGTGTCGCAATTGTAGAATATGGAGGGTTTCCATGTGAGAGGGACCATATCCAACAACAAAAAGGTTGGTGCTGCAATTGTGGAACATAGAGTCGTTCATATGAAAGGGACCCATATCGAACAACAAAAAGGTTTGGTCATGCTAAGCTACTATTGCCCTTTATGACTCAACTTTTTAAATTGAGTCATTTTTGGATCGGGTTGATATTACTTACCTAGGATTATTTGGGTACGAAATTTTTCCCCTTAAATTGTGATTGGTTTACATCAGCCATTTTCAGTATTATGTTCTACATATTATCAAGTCAACAATTTTGTGGTCATTTTTGACTGAAATGTGTGGGATAATGTTTTTTCATTGGAATGAAGATGATTATCTTCTAGTGATTGTTGGTATTTTACACACTAGGACTTCAACAATTCCTTAAACTCCTCAAAGATAATGTTGAACTCTTCATTTCTTTGATGACCCGGATTCCAATCCAATGTTAAGAAATGGTGAGACCGGAGATTGGATTGGGACATTTGAAGGGCATAAGGGTGCAGTCTGGAGTTGCTGTCTAGACACTAATGCATTACGTGCAGCATCTGCCTCTACTGATCTTACTGCGTTTATATTATTTGCATGCTATTATTTGAATTTTAGCGCCCTTTGTAAAATTGCTTAACTTATTTTGGAAGCATTTGTAAATTCTTCTCTCTCTCTCTCTCTCTCTCTCACTAACACGCATGCACGCACGCAATTTGTTTTCATTGTTGAAATTATAAAGATATTGCATGATATATAAAAATGAATTACTCTTATGTGACAAACAACTATATCTTGATATTATTTACAGGAAATTGTGGGATGCATTAACTAGCACTGTTTTGAACATAAATACATTGTTAGAGCATGTGCTTTTTCAGAGCAAGGTCCAATGTTAATCTCTTTTCTCATGCTTTATCTTGCCAAAAGAAGGGAAGGATTGCAAGTGCAAGGGAGAGCTGGGTCATTTTGTTCAATGGCCATGACTTCTGTATCATGGTTCTGTATAAGGAAACTCAAGTAATAATCTTGTCATGTAATAAAAATAGTTTGTCATGGCCCTTATAATCTGAGTCCTCAATGTTTTTATCATCCTGAGTTTAGGTGATGCATCAGATCCGAGTATGAAAGAACATGTGCATAGATAATCCACCCAAACTTTGGTTGTGAATACCAACTTACTTCAACAGTAACTTCTCGTGCACATATCTGACTTATGCACGATAGTCATCTTCTACTAACAGGTGGAGTGGACAAAATTCTTCATATATTTGACTTGAATCATCTAGATGCACCCCCAAGAGAAGTTGATAATTCGCCAGGATCAATTAGGACTATTGCTTGGCTTCACAGTGCTCAGACAATCCTCAGTTCTTGCACTGACATTGGTGGTGTGAGGTATGAAACATAATGGATCCATAGCGTATGTGATTGATGTATGAAGTTTGCATCTTTGTTTTCTATATGTTGAAGTTACCTGTTTGTGTGTCGTGTTTTTCAAGTGTTAGTTGTGCTTACAGTTGATGTCATATTAAGTCACTTTTCATAAGATTCTAAATTGTTAGCTAGGATAATTGCTTTCTGTTAGGGGATCCTGTAAATGCTGTCTGCAAATTAGCTTATGTTCTGTATATTAGTTTATCGATCACTGACATTTCAGCTTTTCCAGTGTAGTTGGGATGGAAGGATTCTTTATCCCTGCAATGCAGCATGCTTTCTAATGCTTAGGCAATCCATATTTGCCTCCTTATTGCAGATTGTAGCTATAGTTACGTTCACTCGCCTGACATTTTTTCTTTTTTTTGACCAGATTAATTAATTATTAATATTTGTTTCTTTCATTCTTAGGTGCTAAAAGATCTCTAATTTAAACTACCTTCAACTTGGGACTATAGGTTATGGGATGTCAGAAGTGGAAAATTTTTTCAAACACTTAATATAAAGTCTTCTGTAACAAGTGCTGAGGTGAGTCACGATGGTCGATATATAACAACTGCTGATGGATCCACATACGGTTAAGTTTTGGGATGCAAATCTGTAAGTTCTATTCGGGGCGTTACTATCGTTTTATAGGCACCGGGCGAAATAAAAAAATGCCTCAATAAATCGACAATATAGTTAAGTTTACATATTTGTATGAAACATAAATGACTCAATTTATAAGTCTACATACTCAACCAAATATTAAATGATCATAACATTAGCTAATAATATCTTACAAATATCATTAATAATAAAATAACTAAAAATAGTAACAGTAACAACAAAATAGCAATAGCAGCAATCACAAAACAATATTAGATTACAAAACACTAAGAAAATTACACTAACAAATACACAGAGGATTATGATTTATGAAAAATAATTTCTTTTTGCATTTCTAGATACAAAATCATTAATAATATTATCAAGATCAATATTGTTCAATATAGCCTTCTCAATACACAACATAGCTAAATCATTCAACCTTTCTTATGACATTGATGACCTCAAGCAGGTTTTCAATAATTTTAACTTTAAAAAACTTCTCTCAATTGATGCTACAGTCACAGGTATAGTCAATAGAATTCGATAAGCAATTGAATCATTTGGATAACAATCTGCAGCTTTAACAAATTCTAAAATTTCAACTGATGACATCAACTCATTTGGCAAAGTCATTTGCAATACTTCTAATTCAGAAAAAAAAAAAGATCATCTAAATCCACATCTGACACATTATCATGAGAAAAAGTCGTCGTAAAATTAATGCAACGTTTTCTTAATTCGTTATCATCTAATGATCTCAACTTCCTTGAATCAAATAAGAATTTAAAAATATTATCAAATGTGGTTAATTGTTCAAATCTATTTTTTAACGAAGTAATTGCCATATCCACAAAAACTAAAAAGTAATTAACTCTGAAAGAATCTTTAGCTGATTGTATTTCTCCATTATGGTTAATTTCATCAAATTGTCTTTTCCTAATAATACAACATCTAGTTGAAAATGTAGGCTCTATATTCATCTCAAGCGCAAGACTTTTGACAATATTCATACTAGAGCTAAACCCTTCATCTTTATATTTCTCAAAAAATACAATCATAACTTCTAATTGCTTTATGGTAGCATTAATACACATAGATTTAGATTGCAAATTTTTACTCAACATGTTAATAGCGAATAAAATATCATACCAAGTAAAAACTCAAAACTCTCAAGTACACTAACCAAGATTTCTGCTCCACTCTTTGACTTGGCATCATTACAAGATCTAGATAATTCCATCAAAGTCAATCTTATTTGAAGAGCTTGAAATCTAATATCTTTGACATTTTTTATTCGACTCTCCCAACGAGTGTTGGACAATGATTTCATAGTTAAGCCTAAAACATTATCAAGCAAAACTTCCACCTTTTAGGAGAACTTGAAAATAATGCATATATACGTTGCACAGCTCTAAAAAATGAAACAGCTTTAACACAAGAATGTGTCATATCACTAAGAGTAAGATTAAGATTATGACAAGCACATGGCATATATAATGCTCTTGGATTTATTTCAAGTAGTCGCTTTTGAACCCCTTGGTGTTTTCCCTTCAAATTAAAACCATTGTCATAACCTTGACCCCTTACATTATAAATATTAAGATCAAGAGAATTAAATGCATTCAATAATTCATTGAAAACTCCCAATCCAGATGTATCATCTACCTTTAAGAACTCTAAAAAGTACTCCTCTATTTTTATTTTTTTATTCGACATATTCACACATCGTACTAACAAA
>JAOQMP010000001.1:10412570-10423267 GCA_027563575.1 Erythroxylum pedicellare
ATTTCATCTATTTTTTTATATCATCTCACCTATTATTATTTTTTAGTTTTTCTTTAATAAGCTAAAAGTATTACTATGAAGTTAACTGGTTATACTCATTGATCATCAAATGAACATTATTTTGGTCAAATATATGAAGATGGAGGTACATTTAATTATTTATTAATTATTACCATGTCCTTAATATTCCTTTAATTTTAATATTACATTACTAAATATAATATTTATACATACAAATAAAGTGATGTAGACTGTTGATGATCTGACTACAACAATTAGTTGCTCTCTTAGTCCACCCTTATATCTTTTAACAAAAAATGATATGGATAATATTCCTGAACAATTAAGATTACTATAGTTCATTATCCTTTCTCTCTCTTTTTCAATTAATTAATAAATTATTTAAGTAAAATTTCTTATAAGCTTCCTTATAACTTTTTTTTTACTCTACCGTAAACAATCTAGAAAATGAAAATAATATAAATGCCAAAGTGGAATATTCATTGTAAAATCTCAAATTTTCTTAATCAATTGAAATTCATAATTATAATTAATTGAATTGATCACTTCAATTGTAATCTTTTTCTTTCGTTTTCTATAATCATATACTCCATTATTAATGAATTTGATTTCACCTTATTTATTTAATCAATATATGTAAATTTGTATGGATCCATATATTATAAAATCTCAAATTTATAACTTTATTAATCAATTGAATTTTGTAATTTCAATTAATTGAATTGATAACTTTAATTTTAATCTTTTTGTTTTATGGCTTATAATTTAATCCTCAATTATTAAATTTTTTAATTCAAAATTTAAAATTTTAAAAATTGTCAGGCTGGTTCGGGCTAGACCTAACTTCAGACTTGACTATTTTGGCCCAACCAGCCCACTATCATCCCTGGCAGAAAAGGTAATGAGAATCCTCATCGGTTACCTTTGGGCTTCTCTGGAACTTACTGGGTTATTTTATCGATCTTAAGCGTGATGACCATTTCAATAATAACAGGGAAAAAGATAATAGATAGGTACATGATTTGTAACAACGGGATCCTTTTGTTAAATAGGGAAGATAAAATGATGTAATTGGAAAGAACTATCCCAATGTTTTGTTTACTTTGGTCGGTCAAACCTAGGTGTGAAGTCACCAGATTGTCAGATAACCGTAGAACCATATTCCATTATTGACATGCTGCTGAAAGAAATGCCTAGATTGTCACAGGGTTGGAAAAAAGAAACTAATGGCCAGACTGTTAACATTTACAACATTTGAACCTGAGTTGGCTTCTGCCAACGGAGGTTGCAGCTTTGAGCTGGAATTCCAACTTCTACTCCAAGGTTCTCAAGAAACCAACTATACATTTTCGATCTCATTGTTTTGTATGGCTTTAGGCATCTTGTTGCAGTTCTGCTGGACTTCTACAAACATCTTATAAACCAAACACGAACGGTAATAAAAGTTGAGTTTTGTAACGACTTTCCTATGCTTCCAAACCCTGTCAATTAACAGTTACAGGCTCACAGCATCCATATATCAATCCTGCCATTAAACATTGCGAAAGAACGAAATTCTAAGCAGTTATCGATTACTTATTGAACTGTATCGTATCACGCCATGCTCCATTGCATTCGTTCCCTGTACAAATATGTTACGTTTTCCAACCCCAAAAATTAGTGAACACAAAGAACTGTTCTAAGAAACTTAACCTGAATCTTGCCTGGGAACGGAAACGGGAAAAAAATATATAAGGAGAAAATATAACAGGAGAAGCAGTAATCCTACGGATCTGGGTTGTGAACAAGGCTGGAAAATAAAACATAAAAAATCACCACAAGAGGACATTTTGTCTTCCTGCTGGGGTAAATTGCTTCACAAAAAAATGAAAGGCAAAACAGAGATGAGTGGAGAGAAAAATGATCAAGAAGAAAAGGACAAAAAATAAGCCCTTAAGACGGGTACAATCCTACTGATAAAGTTAATTTATACTACTGGTTCTCCACATCCGGTTTTGGCAAAATTCTGCTGATAAAGGGTGAAATGGCGGCAAGTAGCGTCTTTGGACACTCCTCGTGAGGAAGATGGCCACATCCAGATATAGCTACCAGTCTCTGCAAGGCAAACACTCAACAATACGAGAACATTAGTTTCTCATTGGCTTATTGCTTTTATATTTTAATGCTTCTTTAAGTTTGTTATGTGCACCGTAATTTCAGAACCTAAGGCTTTTCAGTTGGTATTTTGACTCTGGGTTCACAGAGCCGTAGCAATATGGAGACAAGGAAGAGCATAAAATGTTGGATTAAATTGTCCCAGAATTTAGAATACTTGGCTCAACATCAATTGACTCAAGCTTCAAGAAGCAACAAGTAGAGAATAATAGATAATACTTACAGAATTTACAAGTTTTGAAGCCATGGTCTGGCAAGATTTAAGAGGGACAAGAGCGTCTTCTGCACCAGCAATGATCAAGACAGGCATGTTTTCTACTGCCTGCATTAGGGATGCTGACACCTGAGGTGACAGGATTGTCTCAAACGAAAGTTTACCAATTTCATGGAGTGCTTCATCCCAACCTTCCACACAAAGTGGTGCCTGATGGAAAATGAGATCATAAAACCAAAAAAGAAGGCACATCAGAAACCTGTAACCAATATTATGTCAATGAAAGAGAGATTCTGCTCTAATTCTATGGCAATCTTGACCAGGGTAAGTGTAACTTCAGTACTAGCTCCGTATAAAAGTTCAATGGCCATATTCTGGTGGCTACAGCATACCTTGTACAGGTTTAAAGTCTCTGTCGTTAGCTTGGATTCATCAAACCAAGCACGTCTATTTACCACTTGAATAATCTCAGTCCTTAATAAAGGACGAACCAAATGCTTCTTCCCAAGTGTGGTACGCAAAAGTATCCTGGCAAAGGCAGGAACCAGTTCTCTCGAAAAACTGACATTGACAAGTACAACTCCTTTAATTGCAACCTGAATGATATCCAAACATACAACAAAATCATCAATCAAGGGTGCAACAATGATATTTAGGATTTCAGAGATATCTCAGTCGAAGTACAATAACAGGCAAATATACTCACATTGAAAGAATTAGCCGATGCCTGAACTCTTTGTGCAGCCTTTAAAGCAAGCAAGCCACCATCATCATGGCCAACCAACACAACCGAAGAAAACCCCATCTCAGAGCAGAAAGAAAGAAGCAAGTCAACCTGCAAACACCTATAATATGATCAAACTTTAAGATAAAGATCAAATCGCCAAACAGATACACAACACTTGATAAAATAAAGTTTTAGTTAAGGAAAGATATGTATGCAACCACAATAGGTTTGGAAATCTAATAAATAGTAAAATGCATGTTGTCTTGCAAACTGCAAAAAGGGCGTAAACCACATCATTCCTTCTTGAATCTAGACATGCTAATAAAGTTGAAGGTGCAACTAGCACAAGATAGTTCCGAGACAAATAAAGAGTAAAAGCTAGACATATTTGTTTCCTGTACATTGTTTTGTTCGAGGACAGCATTAGAACACTAAACATGAGAACGAATCAAGCATGCTTGTAGAACTTAGAGCATCAATGTTACAACTTCATTGATAGTATAAATCACCTGGGTGTCAAGTTTGTAAGGATTGGGCAATTGTTTATCCTCCCAATCCTTCCAATGTGGCCGACACGTTAGTCCCCACCCTGGCCTATCAAAAGCTGCAACTGCGAAGCCAACCTGCCGAGCCAGTACACCCATCACATGCCTCCATGAGAAGACTCCTCCCCCAAAACCATGAACCAAGACAATACCAAACTGGCTGCTTTCTTCCATGTCTACCTTATGAGTTGCACAATTTAATCTACTGATTTTATTTTCCTGAACACGATCATCTAAGTTCAGAACAGGAATGTCTTCAGAAAGAACTGGAGAAGTTGGAGAATCATCCAATAGCGGCGCATATAGAGATGAGCTGTGAAATTGATTGCTATAGCTCCTATGAAGATTGTGCTGAGTGCTTGATAACAAACTGAATGGGTGCCTTTCAAGTTTTAGCTTACCCAGTGTCAGCTTTGGTGAGCTACACCTAGGGTTAGGTTCAAGAAAAGTTGTGGAGGACAAGGAACGAGGAGGAGAACCAGGCAAGCTGAGCTTGTAGTGGATGGTAAGGCCTTGGCAAGTCATGAACAGGCTATCAATATCAGCAAGTAATCTGACTGGGACTTTCCCTTCATCAAGTGCCAGTCCAAAAGGCTTTCGCCTCATTTCACTATCACTTTTTGGAGTCCTTCCTCCAGCAGGAATAGGAGATCGTGGTATCTTCTGATATCCAGAGAAGACATTTTTGCACGCAAGCACCTGTAATTTAAAATGGATGGATATTTAATTGTCAAAGTTGACAACAAATTACAAACTAAAAGAACTCAATACATCAACACATTAACTAATCCAATAAATTGAACTTCCAGCAATTCCACAATGCAACTAAGCAGTGAACTTTATGAAACCAATAAGAGGTTTTCTTAAATTCTCAACAACTTAGCATGAATCATGCAACTGCAAAGTATTATTTTGGTGCATATTACAAGTGAGACTGTGAGGAGACTCGTAATTTTTACAAAAAGCTCAAATATTAAGCACATGATAGATCCTAAGAACTGAATGCACATATAAAAATAGAACAAATAAAAGATTGGTGGGCAAAATTACAGCTTCTGGGTCAACTCTGTGAAACATAAGCTTTCTGCGGGCTCTGCAGCTTGTTCTATAGGCAACAACAGTGTGGCCAAGTGCAAAAACTACAGAAGAGAAGAACAAGACGGGCATTCCCCATGACTTCTTTAAATGGAGCTTTTTCCTTGTAAGGGAAGTTGAGACTTCAACCTCAAATTGAGAATTCATAGTGAAAACGCATGCCTTTACCGAGAGAAGAAGAATAGAAGCAATAGAACAGAATGATACAGTTCCTAAATAAGGACCATGTGAGAGAGCAGGAGCATCGCACATTGAATAAACACCTGCGAAAAATTATTTGGAATAAAGAACATAAATGAGATGGTTATAGTTTGCTTGAAGGCATAGTTAAAAAAAGATTGACATGCATAGACATCCCATCAATTCCAATGATTTCCTTATGTTAGATCACAAAGAAAACAAAAAATGAACATGCATTTTCTTTTATTTTCCGAAAATGCTGCAAATAGTTCTCGACATCCATAAAAGCAATAATTCACGAAATCTAAACAGCACCTAATTCTATCAACTAAACAAATTTTATTGACTCTTTCCTTGATGTATCATCACCGAACCATCAAAGCATATACAGCTAGATTTCAGAAGCCGCATACAAAGGCAAAGCAACCAACATAAGAAAACCAAAGAGAATAATTTTCTTTTTCATTACTTATAGAGCAGAGGGAGGAAAACAAAAGGCTGTAAGAGCAAAGGTATAAACATCTTGAAGATTAAAACTGCGAAGAAGAAAACTAGGGAATGCGTGGAAAATTTTAAACTCATTTTGCAGTCGATATGTCAAAATCTTCGATATGTGTTCCACATACCAAATAACAAAAATTCTAGATTGCAATGCAACGATTTTAAATTTTGATGAAGAGGGTGGTAGTTAGGACGTACAAATAATGATAAAAGATCTAATAACAGAAACAAGAGGAACATCAGTCAAAGAGCTCTTGAAAGCGTATCTACGCAAATGCTCCTTAATTCCATAGCACCTCAAGCACGTGAAATTCGACAACAACACCAGCGGTACTAACACGTCTCCGACCGCCACGAATACTGGCATCGACGATACCAACAGCGACACCACCATCGCCACCATGAATATCACCGTCCGCACACCCCTCCTCACCTTCTCCACCACCAAGGCCGCCGCCGCAATTCCTCCTCCTCCTCCTCTCCCCGCCGGCGCCATAACACTCCTCGTATGTAACTCAACAACAGCAGCAATAAAGTAGAATCTAAATCAAATTCCTTATAGAAACCCTAGCGGAGCCCGAGAATGAACGGTTCAAGTTTCGAAATGGGTAAAGCGGCGGGTGTCCATTGGCCATTACTCGGAGATCGGTCTCACCAGCTGCGGAATGAGACTCGGCGGAGGTTAAAGCTTTTTCCAATTCAACTGTTAGGATCCATCGAATGGCCAACTAAAATCGCCGATTCTCGCTAGGGTTTCAAATTTGGGAGAGAATAAAGAGAAAGAGGGGAGAAGAGAGTAGGAATTAGAAGGAGGAAGAAGAAGAAGAAGAAGAAGAAGAAGAAGGGAAGAAAAAAAAATTTAAAGAAAAAGAGGTTTTTGAAATTAATTTTTTTCTTTGGTTTTCTTTTTCTTTCTTCTTTCCCCTTACTCTTGATGTCTTTGGTTTTATCGTTAGCATATGTTGATGCAGTAATTTAGTTTTAATAGGATGTAATTATGTTACACATTTTAACACCTGTCTGATTCCTATATGTTGTTTTTAAGATTTGACCATTGCATTGCATTGTAGGAGATTGCTGTAGTTTTGGGTCAAAATATTTTTTTTAAAAAATTATTTTTCTTTTTCTTAGTTAAGGAGAAATACAGTTAATGTATTTGGTTAAACACATTCCCTTCTTTTTTTTCTTTTTTTTTTTTTTACATTTGCTGGTTGAAGACCACAAAATAACTCCAAATTCAACTGTCAAACCACGTTTGAACACCATAAATGAAATGGCGTGTGGTCAATAGTATAGAATTAGATTAAAATTTTTGGTAATAAGTCTATATGTAACGCAGTACTGGTCTATAATTTTAAATGGCAAGAGGTTAGAGGGACATAACGTGAATTTTAATTAGAGGCTAGAGAGATCGTGGTCCGGTGGTCCCATACTTCCCGCCAGTCAAGTCAACGTCATCAGCGAAATTAGGGCCCCACATCTTTCGCTTCTGGTTTCGGCCATCTGGCTTTCGGTTTGTTTTCTGGGTCCTGTCCACCCGATTTTAATGATTTTATTTTTCAAATTCCCTCCAATTTTTCTGTTGCCTTTGCTTCTAAAATTACGTTCCAACTAATCTTTTAAAAATCCAACAAAAAAATAAGGGTGACAAACAGGTCTAATCCGAAATCAACAAATTAGGCCAAGTTGAATAGGTATTTTAGTTGAATCTTGGACTTGATTTTTTGTGCCCATTCGGGCTTACGCTAAGATTATTTAGGCCTAGTCTAACCTAATGCTTGATCATTCTAATCAAAACGACATTTTTAACTTTTATTTTAAAAAAATGTTGTCTAGATCGTGTGCTTCAGCATTTTCATATCTAACAAAAGTTAAATTAATAAGACAAGAGATTTAAAATGTAAAAGATTAAGAACTTATTTGATAAATAGCTTATCAGTCATTTTTTGGTAGACTGAAAGATTTTAGTTGCATGACCATATAAAAATATATGGTTTCAAATTTTAAATTTAAAAAATTAAATTAAAATGACAAAAAATTATATTTCCTTAAATTAGAAATTAAATCGATACCCTTTTTACAAACCCAATATCATATTAAGTTCAGTGGCATTGCATTTGAAGAAAAAAATCCTAATGTGATCTGACGAACCCATTTTTGAGCTTATTTTTAATGACATTTTAGTAATCTCTCAACCTTTTGTGGTGCAAATCCAAGAGAATCTCAAAAAGTTTTTAATCGAGTTTATTCATCATTAAGAAGTTATATTGAGAGGAATTTTAGTATTCTGAGGCTTGATGAAAAATATTGAAGAAAGCAATGATGTTGACTTCTTTTACTCTAGCTAAATTCTTATGAGAATATTCAAAACAATATTAAGATATAATTTAATACTAATGTTCTTATAAATCTTTTTTTTCTAAATCATACCCTCATAAGTTATTTTACACATAAATGACTAATATTAAACAGTCAATTTTATCAAATATCTTTACATAAACAATCGATATTATGCACTAGTAAGTTAGCTATATTAATCTACTGTTAGCTAATTGCCGATAGAATCAGCTAATATCTATTAAAAAAAATTAAGTTTAAATAAAAAGAGACATTAAATAAAAATAATTAATTAATTTTAGTTTATTAAAATTGACCAATAAATAAATAAATAAATAGATTTTTAACAATAAAAAATAGTATAGTAAAGTAAATTGAAAAAAAAAGTTAAAATTTAAATAAAAAATTGACCGGTTTGAAATATTTACGGTTAAACTAACCAAACTAATTTGAGTTTTAATCATTGATTGCAACAAATAATAATTTTTATAATATAAATAGCGATATATTTTTTTTGATCTTGCATTTATGTATCTAATAATTCAAATATCAATTTGTAAGTAAGATCTTTTTTTCAAAGTCAAGGAATTTTACTAAAAAAATATAAAAAGGCAGGCAATATAAGAAAACAGAAAACATTTAAAAAGGAAATCTAATTATTCAATAAAACAGAGTCTAACTCAGTACTTTCGATTGTATTATTACATTTTTAATAAATTCTTAGAATCCTCGTCAAATTATTAGGAGGACTCTTCACATAGGACATCAATGATCTAATTGAATTAAACTAACAATAAAGAAAACCCCAATGCTAGAGACATAGCAACTATTCAGTATTATAATCCAATAGTTAGTGAAAATAAAGAAAATAAGAGAATCGCATGCATTTGATAGGGTTATAACTACTTCAATAATTCTTCTTATTGCAATCTTTAAACCATGCGAGCAGCCGCGACTTGAGTTATTCTTCTTCACAATTTGGAGTTTTGGAGAATAAGACAATGGTACCTCATAGTTTTGAACTTGTGAACATTGCTACATGTGGGAGAGCATTATCTGATATTAAAATAACAGGGTCAAGGAGAAACCCGAGGATGAAAATTTATATAGGACAATAATACATCGCTACTGACTTTTTTGTTACATATTGTACTAGAGCGTGCATGAGTTGGGTGTACCCTTTTGAAATGGACAGGATAAGATAACTGGAAAATTCTATAACCTATGAGTTTTTTTTTTTTTAATATGTACTGATTGTCGAAGAATATAATTTCTCATCAGAGTCAGCTTTATGATTCAGTATCACATGGTCTGCAGTTAAATAGAGCACTGAGAATCGCCGATTAAAATTTTTGTTTGTTCTTTAATATGGATTCTTTACTTGAATCTCTAGGTGGTTGATTCTTCAGGCTGCTGCTAACAAATTACATTTGCCAGAAAGTTGCTAGGACATTGTGGTCCTTTCCTTTGCCGGTTGAACAAATATTGGATGCCATGATTAAATTAAAATCCTTTTCTACACACTCTATGGAGAATTCAGTAAATGGACAGAATCAAGAAAAATTGGGACATAAAGGCAACTGAAAAAGCAGGTCTAGTTGGGTTCTGTTCTGTCTAGCTAAGATTTTGCTGATGTTACATTGGGTCCTCCATGCTTGCTTTCCAAGAAAAGAAAAGAAGAAATCTTGGAATAGCAAAAGAATCCATCTTCACTAGAGCCAAAGTTGAGGAAAATAAACACAATTGCAGCCAATCACACATTCAAACCAGACTTCTGGTTCTGTACTGCTATCCTGTTAAAGAAAACAAGGAAAAAGATATCTCCTTCCCTCATTGGCTCAGTGAATGAGAACTTACCTTCTGGTTTTGTGCAACCGCCAAAAGCGTAGAGAGAAGATTTGGGAGGTTTATGCCATAAATTGACATTACGGAATTCTGTTGGGAACAAAAAAAAAAAAAAAAGAAGATTGAATGATTTTTGACATATTCATCCTGTTGTGAAGTGGAACATGTTAAAATTTCTCAACTTTGGGGAATAAGAATGCATGGCTATTGTCTTCTTGCAGTTTTTGACTGATTTGATACAACGACTTCATATTTACTTTTAACTGACACTTCACAGCTCAATAATGGAGGATTTTGATTCTTTGGTTGTACCCATAATAATGCTTGATTATTCGGATGGCTGTTCAATAACATCCCAAATGGTGTGAAATAATTTGGAGAAAAGTATGGTCTGCATTTCTTTTGGGGATTAAATAGTATCTTTCACGTGAACCAATAAAGTTGATATGCTGCTGTTTTGTAAGTATGTGAGCTAATCCCCATAAGAGTGCGCTGTAAACAACATTGTTATGCTAATAATCTCTTCTTTTGTGGATGTTTCTGTCTAATTGCTTTAAATTCAGAGGTCCTACACCTACAAAAGGTGAATTCCTTGATACCTCTTCTCCAATTTGCCGACTTGAATCTGATGAATGATGAGTTAAAGTTAGACACCACAACATATGATCACTCTTAAAGCAGAATGTGTTAACTATTTCGTTCCACGGGATACATTTAGCTCTAACTCTGTTCTCTTTTTCTTGTGGGTACAATGGTTTTGTTACTCGTTAGCTTATTTCCCTACGACAATTTGGCATAATTGAATTTCTGTCAAATTGGCATACATTGCATCACAACCTAAAGAATGTTACATTTACCTACAAAATCGTCCTTTTAGGACAAGGGATAAGGTTGCAGACAGCTTGCTTCAATTAAAAAGCAAGAATAAGGTGGTCCCCGTTTTACAGACTTTCCAGCCTAACATTCTGTTAGCTTATGCCCTTGCAGCCAATTTATTTTGCTTGTGGATATTTGTATGACATTATCTTTTATTTATTAAAGGCATTTTTTATCTTTATGAATTTGTTAATTATTTAAT
>JAOQMP010000001.1:10427438-10439616 GCA_027563575.1 Erythroxylum pedicellare
TTGTTTTTTGGGGGTTAAGCCCTTGTTCAAGAGTATTGTTGTAACTAAGTGATGTATGAGTTTTGAGGCTTGTGAAAATGTGTTAAATAAAGAAACTTCAAAGTCCCCAAGTGTATGTGCATGTTTCTTGGGTAGATGTACAATCTTTGATTTAAGCCTTTCGTATGTGTAGAAGTTGTGTACTGACTTCCAGAGGAAAACTAGACTAATTAAGGCTAAATTAGTTAAATTGTCCTTTGAAAAGTTGTAGTGTAAGTGTCCAATTTTCGATTGATATATAGCATAGAAACTTTGGACTCAGGAGTCGAGGTCTCTTAAGGGGAGATGCATCGTCTATAAAATATATCTTCTATAAAAGACGTATCGTCTGTAATGACGTCATATCGTCTGTGATGACGTCATTGCATCTATAAGGATGCATTGTCTGAAAAGATGCATCATCTGTAAAATATGTCATCTGTAAAAGACGTATCGTCTGGGATGACATCACATCGTCTGTGATGACATCATTTTGTCTATGAGGATGTATCGTCTGTAAGGATGCATCTTCTATAAGCAGATATCGTCTGTAAAGACATATTGTCTGTGATGATGTCATTCTTCTTAAGGGATGCATCGTCTGTAAAGATATGTCATCTGTAAAGACGCATCGTCTGGGATGATGTCACATCGTCTGTGAGGATGCATCATCTGTAAAGACGTATTGTCTGTGATGAAGTCATTCATCTTAAGTTGACTCGGGTTTCATCGGTGTTTTGTTTCATCTATGTTCTCTTTTGTCTGTATGTGGTTCATTTGTGTTTTTGGTTTCGTCTGTACATTGTTTGATATGTCTTTTGTTTTGTCTGCCCTCTTCGCTTCGTTTGTCTCTTTTTTTTCATCTGCCTTTTCTGCTTTGTCTATCCCATTTGTTTTGTCTGCTCTCTTCACTTTGTCTGCCTCATTTGTTTCGTCTTCCCTCTTCGCTTCGTCTGTCTCATTTGTTTCATCTGCCCTCTTCGTTTCGTCTGTCCCATTTGTTTCATCTGCCCCCTTCACTTCGTTTGTCTTATTTGTTTCGTTTGCCCTCTTTGCTTCGGCTATCCATCGTTTCATCTGCTTTCGCTCTTATGACTAAGATTTCTTCCTCTATTTACTGTTCATCTAATACCATCGTCTGGTCCATTTTGACTGTTTAGACGATAGATTCTGTTTTCACGGTCTTCACGAAAGTGGTCGATCTTGAAGTTCTCTTTTTAAGCTACCCCAAAGAACACCCAAATCCATTACCCATAATGGGGGTTATTCTGGTGTCCCCAAAACAGGTTTAGTATAGTGAGGGCAAGTACTGTTTTTTGTCAATTGTCTCCAAATGTTTGGGTTTCGAAAACGGGATCCAACAATTTGAGTTCTTCTCTCACTAATATCTATATAAATAGTAAATGATTTTTCATATCTTTTAAAGACAAAGCAAATTCATGTTTAGATTCAACTATCTTTTTATATTGTTTGATTGCTCCAAAAGTAGATCCATGCTCTTTTTGCAGTTTCTGTTTCTAGGTTCAAATGGTGATATTGAATTGTTTTGAGTCACACATTCTTCATCATTTCTAATATTTAACTACTCATTATTCACATTACCACTTGTTTTAATATTATTGTCATTTCCTCCTATACTTTCTTCAACTACACCTCGAGTTCTGTTTCCTATTACTCTATTTTTTGTATAAATTTCTGCTAGTTAATTATAAATGGTTTCATGTATAAAGCTTATGATTCTTTATAATTCTACATAATAATAACAATATTATCATAAATAATTATGTGCGCAAATAAGAAATTCCAATACAAAAATAAACAATAAAAACATAAATATTTTATTTATACCTTTGCCAATCCATATAAATATCATTATTACCAATCACCATTTTTTGCTCATCATCTCATCCAAATATGCTACTATTTTTTTAAATATCCAATATGTAACTAAGTAGCTTCTTTATAATTTTAATATTGGATTCAATATGAGCTTTGCTTTAAGATCAGTTTTAGACATTCTTTCTTTAAGATATCTTTCAATTTTATCATAATATCCATTCTTATAATTACAATATGTCTTCTATGTTATGCCTACTAGATCATAAAGTATGTCGACAAGCATTTTTTTTCTTCCTTATTATTTCAATATCTTTTATTTTTCCCTATTCCTTGAATAGGTAAATATTACATATTATTTACATTCTTTTCATGAGATTCCATCTATAAGACATATACAATAAATCCTTACAAAAAATAAAAATAAATAAAAATAATTAAAATGTTGCATATGTCAAAGAAATAAACAATATTCATGAATAAAAAATAATATTCAAAGATTTTCAGGAAAACACCAAGTAAATAAGTTGTAGAAATTATTAATAATAAATGTCAACAACCTCTTCTAGCTCTATGCAATCTATTGATTAGGTGTTTTAATATCATCAATATAATCAATATGGTCATTATTTTCTAGAATAATATCTAACTCGTCTTTTAGTGGATCTTTCCTTATGTGTTGGGTAATAAGATTGTGAATGTAACAACAAGCTAATATGATATCAATTTAAGTGTGAATTGAATAATAAGAGAGACTTCTTAAGATTTACCATCTTAACTTTAGTAATTTAAATGCCCTTTCAAAACATTTCTAGCAGCAAAATATTTCATTCTTGAGTATTTGGTTGATGCCCTAATCTCCATTCAGTAAGATGATATCACTGACCTCTATATGGTGTAAGAAATCCCTTATAATTTACAGATCCAGCATCAAAAAGATAATATTGACCTATTACATAATACATTTAATATATTAACATATTATTTTAATATATAGAAAAATAATTTGGACATATAACATTAAATATCTCACCCCAAGTAATTTTTTTCCATTTCTTGTAGATAATGCATCTTAAAGCACCCTACCATTTTGCAGCTAAACCTTCTAACTAGGTATTACATATATAAATTGAATGTCTGTAAAACACACATTTAGTATGAGATTATTTTTTCTTCTTCAATATTTGGTATGTTTACCTTACTATTTGTAGAATATAAGGATCTTAAACAATTTTAGAATTAGAAAAATCATATCAAGTCATTATCAATCAAAAGTAAATTGTACCAAATAAAACTCCACAAATGAATATTATTACCTTAAACCAACTCCATCTTTCATCGATGCTATTCTCAAGGATAGGTTCAGGGACTTTAAGTAGAACTCTTTATAATTTAAGCACGACTCTTAATACATTATGAAAATGTCTACTTACTGTCTCTCCTAAACACTAAAAATCATACTTGATTTCTTAAATTCTCTTGTTAAAGTCAAGGAGATGTAAAAATATTGCTACCATTTGCTCGACATCTATATTTTTAGCATCTTTTAATCCACTAATATTTTGCAGCATTAAGAGTAATATGCAAAAAGTAAGCCTATCTATACAAAGTTGATTAATGCATGCAATGTCAATATCAACAATCATGTCATTTAAGATTTTTTATTCGAAGGCTCTTTAATCATTCTTAATTTGTGCCTCCTTAGTAGATATGATAATAAGTTTAATAATTCTCCTCCTCCTTCTTCTTAATGCGTACCATAAGTATAGAAAATCGTAATGTTAAGGTGTACAACCATAACTGTCATTCAATAATAATAATAATAATAAAAATAACCATGAAATATATTAAAAATCAAAACATTCAGTGTTATTAACCATATTATGATTTAGGTATATATATAAATTGATTTCATAAAAAATGAATATAACCCTCTAAGTACAAAGTACCAACAATTCACAAACCTTCTGTTGAGGGCTAAAATGAACTAATAAATAGAAAATCTCTAAAATGTGAACTAAAAAAGGTGACACAAAAGAATTCCCTATCCAAATGGTTTATACCTATGTTTTCAACGTTATTTATAAAGATATCGATTAAACATATCCATGCCTATATTCTAAGTTGCACCATTCCATAAGGCATATCTAATGCTGAGACACAACAGTTTGCCTACAAAAAATTCATCTTGATCATAACTTTATCATCATAATAAAACAAGTAAAATGAATAAGCATTATGTCCTTGCCTATGTCCTATAAACCATCTAAGTATGATTTGCATTTGGCAAGCTTCACAACTTGGTAAATCATCTTGCCAAATGTGACCTTATAAAAACCATGTAGTTCTACTGCATGTTATACCTATTAAGAAACTAAAATTCACTATCTTTTTCAATGATCAAAATTTTAAACGTAAAAATTTTATAAAACATTGGTAAACTTTCTACTAGAGATTTGTAAAAGTTATACAATGCAATCATAATTTTTTAATAACTCGATAATTATCCTTTGAATGTATCTACTTAAATAATTCTTTACTTTTCTGCCTAAAGAAAGGAAGGCATCCAATAGAGCTTTCTATAAAAAAAATAAAAATCAATGGAAGACAAGGATGGTGAAGAAAGAAGCGAAAAGTAGGAGGAGTTGGGGTATGCTAGAGATTTTTACTTTCCAGCTACTCTAGCACCTATTAATTTTAAGCATTTTTTCAAAAATTGCATAGTCAAAACTATTATTTTAGTTTGAATTAAATCATATAATATAGTGTAGTTGCAATAAAAAATTAGTAGTTGGAAATAAATGAATTCAAAGGTTCTAAATTTAACTATACTTAAGACAAGTGTTTAAGTAATATGCACACCTAGTAAAGCAATAGCCAATTGGTGTTAGATCCACTAATACCAGCCTTTTCAAGAGCAAACTCTATGACAATGATGATAAAGTTATGATAAAGATGGAATAGAAAAAATTTAAATAGGAGCTCGATAAAAAAGAAAGATTTCAAAAGTGATAGACAATTATTTGTCCATATTTATATACCTATATTTAGTGTATTTTGCTCGTTATATAAGAGTTTTATAGTATTTTTGGTACTTAGTTAGCTTCAAGTGTGTTTTTAGATGACAATTGCCTTCATAATCAAGAAGAGATGTATTTGGGTAAAATCATGGTATGGAATGGAAGAATTGGAGCAATTATGGACTTACACAACCGTGTATAGTGACTGTGTAAGTCTTTGTAAACATGTGGATCTTTAAAGATAGAATTCCTGCATATGTGGAGTTACACGCCTATGAATGTTATTTATATAAGCGTTTGTAGCCATGTAAAGTCATGAATTAAGGTGTTTTTAGAGGTACATGATCACCTACATGATCCTGTATATCCTAGAGACCCAAGTTCGTTGATACATACGGATAATAAGAAGGCTACTAATAGATGCTTACTTCATGATAATTACACACCTATATTTAATACGTTTTAATTATTATTCAATAGTTTTGTTGTATGTTTGGTACTTAATTCACTCTAAGTGCATTTGTAGGTCATAATTGCCTTTATAGGCTAAATGGAGAAGAATTCAAATGAAATTGTGGCATTGAATGAATATTTGGAGCAAATAAGAATCTACATAACCATATATAGTGACTATGTAAGTCTATGTAAACGTGTAAAGATTGAAGACTTAGTTCTCGTCATGTGGTATTACATATCCACTTATGTTGATATACAATGCTGTGTATGTTACTCGTGTAAGTCTTTATGGCCATGCTAATCGTGAATTAAGGTATTTTTGGAGATACACAGGCACTCATATGATCGTGTATAACCTAAAACCTAGTTTTATAAAAGGATATGAGAAGAGGCAAATAAGGAGGGCCGAGTTTTAAAGAGGTTTTAAATCTTGAGATACATTCAGAGGTGATAGTTCTGATCAAGAGGTAATCGTTCTAATTAAGTGACAAGGAAAATAAGAATAATATGTCAAGAGATTCGATAGAAAGCTCCATCTAACCCAAACTTGAAAGAAGATTCAATATAAGAGAAAGGGAGATTTGGAATTATGATTTCTTTGTTTCCTATTAATTTTTCTACATGTTTGTTATTGATTTCCTTTTCTATGAGTAACTAAGCTTGTTTAGTGTCTTGGTGTGATGAACCCTAGTTTATGATAACAATATGAGTTAATCTTTTATTCAATGCAATTATATTGATTGATTTATTGTGATTCAATTATGCATTTTATTTTTGTTCTAATATATTCGGAATACTAATGCATGATTTGATTTTATATGGTTGAGATTGAAAAATCCTCTTGTATGGATAGATTTACCATGATTGGAAGAGTTACAAGCAAACCTAGAGATAAGCCAACATAAATTCTCTAAATTAAGGTCAGACCTAAGAGCGTAATTTATAAATCAATAAAGTAATCCTAGGGGGTTTTAACTAGAAATATTTCTGTTAATCCTATTAGTTGTTAACAGTCTTGAGAAAGATATTAACATAAGATAAGAATTTCTACAGTCTAATATACAATAATATAATTGGACAATAAAGGATTAATATTTAATTATTCTTAAGGGCATTCAATACCTAAACACTATTATTTGATGTTGATTTTTCTATGTACTTTCCTCAATCTTGTGTTAAGAATTGTTTTAATTCTTAGTTTGTTTATTTAGTTTAGTTTTTAACTAAAAGCCAAAAATTTGATTCATAGGTTAGATAATAGAAAATGGTAATTACTAGTAGTCTTTATGGGATAGACTCGTAATTGTTTGTGCTAGCTACAACTACACCGTGCACTTATAGTAATTTTAAATATTGATATAAAACAATATCAATAAAGTTTTAAGCATTTTTGTTGGGATTTGTAATATTAGAAAAACCTAGCTTTTACTAATCTAACCATTATTTTTGTATTTATTTTATTTTATTTTCTTTTCGACTTATTCATTTAGTTATCTTTTATACCTCTCTACTTTAGCTCTGAGTGTGTTGTTTATTGTTAGGAGAGATTCATCACTACAACCCCAATTCACAATGGAAGGATGGACAATAGTATTCTCATAGGAGTTATGATATGCCATCACTTATGGCAACATCACAATTTTGGAAAGAAAGGTTTAGTGACATGTTTTCAGAAGCTCAATTGAATTCAATGTTGTGTGCAACATTTTTAGGAGTAACCATTATAGTTATGAATGTTAGACACTAAACTATATGTGGCAACATCCAAGCATACACAACTAACCTTAGATTACACCATAAGTGAATACTTGTCATTCAGAGTGGAGTAACCCTCATGCTTATAGGTGGAATGATTATGCTTCCATTAAATATTTGCAGCAATAGTAGCAAGAAGAAATAATTATAGATAAATACTGGAATACCTTGCCAAATGAGAATTCGAAGAGAGATTTTCTTTAATTAAATACATTTAGCATAATGAATTATTTGAGCTTATTAATGCCTTAGAGTGAAAAAGAGAAGAAGGTTAATTTTAAGAATGAAGTTGCGTTCCATGAAGATGAGGGGGTTACTACTACTTTAGAAGAGAAGGAAGAACAACTGATAGAGGATGCAAAGGAGGAAGAAGAAGAGGATGCCTCTTTTAAAGAAGAGGAAGTAGAGAAATGATAAAATATGTTTGAAGAAGAAGAAGAATAAGAGGAGAAAGCCTTTGTCTAAGAAGAGAAAGTAGAAGAGTGGAAAAAGGAGATTAAGGAAGAACAAGAGGAGAATCCATATGAGGAAACTACTTGTGAATCATTAGTAGTCACCTTGAGTACAAAGGGTTCCCGCTTCCCAAAAGACAATCTAATTGAGTCAAGTAAAAATTCAAGGAGTTATATAATTTCTTATTTTATTAACATTTTGTTACTAAAAAGGGCATTAATGCAGTCGAATGGATTTATAAATTTGATACATTATGTCTTTATTATTGTCTTATAACATATGACTTATTTATAGGCTACAAAGCTCCATATGTAGAGAAATGAGTTGAAGCAAACTACTAATTATAGACCCATGTTGATGGTAAATATGAAAGGTTATATTGAGCTAATGATGGTAGATAAGTGCTGCATGGGAGGCAACCCATAAATTATGATAGATTTCATTTTTATTTCATTTTGTTTCCATTTCTTTGTGTTAGCATAGGACTTTATCTTATGTTATGTTATTTTCATATTCTTTATTGTTATTTTAATTCTTTTATCTTTTTATTCCTTTTATTTAGATTTTGCTTGGATTTTTGTATTTAGTATCGGATGGATCCCTCAGCTAAATCAGAATTGTGAAATTCTTATTCCTCATGGAAGTACCAAATTCCTACACTTTTTCTTACTTTTTACTCTGATATACTTATATTGTGTACATCAAGGATAACAAACAATTTTAAGCGTGGGGAAGGAGATTGTAAATTTCTACACTTATTATAATCTTTTTTCTTAAATCTTATTAACTGATATCCTGAATTAGTTAAAGCCTGTCCATAAATACTTGAGATCGTAATTGATTATTGAATTGAATTAGTATGCAAAAGGATGAAAGTTAGAATAAACTTGCTTTTATAAGTTATATTGTTAATACTCATAGAGATAGTTAACTTGAATGAAAATTGCATATTATTTACACATAGAAGATAATTTTTTTTGAACTTTTGACCTTATGAACAAATACATCAACTTTTAAGCTCTTTTATCCATCCATGTGTGTTACCATGCATAGTTAAATGATTCTAGAAATAGCTTTTATTATACATATCGGGATTACATTTTTTAAATTAGAAGCATCAAAGTAATAAATGCACTTAGAATCAAAATTTGTTTAGCCTGTTTTCTTAAATTACCTTACCATATCTTATCCCTTAGGAGTAACCAATTTTGAGCCTTAGCCTTTTCATTGAGTATAACCTTTATCCTATTTTTCTTGAAGCCTTTTTATTAATTTGAGCCTTGAATGTTATTTACATTACTTGATTGTTTGAAATTTGAAAATCTAAAAGCTCCAATATTTCTTTAATTGTGGCACATGTGAATGCTCGAGAAAAAGTATGTTGCGAGTATACAAAAATGTATAGTACCAATGGATTTATAATGCAAGGACCTATTTATTGTGAAGTAATAAGTTTTTTGTAATATTTCCTTTGTAAATTTCCTTCAAATCTATCACACTTTTATTATCCCAACCATAACTTACCTATGCCCTATTAAACCCTTATAAAGAACTTTAGATTTTTTTATTATTTTAGTTTACTTATAAGTGGTGGAGATATGATAATATTGCAAGCTTATGGTTAAAATTTTTACTATGCATTGATTTGAGAGTTTGATACTTTTTACCCTAAAAATCAAAGTGCATTGAATGAAACCTTAGTGAGGGTGTAAAGATTTATGATTTTGATTCCAAAAAGATTATTGATGTGATTACTAGTGATATTGACTGATGAAGATAGTTTCATAATAACATCATCTAATTGTATAATGATTTGATTAATATTATATGATAACTTAGAGTATGGATGGATAGGTTGAGATTAATAAAGGACAGATATTTTCAAAGTTAATAATTTAGATTATAATTTGCTTGAAGACAACCAAAAGTTTAAGTGTGGTGACGTTTGATAGATGATTATTTGACAATAATTATACACCAATATTTAACATGTTGTACTTATTATTAAGTAGCTTTGTTATATATTTGGTACATAATTCACTCTAAGTGCATGTTTAGGTCATAATTGCCTTCATAAAAGAATTTGGATGGAATTTTGGCATGGAAAAAAGATTTAAAGTAACTAAGGACCTATATGACTGTGTAGGTCTCTATAAACATATGAAGATTGAAGAATTTTAGTTCTAGTTGTGTGAAGTTACATGCCTATGTATGTTGATATACATGGTCATATATGTTGTCCATTTAAGTCTTTTTGACTATGTGAAATAGAAAATTTAGGAGATACACAATCACTTATATGCAAGTTTAAGTTGATTATGTATAACCTAGAATCCCTAATTTTTTAAAAGGAAGTAAGCAAAGGAAAATAAGGAGAGTTGAGTTTTTAAGAGATTTTAAGTCAGGAGACACACTTAAAGGTGCTAGTTCTAATCAAGGGATGAGAAAAACATGAAGAATAAGTCAAGAGATCTAACAGAAAGCTACATCCAATCCAAACTTGTAAGAAGGTTTAATGGAAGAGAAATGGTGATTTAGAATTATGATTTCTTTGTTTTCTATTAGTTTTTCTGCATGTTTGTTATTGATTTCATTTTATATAAGTAACTAAACTTGTTTAGTATCTAGGTGTGAGGAACCCAAGTCTGTGATAAAAATATGATTTAATCTTTTATTAAATGCAACTATATTGATTGATTTATTGATATTTAATTATAAATATTGATTGATTTATTGATATTTAATTATGCATTTTATTCTCGTTATAATATATTTGAAATATTAAGGCATGATTTGATTTCATATGATTAAGATTGATAAATCCTTTTATATGAATAGATATACCATTATCGGAAGGATTTACATGCAAACCTAGAGAAAGACCGAAATAAATCCTCTGGATTAGGTTCAAACCTAATAGCAGAATTCATAAGTCGATAAAGCAATCCTAGGGGTTTTAACTAGAAAGATTTATGTTAATCAAATAATGGATTAATTTTAATAGTCTTGAGAAAGATATTGATATAAGATAGTAGTTTCCATGGTCTAATAATTAATAATATAATTGCATGATGAAAGGTTAATATTTAATGATTCTTAGGGGGATTCATTACTAGATACTATTATTTGATATTGATTTTTCTAAGTGCTTTCCTCTAAGTTGCATTAAGAATTGTTTTAATTCTTAGTTAGTTTATTTTAGTTTTTAATTAAAAACCAAAAATCTAATTCATAGGTTAGAAGATAGAAAAAGGGTAATGTCACGACCTGATAACATATCAGGCCCATGACAACTGCTGCATAACCGGGCCAAGGACGCTCATGGTATCCTTAATCCAACTATGTAAGGCTAATTGAATGTTTTTATCTTGCAACTTGGGTAACACAATGACTATGTTTTAAAAATCCTAAAACCTGTAACATTTTTTAACACATTTCTATATTCACATCCAACCACAACTTCAGGATTTTAAAGCCTAATCAAGGCAATCTCAACAACAGTATCAAAAGATTCATACATAAAGTTATTTATAAATCACAAGGCAATCAAAAGTTATCTTACAAAATCATAAAGTATATCTACATAAACATAGTTCATGAACCACTAGACAATAAAAGTACAAAATAAGAAACTACCCACGTGTGTAATACCCCGAAAATGTCAAAAGATCACATGATCCACTCAGAGCTTCAAACTCATTAAATTAACCTACATGGTTGGAAAACGGAGGGGATGAGTACATTATGTACTCAGTGAGCAGGAAAAACATATAATGTGAATAGGATTCGATGCACACCAAGACAGTACAGATAACCTATAAAGTGAACATACAGCTTGTAAAATCACATAGGCCTAGCCTATGACACAATGCATACTGGTTAGGAACCATATAGGCCTAGCCTATTAATTCACTCGTACGATGAATATAGGTTCTAGTTCCAGTACATAAAACATAAAAACACCATAAGTATACATCAAATCTCGTCAAAAAACGATTATCAGAATACACCAAAACAATCATGTGTGATACCACTAGTCGGCCAAACTAATGTGCACACCCACCGATCCTTAGTGTTGCTTAACATTCATCCGTGGTGAGTCCGGACCACAGTCGATAAGAGCGTGATGACCGTAGGTGATGACCTTGTCGATGTTTCAACCTTAGGTGTGGAATCACTAGCGAGTCCTGTAGAAAGATGTCGATACAGCAACTTGACTTTCATGTACCAGCATCAAGGGTATGGGGGTCGCTTAATTATTTGTGTCCAGCACACGATTAGCCAATTGTCTCCTCACCAATCACCAAAATCATATAAAAAAATAAAGTCCAAAAATAAAGTAAAGCATCGTATTTGTATTTATCGATTCAACCAATAAAATGAGATCGTACCATAACTCTAAGCCAAAAAGAACAAATACATGACTCGGTTGTGTTTATGTAAATTCTAAAACATTATTTCATGCAATAAAAGTTATCTTTTGCAAGTTATTCAAAAATGTAGTTTCATAAAATAAATCATTATTCTTTGCACTTTAAACTCAGATTGGTTAAAGACAATAAAATTTCTTAAAATATGTAATAAAAATATCAGCTTCAAAAACCATGTTGAAACATTATTTCATACAATAAAAGTTATCT
>JAOQMP010000001.1:10440125-10455039 GCA_027563575.1 Erythroxylum pedicellare
GGAGTTCATATGGTCGATGTTGTTGTTGATGATACTTACTCTGATTTTGAATTCAAAGAGGATTCCTTTTGTTCTGAGTTGTGTTCACTTGATTTTTCTACCTCATATGTGATTTTGACATCCTTTCTTGTCAGTGATAATACCTATCGGGAAAGGTTTTTTGTTGATTTTTCAAGTGATTCCGACATCGTGAAAACTGACATCAAAAAGGGAATAGCTGAAGGAATTGTACCTCAACAAAAGTGCTTAATTGAATGGAAGTAGAATGAATTGGCCCAGGCCGTTGCCACCTTAGATCACCAAGAGATGGGTTCAACGTTCGGAGAAAAGGGGAGTGATCTTTTCTCTCTTGAACTTAATAAATTGATTCCTTCTGTTGTGCAACCTCTGGTGATTGAACTAAAACCACTACCCTCTGCATTAAAGTATGCCTTCCTTGAGTCTAATGAGCATTTACCTGTTATAATTGTCAATACCCTGTCCCACAATAAGGAAGAGAGACTTCTCGCTGTTTTGAAAGAACATAAAAGGGCTATAGGGTGGACTTTAGTTAATATACCTAGAATTTTCCCAGTGATTTGCACCCATAGGATTTTGTTGAGCGAGGGTTCAAAGTCTATGAGGCAGCCCCAAAGGAGACTAAACCCACTTATCTTAGATGTGGTTAAAAAAGAAATCACAAAATTATTGAGCGCTAGGATCATATATCCGATTTCTGATAGTGAGTGGATCATTCCAATACATGTGGTGTCGATGCAAAGTGGGATAATTGTGGTTAAAAATGAGAGGGATGAGCTTATTCCTAATAAAGTGCAAAACTCGTGGTGCGTGTCCATAGATTATAGACGATTAAATGACGCATCACGAAAGGATCATTTCCCTCTACCTTTCATTAACCAAATGCTTGAAAGACTTACTGGCAAATCACATTATTGTTTTCTAGATGGTTTCTCTAGGTACTTTCAAGTACCTATTGCACTAGAAGACCAAGATAAAACTACCTTTACATGTCCTTTTGGTACCTTTGCTTATTGAAGGATGCCTTTTGGTTTATGTAATGCCCCAGGAACTTTCCAGCATTGTGTCATGGCTCTTTTTTGTGAATTTTTAGTGGAATGCATGGAAGTTTTCATGGATGATTTCACAGTTTATGGGGATTCTTTCGATTCTTACCTATCTAGTCTTATGCAGGTTTTAAAGAGATGCATTGAAAAGAATTTGATTTTGAACTTTGAAAAATGTCATTTCATGGTTAATGAAGGTATAGTGCTTGGTCATTTGATTTCTAGCAAGGGGGTTGAAGTTGAGAAAGCCAAGATTGAGGTTATATCTTCTTTTTATGCCGACTTTTTTTGAAACATTTGCAGTTGTTTTGGTAGACGGAGACGGAATTGACCTTATCCTACTTGTGTTAGAGATATAAGATCATTTTTAGGTCAAGCAGGATTTTGTAGGTTGTTCATAAAAGATTTCAGCAAAATTGCATTACCTCTTTCCAAGCTTTTACAAAAAGATGTTAAGTTTGAGTTTGATGATTCTTGCAAAAATGCCTTTGACAACTTGAAATCGAAACTCATTTCCCCTCCCATTTTAGTTGCTCCGGATTGGACCCTACCTTTTAAGCTTTCATGTGATGCTTCTAATTTTGTTGTAGAAGCTATATTAGGTCAACGGAAGGACAAACTAGCAAGAGTTATTGCATATGCCTCGAAAACACTAGATCCAGCTCAAATTAACTATACAACAACTGAGAAGGAGCTGTTTGCAGTAGTTTTCGCTTTAGAAAAATTTAGACAATATCTGTTAAACTCACATGTGACTATTTTTACTGATCATGCAGTTGTTCAATATCTCCTCAAGAAACCACAATCGAAGCCTAGATTGATACGATGGGCATTGCCTTTCCAAGAATTCGATATTGACATAAAGGATCGAGCTTGAATAATAAACCATGTTGCTGACCATTTGAGTAGGCTACCAGACAATACACAGGGAGTGGACTCTTCTAAACTGACTTGTGACTCTTTTCCTGATTTAGTTTTATTTGCTTTAATTTTTAAAGAACCTTGGTATGCATATATAGTCAATTATCTCATGACTGGCCTAACTCCTCCTTTTATGTCTAAGTCGCAAGCCCAAAAGCTAAATAGCAGAGCCCAGTATTACATTTGGGATTCTCCTCATCTATAGAGGCTGTGCAGTGACCAGGTAATCCGAAAATGCATGCCTAATGAAGAATTCGATGATATAATTTCAGCTTGTCATTCCATAGTTTGTGGTGGGCATTTTAGTGCAAAGAAAAAATATAGGAAAATTCTAGATTCTGGTTTTTATTGGCCTACCCTTTTTAAGGATTCCTTTACCTTTTCTTGGTCATGTGACCAATGTCAATGTTTTGGAGGGTTAGGAAAATGGCATCAAATGCCACAACAACCCTTATTATTTTGCAAAATCTTTGACATATGGGGGATTGATTTCATGGGTCTTTTCCCCCATCTCTTAGCTTTGTGTATATCCTTTTAGCTGTCGACTATGTGTCCAAATGGATAGAAGTTGTTCCTACTAGGAAAGATGATGCGCAAGTAGTGTCTAAATTTCTTAATTCAAACATTTTTTGTCGATTTGGGATTCCTAAGGTTGTAGTTAGTGATAAAAGAACACATTTTTGTAATCGAGTCCTTGGTAAACTATTTTCCAAATTTGGAGTTACTCACAAAGTCTCCACTACAGACCATCCATAAACCAATGGTCGAGTTGAAGTTTCGAATAGAGAGGTGAAGCACATTTTGGAGAAGATGGTAAAACCATCAAAGAAGGATTAGAGCCTGCAGCTAGAAGAAGCACTGTGGGCCTATTAAACCACCTACCAATCTCCAATAGGTATGTCCCCTTACTGTTTAATCTACAGAAAAGCTTGTCATTTGCCGGTGGAGTTGGAGTATAAATCATATTGGGAAGTCAAGTGATGCAACATGGACTTGGAATCTTCCGGTCTCAAGAGGAAGCTCCAATTACAAGAGTTAGAGGAGTTGAGGCTAGAGGCAAATGAGAATTCTCTTCTCTACAAAGAGAAAACAAAGTTGATACACGATAAGATTCTTTAGAGGAAGAATTTCAAAGAAGGAGACAAAGTTCTGTTATTTAAGGATCGTTTCACTTTTAAGCATAGAAAGTTTAACACTTGATGGGATGGGTCGTACTTAGTCACCAAGGTGCATGATTTTGGCATGGTAGAGCTTTTACATAAAGACATAGGGATACAACTCAAATTAAATGGCCATCTATTGAAACTCTATCAAAAGAATCAACACCCTCTGTAATCCTCAGGTCATTTCTCCTCCTTCACTTACTCCTTACTTTTTCTCTGTTATTGAATATGACATTGTAGATGCATGAGTATGTTGAATAAGTATGGGGGAGAAACTATTTTAGTAAGACCGAGGTTTAGTTTTCAGTTTATGCAGTTTCAATTCAATAATTCATCTCTCTTTTATGCTCGCTGTGTTTTGGTTTGATGCATGATACATCTTCCATCTTTGATGAATTTGATGAGATTGCTTAGGTTATATTTTGTTCTCTCAATGCATACTTGTTGTAATTGTTCTTCACATTGAGGATAATCTGATGTTTAAGTGTGGGGGAGGTTGTTCCAATTTGCAATTCTTCTTTGTGCATCATTTTTAACCATTTAACCAATTGTGCATAATATGACAATTTTAAACTTAGTAATTGAGGCCAATCGCATGTTTCAAATGTTTCTATCATTTTTTGCTGCAACAAACTCTTTCTTCGTCACAGCGACGTTGCAGAATAAATGTTTCACTATGGTGAACTTTTGGCTTCACCACGGCAACATCATCCTCTTTACAGAAACTGTTTTAAAATTTCCTCACTTCAATAATTCTCCCTAATTAGATTCTTTCCACTCTTATGTCTCGAAGCTTTTATAAATTTCAAAGTGGTCCCTGTGTTTTTAAAAATACCATCTATTTTCTTAACTGATAGTCAGCTTTGACTAATTTTATTTTCAATGTTCTCAACACGAATTAAGTGAGGGTACGCCAAAAAAGTAGCACTTTACATTTTTAGACCTTGAGATTGCTTAATTGAGATACTAACGTTGTTGGAAGGATATTTGAGCCTGAATTCTTTCATTTATGTGTGTATCTGCTTAATTTCACATCTCTCTAGAACTTGTTTTAATTCTTGATCAAAGCTTGATGAACGAGAATTCTGTTAATATGATAGACGCATTCTTTCAAAACCCTGCTTTCCCAAACACAAAACCCTAAACACTTAACCATTGCTAGCCCCATGAGCCATATGTTTAAGTACATGCACATGTCTTAATATTGTTGTTAATATTTTATTTCCAGTTCTTACATATATATGTCTAAAAAAAAAGTTATTGAGGAAAGCCAAGGAAGTAAAGAAAGTAAAACATAAAATCAAAACTCTTCAAGTTTCCTCTAATAAAAAACGAAAAAAAATTGGAGAACTTTCTAAAGAAAAAGGGGTTTCTCAAAAAAAAAATTGTCAAATGACAAATTATGTTATTGTTTGTGTAAATATTTTCTTACTCACAGTTGACGTTTATTTCATAATTGAGGTGCATGTGCTCATTTTTATTTTTTCTCTTTAATCCATTCATTTAGCCTTCTGTACATTACAGCCTGGAAAATTCCTCTTGATTTTCAAACTTATATTTTTTGTAGTGGAGGGTTAGAACTATCACAAGTCTATGGTAGAGAATGGATTAAGCAGATTTTAGAGTGAAATTATCCCTAAACAAGTGAGTAGAGAGTTAAGTAGTTCTCATTAAGAGAAATCTCTTTTACTCAATCTCTTGGATTAAATTCCTATAGTTTTTAGTTTCTTGGTGCTCCTTCAGTCTTCTTTGGTTGATTTCTAAGAAAGTGGTTTTACCAATTTCCTACTCTCATTTTTAAGCATGGTCAGAATGTTCTTTTGCACTTGTGTCTTTTTGACTTTTATAAACTTTGTCAAGGAGTACAAAGGTCTAAGTGTGGGGGAATTTGATTGAACCCAAGTTTCTTATATAAATTGGTGACATTTTCATAGTTTTTAGTACACTTCTTGGCTTTTATTTTTAGATTTTATGTTTAATTTGACTCTTAATTGGTTACCTTTACTTTATGCAGTTTGGGAGTAAAATTCTCACAAATTATTATCAATTGCATTAAATTAATTTTTCTAAGAACAATTGATACTGCAAACTACGATTTGTTTATTGTAGGACACTAAGTAGAGGCAACAAGTGGACCAAGGAGCGAAGGCTGAAAATGATAAGTCAACAAGTCAAGGCAACAGGAAGTTCGCTGCGGCAAGAGGTGATGTTACGTCACGGCGAAGTATAAAGAACCCAAGCAAAGACTCTTCGTCATAATTTCACTGCGGCGTGAGATCACGTCGCCATGACGAACTCAATAGAGTATTCAAGAAAACTTTCGAGAAAAGTTCACTGCAGCATGAAGTTCATGTCGCTGCGGCAGAGAAACCAAAAACTCCAAACAAAAAATTTCGGGAAAAGTTTATCGCAACAAACCTTCGAATACCTAAACCATTTTTGTAAGTTTACCCATTGTGCAACTCGATCCATAACCTTTTTTTTAAAAACCTACCTATTTTACGTTAATAAGGGGGAGAGAGCTAACAGTTGATATACACACTCGCTCTCTCTACCTTCGGAAGAAAAATTCTTCTACACACCTTCATCTCCTTTCATCCACATCGTTGTTCTACTCTTTCACCGACAACTACTACCATGGATGCTTCCAGTGGATTCCCAATGGTGAAATCTACTGGAGTTATGCTTGGCTAGGCACCTCTCTCCTCTTGAAGATGTACCAATGGCTAGAGTTTAATGGGTTTCAAAGGGGAGTAGTTTATTCCATGTTCAGCTATATTGTTATGAACTCCTAGGTTTAGGATGTGTAATTTGTAGTTGAACATTCTTGATTAGAGTTTAATTAAGTGTTGGATATTCAATATGTTATTGAGATGTGTTGATGTAGAACTTGGAGATTAAATATATAAAGTCTTACATATGTCTATTTGTGATCTTGTTCATTCTCTTTTATTTGCCTAGTTGTGATTGATATTGAGTTGATTTTAGATCTCAAAGTGACTTGTTGCATTGACTTACCCTTTACACACACTAAAGGCATTCAACAAAGTCTTAAGAAATGGAGTTCATTGATTAAGACCTTGGACTTAAAGAGTTCTTTAAGGTTTACCATTTAAAACTTGGTGATTTCACTCCCATCAAATTTTATTTTGAACAATGATAGCTAAAGCTCATTTTCAAGAGGATACTACTCCATAGAATTATTTGTTTTAATTTTTTCGTTCTTATTCCCAAAATCCAAAGCAAAATTTATAAATATTTTTTCTCTCATAATTCATTTAATTTTGTCAAGATTTTCGAAGATCAAACCCCTTTCTTTGTTAATTTAGCTTGCATATCATGACACATGGGCTAACTTAGAACTATTCACTAGGTTCCGATTAAGTGAAACGACCTTAGGTTGCATTCTATATTGCAATCCTTGGAATTAAATTTTTTATTTGACATCCAAGGGTAAGAACAAAAGGGCTTTGAATCACATATGCACCCTCTCCCACTCAATCCTTTTGGTCTTTAATTTTTAATAAATACCATCTTATCTAGATGCAATTTATTGTCCATCCTATATTGTTTCATTATATATCTCATACATAATGAATGCATGGTAAAGCCTAGGCTTGGCAATTATTCTAAACTGCATACTATCATATAATATCACATATTTTTAGCATCCATCCATCCATTCATCTCATGAATAATAACACTACTTTTGATTGTCCATCCTAGAACTTAAAAATAATTACAAGGCTCTTTAGCCAATAATAAAAAATCTTGGACTTGGATCTTCTTCTTCGAGCTCTTCGTTCACATGACCTGACCCATTCCGTAAAAAGTGTGTAATGGCATTTTTATAAAACTGAATTTTGTTACTTTGAAAAGAAAATTTCCAACACTCGTTTTTGGTAAATCCAAAAGTCACAAATTTCCAGCACTAGTTTTGGCATAATCGAAACTTAAAAATTCTAGCACTTGTTTTGGCAAAACTAAAACTTAAAATTTCCATCACTTATATTTCATAAAACTGAAACTTTGTTTCAACAAAAATTCCAACATTTTGGTTTTCATAAAATTGAAACTTGGCCAATACCCCAAAGGATACACCGAAACCATTACCTAGTCTTTTCTTCGATCTATATTGCTCCATCTTCAATATTACAACAATTTGTACATTACAAAAGTAAAGAAAACAGAAAATGAAGCTATGTTCAAGATTTAGTTAAAATGGTAGATTTCAAAACTTTTTCTAAAATCAAAATGCAGCAGAAACAACATAACCAAATCAATATGCATAAGCCATACATAATACGGTATAAAGAACATAATAAGCATAAGAACAAGATGGAAATTTTACTGACTCCTTGCTAAAACTTTGACTACAAACAACATAACCAAATCAACATGCATAAGCCATACATAATATGGTATAAAGAACATAATAAGCATAAGAACAAGATGGAAATTTTACTGACTCCTTGCTATGACTCAACATATACAGGTTAAGAACCACATAGGCCCATCCTATTAATCACCCATCTGGTGGATATAGGTTCTGGCTCCAGTATACAAATGCATAAAAACATCAAATGTATAATCAAATCTCATCATAAAATAATTATCAAAATAAGCCAAAACAATAATGTGTGATAACACTAGTCAGCCAAACTAATGTGCACACCCACCGATTATCATTGTTAGCTCGACTTTCATCTGTGGTGAGTCCAGACTACAATCGATAAGAGCATCATGACTCTCGGTGATGACCTCGTTAGTGTCTAGACCCTAGGTGTGGAATCACCCGTGAGTGCCATAGAAAGGTGTTGATATGGCCAATCATTTGCTCACCAATCATAATCATAATTAGTTGTGCCCAACACATGATTGGCTAATCATTTCCTCACTAATCACAAAAATCATATACAACATTTAAGTATCAAAAATCAAGTAAGGCATCATGCCTTTATTTATTCTGTATCAGATCAAAGTTTAATCTGATACAGAATAAGTTTTGATCTAACACAAGTCATATTTTGATTTGAAAGGATTATATCCTATTCTGGTATCCAATTATGATACTTGTACCTCCTGTTCTAATGATTATAAGTTCTATTCTAATGCAAGAATGTTTTGTATTAATTGACAAATCATATGCGGTTCTGAGACATAATGTTTGGATTACTCTAAATTAAGAACATTAAAGATTGTTGTGAAGTGATTTGAATTTATCTATATGAATGGTAGACGACTATTAGAAACAGTCGCCATTATGTATTATGTTTAGTTATACCCCACCAAGCTATATGCTTAGCACGGTGGTTTCACCTCTATGTAGATTCTTATAAGAAGGTGTGAGACTGGGACAAAGACAATTGCAGAGGCCAAGAGGAATGTGTTCTATTTTAAAAGTTATTTTGTTTAAGTTTTTTAGATGTATCTGACAATATGAGACAGTTTGTATTTTGTTTAATGGTTTGTAATAACCTTATTATAGGATGGATTATATTTACGACATGCATGTTGATAAGTTCATTTTAAAAGATGTATATGATGTTTTGTTTACTACAACATTTAATGATATGTAATGTAAGTTTTCTTGAGTTTCTAGAAATGCATGTAAGGAATATTTGGTATGTTTTGGAATGTTTTAGTTCTATTTTATGTAGCATCTACATATCCTCCTAGGGGGTATTTTGTGTAGCATCTACATATCCTCCTAGGGGGTATGTGAGTGTTACATAGGCCTTCCTATTCTCACTCAAAGATGCAACAAAGGATTGGCTATTTGACTTACTGACTGGTAGCATAAATACTTGGTTAGAGATGACGAGATTTTTCTTGGAAAAATATTTTCTAGCCTCGAAGATAGTAAGTATTCAGAAGGAGATATATGGTATCAAGAAGCACTTTACAATTACTGGGAGCGGTTCAAGAATTTATGTGTTAGTTGTCCATACCACAAAATACCAATGCAACTTCTCATCTAATATTTTTATGAAGGATTGCTACCAATGGGGAGGAGTTTGGTTGATGCAACAAGTGGTGGGGTACTTTACGAGAAGACTCCCATTGAATCTAGGATATTACTTGAGCAGATGGCTGCTAATACCCAACAATTTAGCACTCTCAATGATGCTCAACGAGTGAAAGAGCTAAGTACTTAATCCATTGAATATCATTTAGATGAACTAACATATTTTGTGAGATAGAATGTAGATGGATAGGCACAAATGAAAGTATGTAGGATATGTTCAAACACGAGCCATTCAATTGATGAGTGCCCAATGTTGCAAGAAGGGAGTATGGAGTACGTGAACGCTACAAGAGGGAACTTTCGGAAGTAGTACAACCCATACTTGCAAATATATATCCCAGGTTGGAAGGATCACCCAACTTAAGTTATGGGGGGAACTAACAGCAAAATTACTTCTAGAATTGGTAGTAAGGAGCACAATAATTTCAACCAAGAGCACAAGGAACCCCTTTTTCTAGTTTAGGTAATGCTCTAGATGAATTTATCAATGTTTCTACTACTAACAATCTTCAATTTCAACATGATATGCAATAGCTTCAATAAAATATGCTGCAACTTAATCAGAGTGTACAACAAATCCATTAGGAAGGAAAAGTAAGCACACAAAGTTTGGAAAACCAAATGGGCTATATGGCAATGAGGCTCAACCGCCTTGAATCACAAAGTGGAGCAAGATTGCCATCCTAACCTGAGGTAAACCTGAACAATGTTAGTGTTATCACCTTGAGAAGCGGGAAAGAGATTGAGGGAAGTCAATATACCTTTGCTCAAGGTAATCAAGCAAGTAATAAGGTATGCCAAATTCCTCAAAGAACTTTGTACATATAAGAGGAAACTAAGGGATGATGAGAGCTAAGAATGTGTTGGCAGTATTCAAAAAGAAGATGCCTCCAAAATGTCAAGATCTAAGTATATTTATCATTCCTTGAAAAATTGGTAATACTGTGATCAATAGAGCAATGTTGGATTTGGGTGCTTCTAGTAATGTAATGCCTCATTCGATTTATTCTTCTTTAAATTTAGGTCCATTGAAAGAAACGAGTGTAATCATACAACTAACTAACTACACTAATGCTTATCTTGATGGTGTGGTTGAGGATATTTTAGTACAGGTTAATAAGTTAGTGTTTCCTATAGATTTTTATGTTGTGGATATGAATGATGACACCTCATATAATCCGATACCAATCTTATTGGGGAGACCGTTGCTTAATACAACTCAAACTAAGATAGATGTTTGTGAGGGCACCCTTATAATGTAGTTTAATAGGAAGTGATTCATTTCAATATTTTTTATGCCATGAAACATCTTCCTGATGATCATTGTTTTTTTTTGCTGATATTATTGATCCTTTGGTGTAGGAAAATGTTTAAATTAAGTTGTAGGGATCATTTGGAAATAGTTTTAACTAAGGATATGGAAGTAGAAGCCAACACTGATGTTGAGATGGGAGAAGAGCTTATGGAAATGATAGTCAACTTGGACTTTTTGGAAAGATCTCTAAAAAGTTATGATTTGACTTCTATACAACTACCAAAAGCTCATCAGAAGTTGTTACCTTCTAAAGTGCAGGCACCAGAACTGAAATTGAAGCCACTTCCTAAATATGCCTATTTGGGAGATAAGTAGACTCTCCTAGTTATTATTTCAGCAGAGTTGACTTTAAATCGAGAGGAGCGGCAGGTTAGAATTTTGAGAAAGCATAAGAAGGCCATCAGATGGACTATCAAAGATGTCTTATGGATAAGTCCTTCCATACGCATACACCGCATTTTGTTGGAGGAGGATGCAAAACATACAAGGCAAGCTCAGCATAGGCTTAATCCTCCAATGATGGAAGTTATGAAGAAGGAAGTGTTAAAGCTTCTCGATGTTGGGGTTATCTACTCAATTTTTGACAGTAAGTGGGTAAGTCATATCTAGATGGATCCAGAGAAGTTTGGAATCACTGTTGTGACAAATCAAGAAGGTGAGTTGGTTCCCACCCGAGTGAAAACAGGGTGGCGAGTATGTATTGATTATAGAAAGTTAAATTCTGCTACTCATAACGACCACTTTCTCCTTTCTTTTATTGATTAGATGTATGAGAGATTGGCTGGTTATAATTATTATTGCTTTTTAAATGATTTTTTAGGTTATCCTCAGATCCTGATCACACCAGAAGATCAGGAGAAGACTACATTTACATACCCATTTAGTACATTTGCATGCTGAAGGATGCCATTCGGATTATATAACGCATCCGCCACATTCCAAAGGTGTATGGTAAGCATTTTTTCGAATATGTTAAGAAGATTATCGAGGTATTCATAAATGATTTTAGTGCGTATGGATCTTCTTTTGATGAATGTCTTAAGAATCTTGCCATTATCTTGGAATCAGTATAGAAACTAACCTTGTGTTGAACTTGCAAAATTTTCATTTTATAATGGATCAAGGTATATTTTTAGGCCATGTGATATCTTCTAAGAGTATTGAAGTTCATAAATCTAAAGTTGATCTTATTTCTTCTTTACCTTACCCCTTTACTGTAAGGGAAATGTGTTCTTTTCTTGGGCATGTAGCTTTTTATCAAAGATTCATTAAGGAATTTTCGCAGATAGCTACACCACTATGCAAGCTTCTTCAACAAGATGTCTCTTTTAAGTTCGACAAGAAGTGCAAGGAAGCATTCGACAAACTTAAGGAACTTCTGACATCCCCACTGATTATTCAACAGCTAGATTGGAACCTCCCCTTCGAGATCATATATGATGTAAGCGATTAGGCAATAGGGGTAGTTCTAGGATAAATAATAGGAAAAGCTTCGTATGCCATCTACTATGCTTCAAAGACTCTAAACCTAGCTCAATTGAATTATTCCACTATTGAAAAAAAGCTGTTATCTATGGTTTCTTCTTTAGAAAATTTTCGATCGTATTTGCTTTACGTTAAAGTGATTTTTTATTCTGACCATGTAGCTTTACGATACTTGCTTATAAGGAAAGAAGCAAACTGAGGCTAATCAGATGGATTCTCCTCCTTTAGGAATTTAACTTGGAGATTAGAGATAAGACGGGGACAAACCATGTCAGCCGTTTATTAAAGGAAGAAGATGATACCCCTCTATAAGAAACCTTTCTGAATTAGCAATTATTTTCTACCGATGTGACACTACCATAACATGTAGACATTACCAATTTTTTAGTTACTAATGAATTACCTGTTAATTTTTCTAAGGTAGAGGGATATGCTATGGAGTGAAACGAAGTATTACGTATAGGATGACCTATATCTTTGAAGGCACTATGCTAATCAAGTTATCAGGAGGTGTGTACCAGAAAATAAACCATCATCAATTTTAGTCTTCTACCATTCTTATTCTTACAGAAGACATTTTGGAGTGAAAGGAAATCTCATAAAGTTCTATAGAGCAGATTCTATTGGCCAACATTTTTTAAAGATGCATATACTTTCTAAAATCCTGTGATAGATGCCAACAATCAGGTAACCTGTCCCATAAGGATCAATTGCCACAAACTCCTAACTTTTTTGTTAATTTTTTATATTTGGGGCATTGATTTTATAGGACATTTCCCTCTATCTTTTGGTTTTACTTATGTATTGCTTGCGATTGATTATGCTTTTAAATGGGTGGAATCCAAAGCCACTTGGACTAACGATACAAAGGTTGTTGTAGATTTTGTTAAGGCTAACATTCTTTCTAGGTTTGGGATACCAAAAGCCATCATTAGTGATAGAGGAACCCACTTCTACATTAGGGTGATGGAAGCAATGTTCAGAAAATATCACATTATATAAAAAGTTTCTACTGGTTACCATCCTCAAACCAACGGGCAAGCTGAAGTTTTAAATCGAGAAATTAGGTTAATTCTAGAGAAATCTTGTAACCTAATAGAAAGGATTCAAGCATAAGACTGGAAGGCGCACTGTAGGATGGCTTACAAAAAACCAATTGGGACGTCATCATATAGGCGGGAAGCCATGTCGTCCTCCAATGGAATTATAACTTAAGGCATATTGGGCTATTAGAAGATGTAATATAAACTTGGATGATGCGAGAGTGTATAGGAAGTTGCATCTTCAAGAGTTGGAAGAGATGAGGAATGATTCATATCAAAATGCAGTGATATGCAAGTATAGGACGAAAGCTTTTTATAATAAGATGATTTTGAGGAAAAGCTTCTCGATGGGCCAAAAAGTGTTACTATATCATTCTAAACTCAAACTCTTTCTAGTTAAGTTGTGTTCCCATTAGGTTGGTCTATTTGTTATCACTCATGTCTTTCCTTTTGGTGCAGTAGAGATACGGAGCCTCAAAACTGACAAGACATTCAAAGTGAATGGTTATCACTTAAGGTCGTATTATAAGGGCTTCCAAACGGAGGATTTGGAGGTGTTGATGCTGAAGGGTGTTACTAGTGTCACTTCATGCACGCTACTGGAGGTCGAGCCAATGTCATTAAATAAAGGTGCTGATTGGGAGGCAACCTCGGAGGAGTTAATTATTGTTTTTTACATTTTCGCATTTGCTATTTTTGTAACTGCTCCATTTCTTACATTTGATTTTACATTGAGGAAAATGTAAGCTTTAACTATAGGGGTAGGGTACGTTAGTTTTTATGCATGTTTTTTAGATTAATTATAGCTTATGTGACTTCTTAGGCAGTTTTCAAAATCAAACGAACAAAATAAAAAAATTATTTTCTATTACTTTTAAAATTATTTAGTCACAATTACAACGTGAATTGAATAGTAAAATCCATAGTGAAATTTGGCATGTAGTTTAGCTCTTGTGATTTGTTAATGTGCATTATTCTTAGAAGAGTTGTGACTAGTGGTAGACACATCTATGTAGGTCTCATTGTTTTGTTTGTTATATGTGAGCTTCATGACATTTACATCATTACTTTGCATTGATTTTTTATTAGAGACCACATTTTTATTACATGCATTTTTATGAAAATGATTACGCATTTTTGATTGATTAAAAGTTACATTAGTCAAATAGCCCACCCATTTATGTGAAATTTCTTTTGCTCACCCCCTTTGAGCTTTATTATTCTTTTCCTTTATATAAACCACATTACATGCACCTAACCAAATACCCTACCCAAGCTTTAAAGCTAGTGGAGCATTTGTTAACTTTTGATGAATGTGATTGTACAAAAGCCTATGTGTGGGGGTATATATACATGTAGGTTAGTTATATTTGTTAAAATTCCATGTTATGAATCTTAGTTTATATAGCTTCTATCACTTTTAGTTAAAAAAAAGAAAAAAGAAAAAATGTGAGTTTGAATAAAAGTATCAAGGAGGAAATACAATTATTGTGAAAAGTTGTTAATAGTTTATCCTCCTTATGTGGCACCCCCAATACCCCCTATAAGGATATGGGAGTGTCACATCAGACTCACAAATATAAACAAACAACTTTACCGATACGGAAGCATTTCAAAACACACTGAACATTCATTACATAATTTTTCAAAGACTAAAACAAACATACATTGCATATCATAAGTTCAGAAACCAGCCTGTACTATGGTTATTACAAACCTTTGTACAAATTCAAATACAAGTCAAAAATCAAAAACTTAAAAATACATTTTTGTCAAAAAAAAAAATAAAATTCCTTTTGTAACACCCCATTACCCTAAGGTACGCACCGGGACGCCCGTAGGTCATTCCGATACATATCCTAAGATAAGGGAGTGCTACGTGCGATCACTACTGA
>JAOQMP010000001.1:10455139-10467926 GCA_027563575.1 Erythroxylum pedicellare
AATTTTGAAGTTAAAGGATTACTCATTAACTCTCTTCCTAAATTTCATGGATTGACAGGAGAGGATCCCTACATGCACTTGCAATCTTTGTCCATGATCTGTCAAAGTATGAAGCTGGTGGGAGCCTCACTTGATCAAGTACTATGGAAGGTTTTTCACCTATCATTAGAAGGAAAAGCTCAGCAGTGGTATATAAGCCTTCCAAGGCACGTGACGAACGCCTACCATAGTTAGGCATTACTACATCCAATTGTGATACTTGTGGGTCAATAATGCATATATCCAGTGTTTGCCCCAGTTGGTATAAAGAGGTGTCTGTAGTATATCCGGGTCGGACCAATCAGAAATGGGATCCCTATTGCAACACTTATAACGAAGGATGGAAGGAAAATCCTAGGTTCAGTTGGATAAATGAAGAGGGAAGGGGACCAAACAAATTTCAATAAGGAGGAGGAACTGGTACTTCTACAAACTATTTCCAAAACCAACAACAAGCTCTGACTGTCCCACCAAAGGAGGACACTAACCAACTACTACATAATATGATGGCGTTAATAAAAGAGGAGAGAAATTCTAACAATAATCAGTTCAATGCCATAGCTTCTTTAAGTCAACAAAACCCTTCAAAGAATGCTGCTCAGTTCAATGCTTTAGAAAAAAGAATGGAGCAATAGGAGACGAAAGCTGAAAATATCAACTCATTTTTTACTCAATTGTCCAACAATATAAGTGAGAACCAAGCACGAAGTAGTGGAACCATTCCCTCAAATACTGTTACGAACCCCAAGAGTTTGAATGCCATAATGCTCCTAAACGGGAAACAAGTGAGGTTCAACAATAAAGATGAGGGAGAAGATGAAGAGGAGATCGAGAATGAAGAATTGCCTTCAACACATGAAAGAGTGAAGAAGTCAGAAAATTCCAAGGAACGAGCACTTTTGACTGAAAGGGATTCAATGCAATTAAAGAGCAAAAAGGCAAATTTTGAAAGCCACCAAGAATAAAGCAGGCAAGGAACCTAGTAAACAACCGATAAAGAGGTAAGTATAAAAGGCCTTCCCTTTTTGAATTCGTATTTTCTTAACAAAAGGATGACTGATTGTAAACATGAACAAGATGTCATTGACTTTTTGGAAAAGTAGAAGTCATCATCCTTTTGCTTGACCTAGTGAAAAGGGTTCTTGCATATGCTAAATATCTTAAGGACTTGTGCACAAACAAAAGAATGTTTAGACCCAATGAAAGAATACAAGTCAGCCCAAATATGTCTACCTTTTTTAAACCACAAATACCCATCAAGTGTCAAGACCCTGGATCTTTCACCATTCTGTGCACAATAGGAAAAGTTACTATAGGAACGGCCTTGTTAGATCTAGTAGCGGCAATCAATGTGATGCCTAAGTCTATCTATACAGCATTAGGAGTTAAGAGTCTTAAGCCTACATCTCTAGGGTTGCAATTGGCTGATCGATCTCTTAGGCATCTGTTGGGCATTATAAAGGACAACTTGGTTCAAATAAAGGTTTTGGTTTTTCCAGCTGATTTCTATGTACTTGACATGTCTTCAGAAGTTATGTAGGACACCTCCTTGATTCTCGGTCGACCCTTCTTAAGGACTGCTAGTACAATGATTAGCATGAAAGAAGGTACAATCACCATGAAGGTAGGGGATCAACAAGTTAGTTTTACATGTATAAAGCTATGAAACACCCCCATGAGGATTATTCGCTTTTAGGAGTTAATATGGTTGATGTCGCTGTTAATGATAGTTGTTCCGATGTTGAATTCAAAGAGGATTCGTTTTATTTTAAGTTAAATTCACCTAATTCTTCTAACTCATGTATGATTTTGACATCTTCTAATGTCAGTAATAATTCCTATTGGGAAAGGTTTTTTGTTAGTTTTTTAGGAGATTTCGGCATCACGAAGGCTGACATGGATGAGGAGATAGATGAAGAAATTGTACCTCAACAAAAGTGTCCGATTGAAGAGATGCAGAATGAGTTGGCCCAAGCAGTTGCTTCCGTAGATCAACACAAGATGAGTTCAACACTCGAAGTAAAGGGAGGTTGTAAAGCCAACTGCATAGAGTTGGAGCTATCATTGGTTGAAGGAAAAGGGAGTAATCTCTTTTCTCTTTAACTTAGTACATTGATTCATTCTATTGTGCAACCTCCTGTGATTGAGTTGCAACCCCTACCCTCTACTTTAAAGTATGGCTTCCTTGCATCTAATGAGCACTTACCTGTTATAATTGCCAATACCTTATCTCACAATAAGGAAGAAAGACTCCTTGCTATTTTGAAAGAACATAAGAGGGCTTGGGGTGGACTTTGGCAGATATACCTGGAATCTACGCAACCATTTGCACACATAGGATTCTATTGAGTGAGGGTTCAAAGTTTGTGAGGCATCCCCAAAGGAGACTGAATCTGCTTATCTTAGACGTGGTTAAGAAAGAAATCATAAAATTGTTGAGTGCTGGGATGCTATATCCCATCTCTGATAGTGAGTGGGTCAATCCAATACATGTAGTGCCAAAACAAAGAGGGGTAACTGTGATAAAAAATGATAGGGATGAACTTATTCCCACTAGAGTGGAAATTTCGTGGCGTGGTGCATGGATTATAGACGATTAAATGATGTAACACGAAAAGATCACTTTCCTCTACCTTTCATTGACCAGATGCTTGAAAGACTTGTAGGTAAATAACATTATTATTTTTTAGATGGTTTCTCTGGGTATTTTCCCGTACCTATTGCACCAGAGGACCAAGATAAAATCACCTTTACATGTCCTTTTAGTACCTTTGCTTATCAAAGGATGCCTTTTGGTTTATGTAATTCCCTAGGAACTTTCTAGAATTATGTGATGGCTGTTTTCTGTGAATTTTTTGAGGAATGCATGGAAGTTATAATAGACGATTTTACAATTTATGGTTATTCTTTCGATTCTTGCCTATCTAGTCTTGCAAAAGTTCTGAAGAGGTGCATTGAAAAGAATTTGATTTTGAAATTTGAAAAATGTCATTTCATGGTCAATAAAGGTGTCGTGCTAGGTCATTTGATTTCTAGTAAGGGGTTAAGGTTGACAAAGCTTAGATTGAGGTTATATCTTCTTTTCCTTATGCTGTATGTGTTTAAGACGTAAGAATATTTTCAGGTCATGCAAGATTTAATAGGCGGTTTATAAAAGATTTCAGTAAAATTTCATTGCCTTTTTCTAAGCTATTACAAAAGGTTACAAAATTTGAATTTGATGATTTTTGTAGAAATGCCTTTAACAAATTAAAATCCAAACTAATTTCCCCTCCTATTTTAATTGCTCCCGATTGGAACTTACCTTGTGAGCTTTCATGTGATGCTTCTAATTGTGCTGTAGGAGCTATCCTGGGTCAACAGGAGGAGAAACTAGCAAGAGTTATCACCTATGCCTCAGAAACACTAGATCCAGCTTAAATCAACTATACAACAACTAAGAAAGAGCTATTTGTAGTAGTGTTCGCTTCAGAAAAATTCAGGCAATATCTATTAAACTCCTATGTGACCATTTATACAGATCATATAGCTGTCTGATATCTCCTCAAGAAAATACAATCGAAGCCTAGAATGATAAGATGGGCACTACTTCTCTAAGAACTCGATATTATGACTAAGGATCGAGCTTGAGCAACAAACCATGTCGGTGACCATTTGAGTAGGCTACCAGACGATACATAGGGAGTGGACTCCTTTGAACTAACTTGTGACTCTTTTCCTGATTCAGTGTTATGTGCTTTAGTTTTTAAAGAACCTTGGTATGCACATATAGTCAATTATCTCATGACTGAACTAACTCCTCCTTTCATGTCTAAGTCATAGGCCCAAAAGCTGAAGAGCGAAGCTCGGCGTTATATTTGGGATGCCCCTCATCTATGGAGACTGTGCGGTGACCAGGTAATTTGAAAATGTGTGCCTAATGAAGAATTTGATGTTATAATTTAAGCTTGTGATTTCATGGTTTGTGGTGGGCATTTTAGTGTAAGGAGAACGTTTAGGAAAATTCTAGATTCTGGTTTTTATTGGCCTACCCTTTTTAAGGATTACTTTACCTTTTGTCGATCCTGTGACAAATGCCAACGTTTTGGAAGGGTAGGAAAATGCCATGAAATGCTACAACACACTTTATTATTTTGCGAAATCTTTGACATGTGGAGGATCGATTTCATGGGTCCTTTTCCACCATCTCTTGGCTTTGTGTATATCCTTTTAGCTATCGACTATGTGTCCAAATAGATAGAGGTTGTTCCTAATAGAAAAGACAATGCGGAAGCAATGTGTAAATTTCTTAAGTCAAACATTTTTTATCGATTTGGGATTCCTAAGGCTGTAGTTAGTGATAGAGGGACACATTTTTGTGATCGAGTGATTGGAAACTTATTCTCTAAATTTGGAGTTACTCACAAAGTCTCCACTACATACCATCCATAAACCAATGGTCAAGCTAAAGTTTTGAATAGAGAGGTGAAGTACATCTTGGGGAAGATGGTAAAACCATCAAAGAAGGATTAGAGCCTACACCTAGAAGAAGCACTATGGGCCTATCAAACCGCCTACAAATCCCCAATAGGTATGTCCCCTTACCGTTTAATCTATAGGAAGGCTTGTCATTTACTGATAGAGTTGGAGCACAAAGCATATTGGGCAGTCAAGCAGTGCAACATAAACATGGAATCTTTCGGTCTGGAGAGAAAAATTCAATTGCAAGAGTTAGAGGAATTGAGGTTGGAGGCATATGAGAATTCTCACCTCTACAAGGAGAAAGCAAAGTTGATGCATGATAAGGTTCTTTAGAGGAAGAACTTCAAGGAAGGAGACAAAGTTCTGTTATTTAAAGCTCGTTTCACTTTTAAGCATGGAAAGTTCAACACTCGATGGGATGGGCCATATTTGCTCACCAAAGTGCATAACTTTAGTATGGTAGAGCTTGTACATGAAGAAACCGGAGCCCAAATCAAAGTAAATGGCCACCTATTGAAGCTCTATCATGAGAACCAGAAATCTCCGTAACCACCAGGTTCCTTCTCTTCTTCACTTCTTTATTTACTTTTGCTTTCTGCCTAGTTGTGACATGTTTTGGCATCTTACTTTGCTGAAAAAGTGTGGGGGTGGGGGAGAACACATCTAAGTAGCAAAATAGTTACGTTTTTAGTCTAATTAGCAATTTCCTGCTTCAATAAAATTCCCTTCTAAGTTCTATGTATGCCCTTGAGCTTTCTATTCAATGTACAATTTTGTCTTGAATATTTCATATTGAGGACAATATGATGTTTAAGTGTGGGGGATGTTTCAATTTGCAATTCTTACTTGTGCATTGTACATCATTTTTGGTAATTTAACCACTTGTGTAAGTCAATTGTGCGTAATGTAAAAATTTTAAACTTGGTGATTGATGCCAATCACTTATTTCAAATGTTTCTATAATTTTTTTCCACGGCAACATTGTGAAATTGATGTTTTGTCACGACAAACTCTTGGCTTCGCTGCGGCGATGCCATACTCTTTACAGAAACTATTTTAAAATTGCCTCATTTCAATAATTCTCCCTAATTAGGTTCTTGTCACTCTTGTATATTGAAGATTTTATAAGTTTCAAAGTGGTCCCTATGTTTTTGAAAATACCTTCTATGTTTTTAAATGATAGTCAGTTTTGGTTAATTTCATTTTAGATTTTTTCACAAGAAGCAAGTGACGGTATGCTAAGGACGTAGCATTATGTGTTTTTTTAACCTTGACATTGCTTAATTGAGATACTACCTTTGTTGGAAGGATATTTGGGCCTGAATACTTTCAATTTTTTGTGTATCTGCTTAATTTCATATCTCTCTAGAACTTGTTTTAATTCTTGATCAAAGCTTGACGAACTAAAATTTTGTTCAAATGATGATAGAGGAATTTCTTTCCAAACCCTAATTACCCAAACACTAACCTAAACACTTAACCATTGCTAGCCCATTGCTACTGAGTACATGCATATTTCACAATTTGTATGAGTATCTCTTCTCTAGCTTAAGTTGGAAAAAAAAGAGTTTTTATACAGAAGAAAAGAAAGAAAAATGTTTCACAAACTCCAAAAAGAAAAAAAAGAAAAAAGCAAAAAGGAGACATTTTTCTCAAAAGAGAAAAGCAATAAAAATGTGTTAATTATGTTTATTTTTGTAAATATTTTCTTAGTTGTAATTGGAGATTGTTTCATGAGACAAGTAATTGTGGTGTATGTACTCATTCTTTTTCATTCTTCCATTCAATCCATATCATTTAGCCTTCTGTACATTACAACTTTGAAAAGTCCTCTTGATTTTCGAAATTATAGTTTTTGTGGTGGAGGGGTAGAATTATCACAAGCTTATGGAAGGGAATGAACTAAGAAGATTATAGAGTGAAATTATCTCGAGACAAGTGAGTTGAGAGATTAAACACATTACTTTGAGCAAAATCTCTTTTACCCAATCTCTTGTATTAAATGCTTATAGTGCTTATTTTCTTCACTATCTTTCAGTATGCTTGGATTGATTACTGAGGAAGTGACTTAACTGCTTTTTTGCTCTCATTTTTAAGCATAGTCGGATTTTTTTTTTGCACTTGTGTCTCTTTGACTTTTATAAACTTTGTCCAGGAGTAAGTGTGGGGGAATTTGATTGAACCCAAGTTTTTTATATAAATTGGTGACATTTTCATGGTTTTTACTACACTTCTTAGCTCTTACTTTTAGATTTTATGCTTAATTTGACTCTTAAGTGCTTCCCTTTACTTTATGTAGTTTGAGAGTAAAATTGTCACAAATTATTATTAATTGCACTAAATTAATTTTTTGAGAACAATTGATTCTGGAAACTACCATTTGTTCATTGTAGGAAACTCGAGAAGAAGTAGAGTCAAGGAGGGAAGGCTGAAGCTGATAAGTCGACAAGTTAACAAGTGGAACAGGAAGTTCGCAACGGCAAAAGGATGATGTGTCACTACGGTGAAATATAAAGAATTCCAAGCAAAACCTTTTGGGAAAATTTCATCATGGAATGAATTAATTTTGATGCCATGGTGAAAGAACCAACACTCCAAGCAAAATTTTCGAAAAAAGTTTGCCACGGCGAACCGTCAGTTACCTGAACTATTTTTGGAAGTTTACCCACTATGCAGCCCGACCCATCAACCCGGTTTTTAAAACCTACCTATTTTAGGTTAAGTAAAGTGTAGGGAGTGACAGATAGAGAAAGGAAGAGAAAAAAGAAAGAAAAGAAGAAGAAAAGGGGACACACACACTCTTTACCATCCGAAACAGCTTTTCTCTACACACCCTCATCTCCTTTCATTGACACACTGTTCTGCTCATCCTACCGTCAACTACTACCATGGATGCTTCCACTGGAGTCTCGGTTGTGAATTCTCCTGGATTTATTCTTGGCTAGGCACCTCTTTCCTTTTGAAGATGTAATAATGGCTTGAATTCAATGGGCTTAAAAGGGGAGTAGCTTAATCTATATCTGGCTATGATTTATGATTTCCTAGGTTTAGGAATTGTACTTTATAGTAAAACATTCTTGATTAGAGTTTAATCACGTGTTGGATATTCAATGTGTTATGTGGATTTGTTGATGTAGAACTTAAAGCTTGAATATATGAAGTCTCATATATGTCTATTTGTGATCTTGTTGATTCTCTTTAATCTGCCTAGTTGTGTTCGATATTGAGTTGATTCTAGATCCCAAAGTGACTTATTAGATTGACTTACCCATTACACATACTAAGAGCATTCAACAAGGTCTTAAGAAATGGAGTTCATTTATTAAGACCTTGGACTTAAAGAGTTCTTTAAGGTTTACCATTTGAAACTTAGTGATTTCACTCCCATCAAAATTTATTTGAAAAATGATAGCCAAAACTCATTTTCAAGAGGATACAATTCCATTTGATCATTTGTCTTAATTTTTCCATTCTTATTCCCAAAATCCAAAATCCAAAAAAACGTTTTATACATTTTTTTCTCTCACAATTCATTTAATTTTGCCAACATTTCCAAAGATCAAAACCCCTTTTTTGCTAATTTAGCTTGCATATTATGACACATACGTTAGCTTAGAACCATTCACTAGGTTTCGATTAAGTGAAATGACCCGAGGTTGCATTTTATATTGCAATCCTTGGAATTAAATATTTGATTTGACCTCCAAAGGTAAGATCAAAAAAGGCTTCAAATCAAAATGGCGCTGTTGCTGGGGACACCAAGCAATTGGTTCTCTAAGTTAGCTTTTATCATTTTTTGCTGTTAAGTTTGGTTAGGAACTTTGGTTTAGATTGCATTTTCGAAAGCTTCATTTCATACTTGTCAATAGTATAGGATTTCATTTTCTTTCCTTAGCATAAAATTTTGAAAACACAATCAAATAGAATACCGAACTTTTTGCACTTTTCATACCTAGCATTTTTACACCCACATAGTTTTGAACATTTGTTTATTGCTTTTTGATACATACACATTTTACTTGCATACTCTACTCTCACTGATACTTTGATACACCCACACACTTGCATCCATTACATCTCGCCTTTTTATTTGACTTTGTGTGCTTGTGATTAGTTTTTGTTATTTTTTATATATTATTTTCATTTGAATTGTCTCTGTGCATGCCCCGGAGAGTTAATCTTTTACCTTTCTACCCGAAAATTGAGAGACATTTGAGAAAGATTAGAAAGGAGAGGAGAGCAAAAGGGAGAAGTCTGTTAGTTCTCGAAGAAGAGTTTAGTCGGCCAAGTAGTGAGAGTGAGTCGATAGAAAGAATCAAAATGGCCGAAAACCCAGCTTTCCTGCAAAACCCTAACTTTCATGCTAACCAACCTAGGAGTGGCGATAATAGAGGAAATGGGGAGCACGAGCGAGTTGGGGAGAATAATGGGAATTAAAGAAGAAGGACCATTAGGGAGGCAACCACCTCTGATGTTAATTATGATCCATTTACTGCTACTTGTCCTAATTTTGACATGAATTTTGAAGTTAAAGGATTACTCATTAACTCTCTCCCTAAATTTCATGGCTTGATAGGAGAAGATCCTTACATACATTTGAAATCTTTGTCCATGATCTGTCAGAGCATGAAGCCGATGGGAGCCTCACTTGATCAAGTGCTATGGAAAGTTTTTCACCTATCACTGGAGGGAAAAGCATGGGAGTGGTCTATGAGCCTCCCAAGGCACGTGGCAAATGCCTACCATAGTTGCGCCAATTTAAGAAAAGCATTCTTGGAAAAATATTTTTCAGCCTTCAGAACTTTATCGATGAGGAAGGAGATCTATTCAGCAAGTCAGGATTATGATAGTCCCTTTATGATTATTGGAATTGCTTCCAAGATCTGTTGGCCAGATGCCCCCATCACCAGATACCTGATGAGCAGTTAGCGCAATATTTTTATGATGGGATAACAAGTAAAGATAAAGTTATGTTAGATGCAGCATCAGGAGGTTCTTTGATTGACCTTACAGCTACAGAAGCATAGGATCTAATTAAGAAGATGGCCTTAAATCATCAACAGTACAGTGTGAGAGATACTAGAGGTGTACATGAGTTGGGAGCTTCAACAGTCTCATCCAAAAGAATGGAGAGCTTGGAATCTAAGGTTGACTCTTTGGAGAGTAGAGTGGCCTCACAGTTGTCCTTCATCACTACAGAACTGAAGAATACGAATGTGCATCGCCCGACATCTTATATGGATCTTACTGCCCCTAGTTGTGATACTTGTGGGTCGGTAATGCATATATCGAGTGTTTGCCCTAGTTGGTATGAAGAGGTGTCTGCAATGTATCAGGGTCAGACCAGTCAGAAATGGGATCCTTACTCCAACACTTATAATAAGGGAAAGAAAGCAAATCCGCAGTTCAGCTGGAGGAATGAAGAAGGAAGGGGTCCAAACAGATTTCAACGAGGAGGAACTAGTACTTCCACAAACTAGTACCCCAACCAACAATAAGCCCCAACTGTCCCACCAAAGGAGGACACTAACCAACTTCTGCATAACATGATGTCTTTGATGAAGGAAGAAAGGACTTCAAACAATAACCAGTTCAATGTGATAACCAATCTCATTCAATAAGACTCTTTGAAGAATGCTGCTCGGTTCAACGCTCTGGAAAAAAGAATGGAGCAATGGGAGACGAAAGCTGAAAATATCAACTTTTATGTCACTCAATTTTCCAACAATATAAGTGAGAATCAAGCAAGAAGCACTGGAACCATCCCCTCCAATACGGTTATGAACCCTAATAGTTTGAATGCTATAACCCTATGAAGAGGGAAATAAGTGAGGTTTAGCAATGAAGATGAGGGAGAAGATGAAGAGGAGATAAAGAGTGAAGAACTGCCTTTAACAAAAGAAAGAGTGAAGAAGTCATAAAGTTCCAAGAAGAGAGCACTTTTTACTGAAAGGGAGTCAAAGCAATTGAAGAGCAAAAAAGCAAATTCTGAAAGCCACCAAGAATTAAGCAAGCAAGGAACCTAGGAAGCAACCGATAAAGAGGTAAGTATAAAAAACCTTCCTTTTCCTAATTCTTATTTTCTTAGCAAACGGATGAATGATTTTAAAAATAAGAAAGATGCTATTGACTTGTTTGGAAAATTAGAAGTCAACATCCCTTTGCTTGATCTAGTGAAAAGGGTTCCTATATATGCTAAATATTTTAAGGACTTGTGCACAAACAGAAGGAAGTTTAGACCTAATGAAAGAGTACAAGTTAGCTCAAATACCCGTCAAGTGCCAAAACCCTGGATGTTTCACCATTTCGTGCACAATAGGAAAAGTTACTATAGGAAGGGCCTTGTTAGATCTAAGGGTAGCAATCAATGTGATGTCTATGTTTGTCTTACAACATTAGGAGTTAAGAATCTAAAGTCTACATACGTAGTGTTACAATTGGGCGATAGGTCTCTTAGGCATCCTGCGGGCATAATAGAGGACATCTTGGTCCAAGTAAACGGTTTGGTTTTTTCAGCTGATTTCTACGCACTTGACATATCATTTGAAGTTGTGCAGGACATTTCCTTAATTTTTGATAGACCCTTCTTAAGGATTGCTAGTACTATGATTAGCATGAAAAAAGGTACAATCATTATGGAGGTAAGAGATCAACAAGTGAGTTTTAACATGTATGAAGCTATGAAACACCTCCATGAGGATTATTCGCTTTTAGGAGTTAACATGCTTGATATTATTATAGATGATGCATGCTCTGAGTTTGAATTTCAACATTTTTACTCTAACTCCGCAATGAATCCATTAAATGCCTTGATTGTAACTGATGGCGCTTTGGAAGAAGAGTTTTCCACTGACGTTTCAGGTGAAATGAGAAATGTGGACAATCACACCGACGTGGCAAGTGGTTAAGTTGCCTTATCACAGTATAGCTATTGGAGTTATGTAAATATAGTGCCCTAGAAAGCAAGTGTATTTACTTGTAACTTTATCTTCTTCAGTTACAGTTTTTATAATGAAAATATTTATTATTATTAAAATAAAAGAGTTCGGTTTTATTTGTTTGAGCATTATATATCCAGTTAAAAGAAACCAATATTCTTTTGTAAATAATATACATATACATAGAGATGTATGGGAAACATGTATATTATAAGAATTTAAATTAATGGATTCACAGTTGAATAATCAAGTTGGTTGTTTAATTATGGTTTAGACTGTAGTGTTGTGATTTATCTTTATATAAGTAACGGAGTTTACTTAAAAGGAATGATGAGTTTCATATCATGATAGTAGTTAACTATCAATAATGGCACTATTAAATGAATTTGGAATCAAGTATGTTTTCAAGAATAAAGTGAATTGTTACTTTAATCTTAAAACATACAACTTAAGCATTCGCTTATTATTGACCACAATCTTGATGAGTGGTGAACTTGTATGTGTTTCATTATAATTCTTGATATAATCACAATGGATTTTTATAGAGTATTAATCCAGTGTCTGCATTTTGGAATTATCAGTTGAAACATGTATCAGGGAACATTCACTCAAATAAAGAGTTTATAGCACTATCATCACTTTTAAATGTTTTAAGGAGATTTGGTGATCAAACTGGTTCCAGTAGTTTGATGGACTAGCTATCCATCATGTGTTAACACCAAGATGATATCTTGTGTGTTAATCACCATATAAAATAAAACGGGAGATCTAGAAGGAAAAACCAATATAAGGGTAAAACGGTAATTTTACCCTTTATTGTGCTGATGGCTATAATAAGGTTCTAAATAGGGTTTGCAATTGGACATAAAATATGTTCTCTCATAACATTTAATAATTCAAGAGTTTAACTAATTGTCTTTAGTGAAATGACATTTAGTTATTAAGCTAGAATCAATTCTAATGACATTAAGTTGATTCTAAGCTTATTGGAGCTTGAATTATCAAAGTCCAATAAGATTCCCCACTTGACTTCAAAGAGGGTTATCAAGCTAAGTAAGAAATATAAATGGTGGTTTTAGAAGCCCATAATTGAATGTTGGGCTTGCACTAATTAATGGTTAAGTAAAAGCCCAAATGTTCAGTTAGAAATGGGCTAGACTTTGGTTTAATATAATTAAATAGATTAATTATATTAAAACAAAATTTTTAAGAAATGAATGATCAATTTCAGTTTTATTAGGGTTGAATGTTCAGCTGCACATTTGACATTAGAATGCTAAATAAAGATGGTCTTTATTATGGTTTATCATCATTAAATGGAGTTATGAACTTACCATTAAATGGTTTAA
>JAOQMP010000001.1:10468026-10490633 GCA_027563575.1 Erythroxylum pedicellare
GTTTATTGAGAAGTTAGAAAGTGCAACTTATGCTCTTACATAAAATAGCATATACACACACGTGAATATTGATTTTTTCACATTAAAATGATTGTACATGCATTCATTGACATATTCTAGGTTTATAAATGTGACTTTATTGAGAATTGTGGTTTATTTGTATTGAAAATTGATGTGGAAAGTGTACATACTGATTTAGAATGTTTAGTGAAATTTAGGAAAATTTTGAAATTTCGGGTACTTTTGGACTACGAAAATTGTCAAGTGGCAAGACAATTGTTAAATAGTAGTAGAAATAAGAGTCAAATGACAGTGAAAATTTTATAAAGGACATTGGGATTTAATGACATAAGTCATTAAAAATTGGGGGACAATTGGATTAAAGACAATAGACTAGTTAAATAAGATAACCAAGTGAGATCATATGAAGTGGACATATGGCAAGTGACACTTGTCACTTACCAAGTCATGCATCTACTCTTACGAAACTCTCCCAAGTGAAAGTCCATTTTTCACTTTATTGTCTTTCACTATAGTCAGTTGTTCTCACTTCTTATTATTTCTCTTCATTTCGTTCTTCATCTTCTTGAACACGATACTCATTTTCTCACCTCTCAACATAAGCTTTGTTCTTACCCTTCTTGCTATTTTCATTTTTGTTATCTTGTCATTATCACTAAAAGACCTAACCCTACAACCTTTGACTATTGATGATCATGTGATATTGGAAAGCTAGGTTTCACGTGATTTTCAAGAGTTTGGAGTTTTAAACAAGTATCGTATGGTTCTTCACGATATGTAGAATGAAACATACATCATGATAGTTAGTAGTTAAATGTTTATAAAATGAGGTTGTTTATTTTCTAAAACGTGAATAAGAAACTTGGGTGTGTCCATGTCTTATTTTTGCATATTTGATGAACAATATTTCATAAGATGTTGTTGAAATGATTTTTGACATAGAAAGATTGTTGAAAATGTGTATAAAAAGAGTGTAGAAAATTCATGGAAAGATGATATGCATATGCTTTGTTTTCACTGTTATTACTTGAATCTCTTAGGGTGTTTTATAGATGAACTAAACTGAGTTTGGAGTTAAGAAAAGGAGTAATATGATGTCGTGATATGGGAAGAATTAAAATGATAATTTAGAGATGAAATAAAGGTGTTGATGAAGATGAAGAAATGCAAAAAATATGAGGAATGCATGTTGGATATGTTCGATTTTTTATGCTTGTGGATAATCATAGATTTTGATTTGTTTGTGATTGAATTGAGTTGAAATGGAAGTAGAAATGAAGAGGAAATAAGTCAAAAATGATGGATTTATTAAAAGACATAAAGAAGAGATGAAAAATATGCATTTTCATAAAAATATGGAGAAGAATGTCTACCACGATCATGCACAAGCATGATCGTGGCAGAGAGGGAGCCTCAAAGGAACTACACGATTATGCAGAAGCACGATCGTGACAGAGAGGAACCCTCAGTAGCCTTGCACGACAAGAAAGGATTATTTGGGAGTTGCACGATTATGACCGAGAGGAGAAACTAGGCATTGAACGATTATGCACAAGCATGATCATGACAAAGAAGGTTCAACAGGTAGCACATGATCGTGTATAAGCATGATCGTGACAGTGAGACTGCAATGCCTTATGACAGATTTCGACACCCTTCACTCTTTTGATCATAACTTCTTTTTTGAACCTCCAATTGACTTGAAATTCAAACCATTAACTCCTTACACATTTTCTTTCGTCTTCTCCAAATTTCATGGCCATCTGAATTCATTATGAAAGGATTGATAATGATTGATTGATGATTTTAGGATTAAAATGATGAAGTGTTCTGCAATTTCGTAAATGGAGTGTTTTCACTGAATAGACATATGTATTTTAGCCATAACTTTATATATAAAAATCCAAATTGTATTATTTTAAGTTTAGATAAAACTAGAGACATATGGATACAAAATTTATGAAGGAATCAAATTTTAAATCTATCTCTAAGAGTTTTAAAAGTTAGCTTGAATTTGAGTACTGAGTACTATTGTAGTTTGAATACAGTTCGAATTATTTTATGTATAACTTGTAGAATACTAAACCAAATTGTGAGAACTTAGTGTCACTAGAAACTTAAAACATATGGAAGCATTTGTTTAGAAGAAGGTGTTGCCTAAGTACTTCATTTTCTTTGTCATAATGATCATGCAAAATTGACCCGAAAATTTGTTTTGAGAAAAGCTATAATGATCGATTGAGTGATGAATTTAGAACAAATTTGGACTATTGAGCTATAAACCTAAGTTCCAAATAGAAATATATGAGTTTTAAAATATGAATGACCTTACGATGTGAATAAAAGAAATATACCCAAGGTTGTCATTGAGCATGGATTGTACATAATCCATATATACATATGTGCATAAATGAGTACTTAAATAATTGTGCAAATTTGTGATATATTTAAATGTATGTTGCATTATATAGAGAAGCATTTAGAGTGCCAACATTCAGACGTTGCTGGGACTTCGAGGCAATAGCTTTTTGGAGTAAACTGTGAGTAACCTTGATGGTCTCACTTAGTAAATTGTTTTTTTAAATGTTGTATTGAATTAATTTGTGAATGTGATTGTGTTGATTCTAGACGTTGAACATTTGAGGCGTTTGATGCATGAATGAGATATTGGAAGTGCTCCTTGTATGTGAATCTGATAGAAATAAGTGATTCTCAACGTATATGTTGAATGTCGGACTAAGGTCTGATGATAAATTTGAATGAGAATGCGATAGTGAATATGACTATGTAATATTAATCACTTTTGATATACTGAATATATGTGATGCATTTCATTACATAAATACATAAACAGATAATGGCAGTTGTGACCTGAGTAGCGATCGAAAAAGAGCTTAAAGCTCAAAATGTGATTAAGAGCCAAAGGCTCGATATGTATAATGAACCCTATATCGTCAATGGATAAGAGATAATTATCAATGAGCCCGATATCTACAATAGATACGGGACAGTTATTGGCACTTAATCACAACAACATAATAATCAGAAATGAGTCTCATGAGCATTACATAGACATTTAATATGTATCTTTGAATGATTAAAATGTATTGTCGAATTATGTTGAATGAGAACATGAAAATTATGAAGAAAGTGTTATGTGATTCTACATGATGATAAATGAAAAGATGTGAATTATGTGATTGTATGTGTTGACATGTTATATAATTTAAGTGAACCATCGAGGATGGTTAACTCATTCAGCTTGCAAAACTCACCAAAATCATTGACATTTCAAGTTCGAGAGAGACGATATAGCTTTTAAGTCAAATTAGAAGACAGTTAGCACTGATTTTTTATAGAAGATATGGCTCAAAGCTCGGTCAGCTGAGAATGAAGGACTTAGATAAAAGTTTTGTATAATTCCTCATATATGTAGCGTGTTAGGCCTACATAGATGTAAACTCTAATTGGTTTTAATAATGTACATATATGGATGTTTTGTAAAGCTATAATGTATATTCAGTTTTTATGAAATGAAATGAGGAATTTTGAGTTTTTAAATATTGTGATATTTACACTTTGAATGATGATGCCATAATTAAGTTAGTGACGTGACTGCTCTAGCATCCCACCCTTATAGGGTACATATTCGGATATCATTCAGGATGTCAAGTATGGTAAGAGTAGGTGCTACATGATTTTGGTATCAGAGCATGGTTGGCATCCATAAGGATATATAGGAATATCAGACATGATATATCGTGAGAAATGCATGTAGTAATTAAAGTTATCTATTATAGGTCATCCTCCATAGGTGATTGAGTAGGACAATCAGCTGACCTAGAATCAGTAGGAGTTAATAGAGAATCTTCTGTATCTCAACCTGAGAGAATGCCTCCGAGAATTCTTTAGAGAAGGGAAAGTAGGTATGATAAGCTTAGAAAGCATAGGCTTGTGGACTTTTATGAAAGTACAGACCCTTCAGAGGTCGAGGGATGGCTAGAGAGAACAGAGAGGATCTTTGATCAAATGGACTACGATCCATACGAGAAGTTTAACTACACAGTTTACTTACTGCAAGGCCCAGTATACCTATGGTGGAAATCTGTTCCAGGCAGTACCATCAGGCCTTGTAACTTGAAATAGGAAGATTTTTTTAGGTGTTTAGGGAGAACTACATACCAAAGATCTACCTGGATAGAAAGATGAAGGGATTTCTGGATCTGAAGTAGGGTAATGTATTTGTGGTTGAATATGAGATCAATTTTAATGAACTAATGGGATATGCCACTGCTTTGATTCCTACTGAGGAAGACAAGTGTAGGAGATTTGGAGATGGATTGAACTTGGAGATCAGGACAAGGTTGGAAATCACCAACTTGAGCAATTTCACTGAGTTGAGGGCTGTCTCGATCAAAATTGAGCATCTATTGAGAGAGGGACAAGCAGAGTATGGGCAAGGGCCTAAAATGAAGAGGCCTAGTTAATCTTAGGATAGTTATGGCAGAAGGTTTAGTAAGCACCAGAACAAATCTTTTCGACCACTGGCTAGCTCAAGACAGTCAGGGTCTAGACAAAGAGGTAGTTTTATACAGTCTGGCAAGCAGTGGAAGAGGTGCAGTAGTGAGTCAGTTACCAAATTGTGAGCATTTTGGGAAGAAGCACTAAGTGCTGGAAACTGAATGGAGCTTGCGTTAGATGTAGCTCTTTTCATCATCATATCAGAGATTGTTCCGTTATGTATAGAACACAGTCTGGAAGGAGAGGAGGAGTGGTAACTGAGATAACTGTCCAATAAAGCTGAGCTAATGAGTCTAGACAGAGAGGTTATGGTAGAGGCAGGATAAGCTATGGGATTCTAACTGTTAGAACTAAGGTGAGGAGCAACTAACCACAGTCTCAAGCCCAAGTGTACGCAATGACCAGACAGGAGGCTCAGGATTCTTCGAATGTCGTTTCAGGTTATTGATTATTTTTACTTATGAAGCTTTTCCATTGCTAAATCCTGGATCCATGCATTCTTTTATCACATCACATCTAGAATCTAGGTTGTATTGTGATAGAGAATTGTTGAGTCATGGATTAAAGGTGAGTACAATAATAGGAGAAGTCTGCAGAAGATGCTTGATTATAATTGTTCAGGCAGATTTGGGGGTAGATTTGATTATACTAAAGTTAAGGGAGATAGATATTAGCCTAGGTATGGTTTGGTTCACTACTCATAGGGCTATCGTGAACTGCTATACTAAGGAGGTAATATTAGATCTCCTAACCAACCGAGAGTAGTATTTCAAGGTATTAGTCAAGCAGTGTTAGCCAGACTGATTTCATTTATGAATGCTCTGAGGTTTATGCAAGGGGGATGTGAGACTTATTTGGCCCACGTCATAGATACTCGAATTGAGTAGAATGTGCAGGACATTCCTGTGGTTAGGGAATTCTTGGATGTGTTTTCCACTAAATTATCTAGCTTTCCTCCAAATCGAGAAACAGAATTCATAATCAATTTGGTTCCAGGTGCTGCTCCTATATCTATTCCTCCATATAGGATGGCATCTACAGAACTAAAGGAGTCGAAGGCTCAGTTATAGGAGTTATTAGAAAAGGGTTTCATTAGACTCGATGTATCACCATGGGGAGCTCCAGTCTTATTTGTGAAGAAGAAAAATGAAACTCTGAAACTGTGCATCAACTATAGGCAACTGAATCAGGTAACCGTAAAGAACAAATACTCATTGCCTAGAATTGATGATTTGCTTGATCAATTGCAGGGAGCTCGGGTGTTCACTAAATTGGACTTAAGATTTGGGTACTATCAGTTGAAAATAGCAGAGGCTGATGTACCGAAAAGTGCATTCAGGAGTAGGTATAGGCACTATGAATTCTTAGTAATACCGTTTAGGATAACTAATACCCTAGTTACATTTACGATTTTGATGAATAAGGTATTTTAGCCCTACCTGGATCATTTTGTAATTTTGTTTATCAATGATATCTTAGTATACTCAAAAAGTAGAGAAGAGCATGCTCAGCATTTGAGAGTAATATTATAGACTATGAGGGAGAAACTACTGTATGTCAAATGCAGTAAGTGTGAATTTTGGCTAGCTCAAGTAGTGTTTCTGGGTCATATAGTAACTGGACAAGACATACAAGTAGATCTGAAGAAGATAGAGGCAATAATAAAGTGGGAGGCTCTGAAAAATGTATCATAAATCTAGAATTTCTTAGGATTAGTAGGCTATTATTGGAGATTTTTCGAGGGGTTGTCATTGATCTCAGCCCTTCTGACTAAACTTCTGAGAAAGAATGTAGTTTTCAGATGGAATGACGATTGTCAGAAGAGTTTTGAGGAGTTGAAGCATCGGATGACTACGGTACCAGTGTTAACTATTCCATCAGAAACTGGAGGATATGTAGTATACAGTGATGCTTTGCACTAATGATTGGGATGTATGTTGATGCAGTATGGCAAGGTGATAGCCTATGCATCGAGATAATTAAAGTCTTACAAGATTAATTATCCGATAGAGCTTGTCGCAGTTGTTTTTTCTCTAAAGACATAAAGACACTATCTATATGGAGAGACATTCCAGATATATACCGATCATAAGAGCTTGAGGTATCTGATGATTTGGAAGGAATTAAATATAAGACAGAGGAGATGGATAGAGTTGTTGAAAGACTATAATTGTACAATTGATGATCATATAGGAAAAGCTAATATGGTGGTAGATGAATTGAGTAGAAAGTCAAATAGTAATGTAGCTCAGGTTCAATTATCGAGGTTACCAAGCTTAATCCAATTAAGAGCTTTAAATGTAGAGTTAAATCTAGAGCAGAATGAGGCATTGATTGATACATTGAAGTTGAGACCGATGTTGCATGCCAAAACCAAAAAGGTATATAATAAAGATCCTAATATGATAAAGCTTATTGAGAGATTGAAAATGAAACTAGATTCTAAGTTTGAACTAAGAGATGAGACATTGTGGCTAAAGTAAAAGCTGTTTGTGCCTAATATGATGAATTGAGAAAGGAAATTCTAGAGGAAGTTCCTTTAGTTGCCTATGCTATGCATCCTGGTATCACGAAGATGTATAACACGCTAAAGTAACATTTTTAGTGGCCTGGGATAAAGAAGCAAATAGCAGAGTATGTTTCTAAATGTTTAACATGCCAACAGATTAAGGCTGAGCATCATACTCCAATTGGAAAGCTACATTTGTTACCAATTCTGGAGTGGAAATGAGAATGAATTACTATGGATTTCATTATGGGATTGCCAAAGACTCTGAGGCAAAATGACATTATATAGGTTGTAGTGGACTGATAGACTAAGTTGGCCCATTTCTTACTAGTGAGAGAGAAGAACTTACTAGACTAGTTAGCTCGGAGATATCTTGGTTAGATTGCATGGAGTTCTGGTGTCCAATGTGTCAGACAGGAATCCCAGATTTACTTCAAGGTTTTGAAAGAGTTTACAGACATCTATCGGTACATATTTAAACTTCAATACTGCATTTCATCCTCAAACAGATGGATAGAGTGAGAGGACAATCAAAACTGTTGAGGATATGCTTAGGGAATGTGTATTGGAGTTTCAAGGAGCATAGGATCAGTATATAACATTGTTTAAGTTTGCATATACTAACCATTATCACAGTAGTATTGGATGAGGCTTTGTATGGTAGGAAGTGTCGATCGCCTTTTTATTAGGATGAAGAGGGCTTAAGAATGGTTAAAGGCCCAAAATTAATACAAGATACTGTGGATAAGGCGAAATTGATCCAAAGTCAAATTAAAGCAGCTCAGGATAGACAGAAGAGCTATGTGGATCAACACTGAAGGGATATGGAATACAGTGTAGAAGACAAAGTGTTTATAAGAGTATCGCCTTAGCAAGGAGTGCTGAGGTTTGGTAAACAGGACAAGCTGAGCTGTAGGTACATTAGTCCTTATGAGATTATTGAGAGGATAGGACCATTAGCATACAAGTTAGCTTTACCGACTGAGATGTTCCAGTTACACAATGTATTTCATGTGAGCATGCTTAGAAGATACAGATATGATCCAATGCATATATTACTGGCTCAAGAGATAGAAGTGGCTAGTAATCTGAGTTATGTTAAAGAGCTGATCGAGATAGTGGGATATTAAACAAAACAGTTGAGAAATCAAGTAATTCCACTGGTAAAAGTCCTTTGGAAGAATCACTCGAGAGAGGAAGCAACTTAGAAAAAAGAGGAGCACATTTAAAGACAATATCCCCACTTGTTCGAACAATCAGGTAAGAATTTTAAGGACAAAATTTCTTAAGGAGAGGAGAATTGTAATATCTCGTTATCCTATGTTAGGGACTAGAAGAATAGTGTACATGATAGTTTATTCAGAAGATAGAAAGTGCATTTTATGCTTAGAATAAAACAGCATATACACACATGTGAATATTAATGTTTGCACATTAAAATGATTGTACATGCATTCATTGACATTTTTCAGGTTTACAAATGTGATTTTATTAAGAATTGTGGTTTATTTGTATTAAAAACTGATGTGGAGAGTGTACTTACAAATTAAGAATTATTAGTAAAATTTAGGAAAATTTTGAAATTTCAGGTACTTTGGGACTAGGAAAAATGCCAAGTGGCAACACAATTATTAAGTGGTAGTAAAAATAAGAGTCAAATGATAGTGAAAATTTTTATAAATGACTTTGGGAATTAATAACATATGTCATTGAAAACTGGAAGACAATTGGATTAAAATTATGAGACAAATAAATTAGTTAAACAAGATAACCAAGTGAGACCATATGAAGTGGACATGTGGCAAGTGACAAGTGCCACTTGCCAAGCCATGCATCTACTCTTAAGAAACTCTCCCAAGTGAAAGACCAGCTTCACTTTATTGTCTTCACTATATTCAATTGTTCTCACTTCTCGTTATTTCTCTTCATTTCGTTCTTCATCTTCTTGAACACGATACTCATTTTCTCACACTTTCAACGTAAGCTTTGTTCTCACCCTTCTTGCTACTTTTATTTTTGTTATCTTGTCACTGTCACTAAAAGACCTAACCCTACAACCTTTGACTGTGATTGTGTGATATTGAAAAGCCAGGGTTCACATGATTTTCAAGAGTTTGGAGTTTTAAACAAGTAAGTATCGTATGGTTCTTCATGATATGTAGAATGAAACATGCATCATGATAGTTAGCAATTAAATGTTTATAACATGAGGTTGTTTATTTGCTAAAAAGTGAATGAGAAACTTGGGTGTGTCTATGTCTTGTTTTTGCATATTTGATGAAAAATATTTCATAAGATGTTGTTGAAATAAGTTTTGAAATAGAAAGATCATTGAAAATGTAAGTAAAAAAAGTGTAGAAAATTCATGGAAAGATGATATGCATATGCTCTGTTTTAACTGTTATTATATGAATCTCTTTGGGTGTTTTAGAGATGAACTCAAACGAGTTTGGAGTTAAGGAAAAAGGAGTAACATGATGTCATGATATGGGAAGAATTAAAATGATAAGTTAGAGAAGAAATAAAGGTGTTGATGAAGATGAAGAAATGTAAAAAATATGAGGAATGCATGTTGGATATGTTTAGTTTTTTATGTTTGTGATTAATCATAGATTTTGATTTGTTTATGATTGAATTGAGCTTAAATGGAAGTAGAAATGAAGAGGAAATAAAGAGGAAATCAATTAGAAATGATGGATTTAGTAAAAGATATGAAGAAGAGATGAAAAATCTATAGTTTCATAAAAATTTGGAGAAGAATGTCTATCACAATCGTGCATGAGAGGGAGCCTCAGAGGAGCTACACGATCATGCAAAAGCACGATCGTAACAGAGAGGAAACCTCAGTGGACTTGCACGATCGTGACAAGAAAGGATTATCTAGGAGTTGCACAATTATGCATAAACACGATCATGACCTAGACGAGAAATTAGGCAACATAGAAGGTTCAATAGGCAGCACATGATCGTGCATAATCACGATCGTCACAGTGAGAGTGCAATGCCTTTTGATAGATTTTGACACCTTTCACTCTTTCGATCATAACTTCTTTTTCGAACCTCCAATTGACTTGAAATTTAAACTATTAACTCCTCACATATTGTCATTCCTCTCCACCAAATTTCATGGCCATCTAAATTCAGTCGAAAAGGATTTATAATGATTGATTGATAAGTTTAGGATTAAAATGATGAAGTGTACTGGAATTTCTTAAATGGAGTGTTGTCACTGAATAGACATCTGTATTTTAGCCATAAATTGATATGTACAAATCCAAATTGGATTCTTTTAAGTTTAGATTAAACTAGAGACATATGGATAAAAAGTTTATGAAGGAATCGAATTTTAATTCTATATCTAAGAGTTTTAAAAGTTGGCTTAAAGATGAATACTGAGTATTGAGTACTGTTGTAGTTTACGTACAGTCTGAATTATTTTATATATAACTTACAGAATACTGAACCAAATTGTGAGAACTCAATGTCACTAGAAACTTAAGACAGATGGAAGCATTTATTTAGAGAAGGTGTTGCCTAAATACTTCATTTTCTTTGTCATAATGATCATGCAAAATTGACCCGAAAATATGTTTTGAGAAAAGTTGGAATGATTGATTGACTGATAAATTTAGAATAAATTTGGACTATTGAGATATAAACCTAATTAGAAATATATGAGTTTTGAAATACGAATGATCTTGTGATATGAATAAAAGAAATATAACCGGGATTGTCATTGAGCATGTATTGTACATAATCCATATATACATATGTGCATAAATGAGTACTTAAATAATTATGCAAATTTGCGATATGTGTAAAATTTTGTTGCATAATATAGAGAAACATTTAGAGTGTCAACATATAGACATTGCTGGGACTTTGAGGCAATAGCTTTTTAGAGTAAACTTTGAGTAATCTAGATGATCTCACTTAATAAATTGTTTTTTAAAATGTTGTATTAAATTAATTTGTGAATGTGATTCTATTGATTCCAGACATTGAATGTTCGAGGGGTTTGATGCATGAATGAGATATTAGAAGTGCTCTTTGTATGTAAATCTAATAGAAATAAATGATTCTCAACATATATGTTGAATGCCTGACTAAGGTCTGGTGAAAAATGTGAATGAGAATGCGATAGTAAATATGACTGTGTAATATTGAGCACTTTTGATTGACTGAATATATGTGATGCATTTCATTACATGCATGCATGAATAGATAATGGCAGTTGTAACCTAAGTAGCCACCGAAAAAGAGCTTAAAGCCTAGAATGTGATTACGAGCTAAAGGCTCAATATGTATAATGAACTCTGTATCCCCAATGGATAAGGGACAATTATCGATGACCCGGTATCTACAATGGATACGAGACAGTTATAGGCACTCGGTCACAACAACATAATAATCAGAAATGAGTCTCATGAGCTTGCATATACATTTAATATGTATATTTGAATGATTGAAATGTATTGTTAAATTATGTTGAATGAGAACATGAAATTTTTGAACAAAGTGTTATGAGATGCTACATGATGATAAATGAAATGATGTGAATTATGTGATTATATGTGTTGACGTATAATATGATTTTAGTGAACCATCGAAGATGGTTAACTCACTGAGTTTGCAAAACTCACCAAAATTGCAACTTTGACATTTCAGGTTCGAGAGAGACAATGTAGCTTCTAAGTTAAATTAGAAGAGAGCTAGCACTGATTTTTTGATAGAAGATATGGCTCAAAGGTCGGTCAGCTGAGACTAAAGGACTTAGATAAAAGTTTTGTATAATTCCTCATCTATGTAGCGTATTAGGCATACAAAGATGTAAACTTTGATTGGTTTTGATAATGTACATATATGGGTGTTTTGTAAAGCTACAATGTATATTCGATTTTTATGAAATGAAATGAAATGAGAAATTTTGGGTTTTTAAATATTGTGATATTTATGCTTTAAATGATGATGCCATGATTAAGTTAGTAACGTAACTGCTCCAACATCCCACCCTTGCAAGGTATGTATTCAGGTATCATTCAAGATGTTAGGTACATGTCTTATGAGAGTGGGGTGCTACAAGTTGCTTCCTATTAAGTTAAGAGTAATGAAATTGATTTCTTTGAATATAAGCAAATGCTTAATTATGAGGGAATTTAATATGTGGTAATTGAATTGTATTTTAAACATGGTTTAGAGAACATTTAGCTTGTACTTTAAGGATGTTTTGTAAGATTTCCACTTTATTTATTTTATATTTTATTTAGATGCACTATTTTTAACCTCTAAGGAAAAAGAAACACATTTGGACAATTTTTAACTGAGTTGAAGAAGTTTTGAAATAATTTTGAAGGAACACAGTTTGAATATGGCCCTATGTTCACTAACATGGCATATACATGGTACCATATTCAACCTGTGTAACTTAGTGGTGCATTCTGCTTCTTTGACAACTTGGCTCAAGAAGGAGCACGATCTAAACACGTCCCCATGTAAGCCCTCTATTACAAAAGTTTATATTCTTCTTCTTTAATGATTTGGATATATAAAGAACACCATCTGGACATGGTCTAGAGTTACTTAATATAGCACCTCTATGATACTATATCTAGATTTGTTTTCTAAGTGACGAGTCTTAGATGCAAAATAGAAGAGGAACAAACCTAGCATAAGTCGACATTGTACCATAATTTTAAATCGAGTTGGTGTTAAAATTTAAACAAAAAAAAAAGAGATTTTGATAATATAGATGTAACATAGAACTGATATGGGCCTATATTGGTCCCATATTGATAAAAGTCCTAGGATTTTATGAAATAAAAAGAGGAAAAGATAAGACATAGGGAATGGATATCTACGAGGACCAAGAATTGGATACAAGGCATATAAGACTCAAGAGCACATCAAGAAGGAACAATCTTAAAGAAAAGCAAGATTTCATCAGGAGTAATCAAAAAGTATCAAGATTCAAGAGCATGAAATTTTATTATTTTATCTTGCTTTATTTATTGTTCTGTGTTGGTTTTATTTGTTTTAGTATGAATTACTCGAGATATAGGTTTAGATGGGAAGAACCATAAATTTATGTTTGGAATTGTTTTATTTGATTTAATGAAAGATTCTATCTCTTAAGATTTTTTTTAAAATGAAAGAATTATATATTTCCAATAGCAGGAGCTGTTACAAAGGTACAAAACACACCATATAGACTTAGCTTAGAATGTAAGTTCAATATCATGCTAATTGAAAGTTATATAGACAAAAAATATCAAACTTTAATATATAAAAACAAAACGTCAGTCGCTTAGCAGCAGTTCATAAATTCCATGTAATTTTCATACGAGGAGTTAACAGGTGGTCAACTTTCCTGGCAATTATAATGGCTAGGACCCAATTTAGAATTTTGTCTACTACCTAATATTTGTCTTACTCCGTTTGCTTGTAAAGCCTGTTGTTTCTTTCTTTCCAAAGCATGTATATGGTGGTGATAAAGGCAACTTTAAAAAGGATACGGTTTTCTTTACCAGGTCTAGACTTATTTATCACCCACAGTAAAGAATGGCCTCATTCTTAGCTACTGGTTGTCTCCCCCATTCTAGCTTTTACGCATTATTCATGTTTATATCGTAATGAATTCAAATATGATAGTGATTTAGTTTAATTTTGGATTTTGTATGCTAGGATTGAGATATTATTTATATAAATAAATCACAATATAGATAATGAGAGTTTAATAGGTTGTTAGAGATAGGACTACATAACTTTTTTTAGGTTAAGTTCCCCAAAATTCTCTTCATTCATTTCCCTGGCACCAAGTACCAAAACATTTGAATCTTCACCCAACCCAATATAGATATTTATAAATCTAAATAATGAACTCTTAGAGATTTTGTTTAGAAAGAGATTTGAGTCTATCAATTTAAAGATATGAGCTTTATTTCTCAAGAAAGAATATTGTTGTAACTTAGAAATTCCTTAAATATGATTAATCATTAAATCAATAAATTCAAGCATAAGAAATTTTTTAATAGATTCTTTATCTTGATTTTTATATATTTATTAATTTTTTTTCATTCTTATCGATCACATTGACTTATTAGCTCATATTTTATCTATTTATTAATTTTTTATTCTTATCTTGATTAACTATTATTCATTATTTTAGTTCATTAATTTTTATTTTCCAATTTAATATTTCAATTTTGTAGATTAGATAATAGAAAGACGGTCAACGTAGTAGTTGTACATATAACTCAACTAAATTATACTAAAGGAAATAATGGATGCAGTTGCTTTAGTGATTCTTTAGTATTGACTGTGTGTTCCTTTTATTTACAAATTTCACATCACAAACCTTGGGCTATTGTTGCTCCAGTCTAATGACGATGTTATCTTAAATCGTAGCCAACTTTTCTCTATGCCTCGCTTTATTCTATCGATAGGTTTGCTCAATTTTAGCATCAAATTGAAATAGGTTGTGCAAGTTGTCAATCCTAGATCTCTTATCGCTCATCAACTACCTAAAAATAGTTTAAAGAAAATAAAGTAAAAATAAAAATAAAAACTAAAATTAACATAATAGCAATTGAATAGTCCCCTATAATGGCACCAAAACTTAGTCGACCTATCTACAAGTGTACAAAATTGATTGTAACAAATTATCAAGAGTATTGATCCCATGAACACTATACTACTTATTTATGAATCGTAGCCTAACAATAAAACTAAGTAGAATAAGAATGAATAAAAAAATTAAATTGCTAAACTAACAAAAATAAGATATAAACTAGTAAAATGGAATCAATGAGGCAACCGTTAGGGTTTAAGGATTCACTTTTGTGGATTTCCAATTGTCATACAAATATTGATCATCAATGTTGAGAAAACAATTAACTTAATATATTTATGCCTCCTCCCAAGGAACACATGTATATTCAACTAAATAATTACCACCTTTTGATGCGCAATTCAACCTAATCAATAGCTTGAAAAATCCCCTTATTTAGATCCAAGGTTTTTATTCTCCTTGTACACATATTGTATTTAAACTCTCAATCATTCATATGATCCCTAAGATTGAATATATGATGGCTAATAACAAACTCAACATTTAAAAGTAAAAAGAATATATTCAACTAAACAAATAATCCAATATATATTAATAATTAAAAGATCCATCACAAGCTACATCCTTAACCCTAACTTAGTTACTAAACATCAAGATAAAAACTAAAAACATATCTTTCTTAAAATAAAAAGAAAGAAGAGTAGTAAAGAAATATAGAAATTATCATAATATATGATAAAATATATGTATATGAAAAAAGATAATTCCTGCCAACTTGTGTTACATATAAAAGATGGTAATTTCTAGTCTCAAACTTCAAGAAAATGATAAATATATTGAGTGAAAGTGAAGGGGGGGGAATCTTTTTTTACTAATTATTAATTAACAACATGTTTTTGAATTATTTGATATATTTTTTATCCTTAGCTTATTAATTATTATTTTATTTATTGCATACTACTAAATAACAAATTAGTCAACTTTCTTTATTACTTTTTAATTCTACTTGACCTGATAATATTTTTCCATATAAACATACCAAACCAAAAACACCGGAATGAGTGGGTGGACACGGTTACTAGTAGTCGTCTTTTTTGAATGTAGTTCTTATAGACCGAAAGCCGATGGTGGCACTGGCAGGCATTGGTCAACTTTTACTTAAAATTGTAGGGGGCATACACCTACCTGTTAGTTGATTGCCAATAATTAATTCAAAGTCTCAATTGTTACACTGAGAGGGTTTGTTTATCTCTATTTCTATTATCTTATTAGCGGTCATAAATGTACAACTTCCGCATGTAGCCTGGTCATCCACGATGTCGATGTTTTCCTCTTCTTTTGTAATCAATAAGTCTTTGGACTCACTTGTTCATTTCGACTTATTCAGAGTTTTAAAAAATGATTCAGGTCTTAAAAGAAATTTTAATGATTCAGAGCTTAATTTTGAGTTTTTATGAATTTTAAGTGCTAGAATTTGTTAGATCTTGACTATGAATTTAAATTGGTAAATAGCTATTTAAATTAAGTTTATTATTTAATTTTAAGTTAATAATTAACTTATAAAATATTAAATATAATTAAAATATGTAAATTGTTAGTTATTAAATATATATTGAAAAAGAAATTAGATATACCGCAAAGGTAATTAGCGTATATTAGTTCAACATGATTAATTATATTCCTTGTATTAATTTGTCCAATTCGAAAAGGGTAGCCATCCATCGTTCTCTTATTGAAATACGTTGCGATTGGTGAGGGGAATTAAAACTCTCTAACTTGTAGGAAGGAAAACTGAAACAGAAGCGCAACACGATCACCTGACCGTGTCCAAACAAAATTCTGTCTTGTCCTCTTCTCCGTCTCTTAAAGATTACGTGTTCATTACCGTTCATTTTCTTTTGATATTGATACGCTAATGCTGCCCTGTGCCCCTTTGTCAATTATATTTCAGTTAGGAACCTATTTTGTAATTGTGACAAAAAGTCCCTTCTACTAATAAACATGTGGGCGAGTGGGATTTGGGAATATGCGGAGTTCTTATTTTAAGGTACTCTGTCCTCGTTTCAATGAATGAATTGACGGGGAATAATTTGCGTCTTAATAAGTTTCCCCCTTTTCCAGAATTTACCTAAAGATTTGAATTTAAGTTGTCTAATTTTATTTAAAAAAATACTATGGAACACCTTATTTCACTCACTGTATTGAACTACGAAAGGTTTCAATTTACCTTGCTAGCTCAATTAGAAGACCACAATGTCTTGACCAAGCTTATGAGACTGATAACATTAACTTTGCAAGACCTACCTGAAGAAGTTAAAATGATGAGATTTAATGACAACATGGTGCTAGTGGAAGATAAGGTCACAATTACCTGTGAATGGAAGCCTCCTAGTATGAAACCTAAATAGCTTTGGAAGCCTACTGGCAGAACCTTTGCAATTGGAAATTACGAGGAACTTGTGCAAGAAGATATCCTAATAGCTCTTCAACCTAATCCTGTTGTAGAGAATGGGGTTACAATTGTTGAATTCATTCCTAGCTTGGGAAATTCTAATGAGGACTCAACTAATCTTATTTCTACCGAAGTTGTTCAAGCTTCAAACTCTCAATAGAATGTTCCTATTTCTGGTACAGTAACTAAAGTAGTTAATATTTTGCTAGAGAACGGTTATGTGGAGAATAATGTGATTCCTGATGAAATAGTTACTACCCTTTTCAGAATGGATCCTCAAATTTTGTAGAAAGAACTTGCTTATCCAATAAGAATGAGCTTGAGGAGACTATCTCTGATATCAATTCTGATGTCTAAAAGGGAGATGTTATTAAAGATGTTAACAAAGATTTACAATCTTCTTCTCAAACTGACAAGGAGGCTTTCCAAGTTGTAGCTAGCAAAAGAAAATCCTAGAAGAGTAAGGGTTCCAGCTCCAAAGGAAAAAATCAGTGATGTCTTTCATAATTTGGAATATAAGGGTTTAAATAAGCCTCTAAAACTGCTTACACTAAAGGATTTTGTATTCAATGCAAAGCCTTTTCTACTAGGCATTCTAGAAACTAAAATAAAGCTTGATATTTTTAAGAAGCTTGACATTTTGGGGAATAATTGGAGCCTTGTCTCTAAATACTCTCACCACATACTACACAGAGTCATCATCCTTTATAACTCTGACAAGTTTGGGATAGATGTTTTAAGGATTTCTGATCAATTAATGCACTTAAAGATCTCCTTTAAATTTGAGAAAGTATCCATCTTGCTTATAGTAGATTATGCTTGCAATTTTGCTTTCCAAAGGAATGATTTATGGAATAATCTCAAGGATTTAGGAACTATCTATAATATACCTTAGGTTATCTGTGAAGATTTAACTCCACCTTGAATAGAGCTAAAGTCCAAGATAAGTTTTGTCTTAGAAACTACATAGAGGATTTCCTTAACTGTGTTAATAAACTGAGGGTCACTGATTTAAAATCTAAAGGGCATTTCTATAAATGGAACAACAAGCAAGAACCTAATTGGTTTATAAAAGAAAAAACTTGGCAGAGCTCTTGTAAATTTCTTTTAGTTATCTAACTTCGTTAACAGCTTTACTAAGTTTATGGATACCTTATGATCTGATCACACATCCATCGGGCTATCTAGTTTTCTATCTAACTCAGTAAAGCACCATCTTTTTAGATTCAATAACTACTTAGTTCAACAAAGTGGTTTCTTAGAGGCTTATAGTATAGGGTTGAGAAGTCAGTCTATGGAACTCATCAGGACTGTTGTGTTCAGTAACTTAAAGCAATTAAGGAGGAGCTTAAACAACTAAGTAACACTATGAGGACCAATACACAAAAAGCTATGGAGGTAGCAAAAGTAAGGTTGTCTGAGATTCAAAATATGTTGGTCTTAAATCAGAATAATGCTAATTTCTTCGAAAAGGAAAAAGGTCTATTGGATTCTTACTTTCAAGTTATTCGTAATCACTTTTCTTTTATTAAGAAGAGATATAAGATTGCATGGCTTCAGGATGGTGATCATTGCACTAAGTTCTTTTTCAACATTGTGTTGGCAAGGAAGAATAGAAACAAAATTTGCTCAATTGTCTCAAGTGATGGTTCTATTTTGCAAAACTAAAACTTTATTCTTCTTGAAGCTTTAATTTTCTTCTCAAACCTACTAGGATTTACCAAAGTGTCTAAATCTTCCATATCCTTATTAAACAGTTTGATTTCCAAAAAAAAACCTTGAAGAGATTGTTACTTCTCTTATTGCACCTTTTGAAGACAATGAAATTATGGTTACTATTTTCATGCTAAATGGACTAAAATCCTCTGGACCAAATGGCTCGAATAACCCCTTCTTTCAGAAGTCTTAGGATGTAATTAGCAAAATAATCTTGGAAGCTACTCATGAGTTCTTTAGAACTAGTGAGCTATTGAAGGAGACTAATAATATGTTTGATTCCTAAATAGACTAATCCAACATCATTTAGTTGATTTCCATAAGATTGAAAAAGGTTGTTAATTCTCACATTAGTGACAATCAAGGTGCTTTCACGAAAAATAGATAGATTAGGGACAACATCTTACTTTTCGGGAGTTGATTAAAGGATAGTCAAGAAGGGGCTCTCTTGCTAATTGCTCTATTAAAGATGACTTCAACAAAGCCTATGATAGAATCATTTAGGATTTCTTATTCCATTTGCTGAAAGTGTTTTGGTTTTCATGATAAATTTATACTATGGATAAAGGAATGTCTGGCAACTACTTGCTTTTCTATATTGGTGAATGGTATTCTTCTAAGTTATTTAAAGGGGCTAGAGGTATAAGGTAAGGGGGACCTATGTCTTCATACTTGTTCATTTTATATATGGAAGCCCTATCTCTTTTTATCAGCCATAGTGTTAGATTGAATCCAAGTTTCAGATTTTATTCAAGGTGTAGAAAAGTGTCATTGGTTAATCTTTGTTTTGTTAATGATTTATTTCTATTTTGCAAAACTTATTTGGCTTCAATTCAAACTCTAATGGACTCTCGTTAGACTTTTCAAAAGAATTTTAGGCTTGGAATTGAATTTCAATAAAATTTACTTCCTAATCTTTGAAGCAGCTTCGAGTATGGAATCTTGCATCTCTAGAATAACTTTGATGAGTAGAAGGTTTCCTCCTTTCTTATATCTAGGTATGTCCATTTCCACCACAAGAAGGCTAAGATTCTCATAATGCTTGCCTATGATTGAAAAGTTACAAAAGAGACTCTCTTCTTGGTTTAATAAATCACTTTCTTATGCTGGAAAACTCCAATTGATTAAACATATTTTATCTTCATTGCAGATATATTAGAGTTCACATATCTTCCTTTCAAAAAGCTTATTAAGTTTTTGGAAAGAATGTTTAAGAAATTTCTATGAAGCCACTAGGATGGAGTAAACTACTACTACCGTGGAAGGTTGAAGAACTTTGAAAAATATACACTTATGAGCATGAAAAGGCTCATCAAATTACTACTTGGCTATTATATTGCAATACTCAAGTTGGATACTTGAGGACTAGATGTAGACTTTGTTATAAGCTAAACCAGTATAAATTTACTGTGTCGTTTTCTCTGTCTTCCTAACTTTTAAATTTTCTCATTATAAGTTTGTGTTTTCAAGAGGTTTATGTTTTTATATTACAAGAGGTTCGTTTCATTTTAAACGTTAGCAGGCTCCTTTCTTCTTCAATGTTTACAAGATCCTTTCGAAAGTTTATAGGACCGTTCTATTTATAAAATTATTTTGTAGCAGGATCTTATTGTGTTTTATAGCACATGATAGATCATAGCAAATAATTTGAGAATCTTTAAAGGAAAATCCATCTTAAAGCCTCCTTATTTAATGGAAACAACTACTTATCCTAGAAAGAGAGAATGAATCTATCTCCAATATGTAGATATTGAAGTTTGGCAAGCCATCAGACTTGGAGCTACACTTCCTACCACTGCTAATGTAGAAATATGGTCTAATGTTGACAGAAGAAATGCACAGCTAAACACTAAGGCAAAACATCATCTGAGTGCACTATTTCCAGAAAAATATGAAAAGATATCCTACTACTTGTAAAGGAAATGTAGGATAAACTTTAAGTCACCTTTGAAGGAACAAATGAGGTAAAGAAACATAAAATAAGTCTTTTCGTACATCAATGAAACATTGGCATGAAACAGGGAGAGATCATAGACGAATTTTTTAAACGCTTTAACAACATTATCACAGCTTTAAAGAACTTGGGAAAGATACATCCCATTGATGAACTCATAAAAAAGATTCTAAGATCACTACCAAAAGAATGGAGACTAAAGGTGAAAGCTTTAAAAATTGCAAGGGATCTCGATACCATCTCACTCAACTAGATGAGAGGAAACTTGATTTCCATGAAGTCAAGCTTAAAAGAGATGATCTTCTCACAAAAGAGGAATGACACTAAAAGCAACTGATGAATCAATCAGTGATGAAAGCAACACTGAGTTACAAATAGATGGAGATAACGAATTCAATTTCATGGTCAGAAAATATGCCCACTTCTACAAAAAAAAGCTGATGAAGAAAAGAAAAGGGAACAAAAAAACTAGAAATAACAGGTCCCTACTAAAAGGTAGCAGCCGTAATAGCAATACACAAAACAATCGAATCATATTCTATCACTGCAAGAAGACTGAACACATAAGACCAGAATATCCTCATCTTCTAAAGGAAAAAATAGAGAATAGAAAACCCAGGAAGCAAGCAATGACTGCAGCCTAGTTAGATGAAGATTCTGAAAACTTCAAAGAAGAAGAGCCAGAAGAAGTCAGTAACGTTTGCTTCATGGTTTAATTAGGAGATGATGGGATATATTATTCTGACTCTGATGAATTGAGAAATGCATATCATGAATTGTATGATTAGTACAAAAAATTGACAATAAAGTACTTCAAAGAAATTGAGAAGTCTACGAATAATGAAACATCCTTGAAGAGTAAGATTAAATCAATAGAATCCGTAAATGAAAATATGAGAACTAAGAATATGTCTCTTGAGGATGATTACAAGCAAGAGGTTTCTGATAAGAAAGTTCTGGAAGAAAAATTAGCCAAGTTGGAAAATATATTACTTAAGAATGATTATGATAAAGTGAGATAGCTAGAAGAAAAGGTTGTCACTCTAGAACTTGAGAAAGAGAAATGTGCAAGAAATATCTTATCTCTAAAAAAAGATCTTGCAAAGTTCGTTGATTGAAGGAACAACCTTGACGCACTACTTGGTAGTGGTAAATGCGTTTTTCATAAAGTTGGAATAGGTTACAATGAAAATAATAATGTTAGGTCATACAAGAACTTCTTTGTTAAATCCAACAATAGCTATAGTAAAAATAACAAGAACTTGGTATATGGTAGAAATTATAACAATTTTCATTCATCAGTTTTATGCTTCTATTATAGCATATATGGTCATATTAGTCATTCTTATAAATTTCATAAAATGGAGAAATTATCTCAAATGTATATTTTGGAGACCGAAAGGTCAAGTTACTAACCTGAAAGGACTTAGAAACATATGGGTACCTAAAATGATATAATACTTTCTGCAGATATGCTTCAAAACAAAGACAAGAGAAAATCAATTAATAGCTGATAGTGGCTATTTGAGACACATGACAAGTGAAATTATCACATTTGAACTACTTTGAAAGAAAAGATAAAGGTAATGTTGTCTTTGCTGACAAAAACAAGGCAAAAGTCAACAGAATTGGTAAAATTGGTAACTTTAACTCTGCTTCTATTGATAATATTCTTTATGTTGATGGATTGAAACATAATTTGTTAAGCATAAGTCAATTATTTGATAAGGGTTATAGAGTTACGTTCTATGCATCTCATTGTGAAATTATTGTTAATCTTAATGAAAATATTGTATTTGTTGGTCCTAGAAATCAAAATATATACTGTCCTTAATTGGAAGATATATCTTCACAAAATGTCAAATGT
>JAOQMP010000001.1:10521221-10550494 GCA_027563575.1 Erythroxylum pedicellare
ATTTTACTGTAAATTTTTTAAGAAAAGGTTTAAAGATCTATTCAACCCCCCTTCTAGATTGTTTTCATTTGGGACTATATTGGAAGTGTTTACAAATTGAATGTGCAATACGAAATGTGTTCTCAACTATATGTTGAATGCTGGACTTAGATCCAATAGATATGATAAATGATTGTGAACATTGAATGAAAGTGATTGAAGATATAGTATATAACTAGATGCATTTCATAGCATTGATATGTATGATCAGATAAAGGAGTTGTGACCAGAGTGACCAATTTGAAAAGAGTTTAAAGCTTATAAATGTGCATAAAAAGCCACAGGCTCAATGATTAATGAGCCTGGCATCCACTAAGGGGTACGAAACATTATCTAAAATAAGTCTGGTATCTACAAAGGGATACAGGATAGTTAAATAGGCACTTGGTTACAATAAAATGAAAATGAAAGTGAAGTCTCATATACATTGCATATATATCTTTACATGTATCATGTGAATAATTGCAAAAAATGTCTAAACTGAGTTGATATAATGATATGCTATGTTTGTGTACATGTGGATGATATTCATGATTGGATTATTTTAAAATAACTATATGAAATGTTTGTATTCATAATAGGCTTGATGAAATATGATGTATACTGTGATAAGGTGATATATGGGATTTGATTATAAATGATGTAACATACTTATTAAACTGTGTTCTACACTTGTGATGTTATGTGCTGTTTTGAGTGAGCACATCAATGATGGTTCACTTACTGAGTTCGAAAAACTCATCATAATTTCAAATGTTGATTTTCAGGTACTAAGGAGACCTAGCTTCTAAGGCAATCTAGTAACAATTTAGTATTGTCAATTTTCAAAACAAAAAATGGCTAAAAGGTCTAGTTAGCTGATGTCTGAAGAGTTTAGATATAATGTGTTTGCTTAGTTTCTCATTTCATGTAGAACATTTTGTATATAACAGTAAACTCTTGGTTGTTTATGTAATGTAAATATTGGATTATGGAATGTAATGACAATATAAGCTTATGTTTGCGACTGAAATGAGGAAATTTAGTCTTTTGAATACATGTGTATTGTATGATGCTAGAATAAGTGAATATGATTGCTCTAACATGTCATTCTCATAGGGTATGTCCTTGAATGTCCTCTGGATGTTTGGGCATATACTCTATGATAGTGGGGTGTTACAATGTCAACAATATTAATGGTTTCATATCTGTTTGGATTGTTCATCCTTTCCTATAAGCATGAACATCTATAACATTAAGCTATAATGTTATAGATGTTCATTAAGCTAAAATAACATATGTACAAATTACCAAAAAAATAATGTATGCACACATAGGAAATCTCCTTGCATTGACTACTAGGGGGATGGAGCTAATGGTTTTATATCTTTTTATATTGCTTAGTTTTTCCTATAAGCAAGAACATCCATAATATTGAGTGAAAAGTTGTAGTAAGAAGATGTATGAAAATTAGAAATTTCCTTTCTTCAACTATTAAGGAAAATGGTTTGATTTATTTGTTGGACGAATATAAAAAATTGTCAATTTTATAGATCTACACCATTTTATAGATTTAAAGGATGAGGTGCATATGGCCATAAAGCTAGAAAGGCAACTTAAAAGAAGGCCTTATGGTCGTTTTGGTATTTCTAGTGTTCCTCATCTTGAAGAAATCCATAGAATAAAAAGAAGGATAAGGCTCCAAACCTAAATATGAGAAACACTAGACCAAAAGTACAAGCATCAAATAGGGAGAAGGTTAAATTGATTTCATTTCCATAACTAAGAATGAAGATATCAAGTCATTCAAGTGGTTAGGAAGAGGATATATGACTTCATAATTTTCTAATAAAAGAGTAATGATGATGAGGGTGGTGGATGATGGAGAATGTGTCCTAGAGTGAAGATGAGGTAGATGATGAGATGCCTAATTTTGGAGGATGCTAAATAAGAAGTGCATTAAGAGATCTGAGGTAGGGTGGTGGATGTTGTTCACTAAGAGGGCATTAAAATAGAAAGCTTTTCCACAATAGATGTGTTATTAAATATTAAGTGATAACATGATCATAGATGGAGGGAGTGTGCTAATAAAGCTAGCATGAAGTTGGTGGTTATGTTAGACTATCGACCAAAAAACACTATAAACCATACAACCTACAAAGATTGAATGAGAACGAGAAGGTTACGGTAACAAAATAGGTGATGGTTTCTTTCTCAATTGGGAGGTATAAAGATGAAATGTTATGTGATGTAGTTCTCATGTAAGTGGGACACATTTCTTTCAAGGCATCCTTGGAAATTTATAAGACCACCATACATTATGGGCCAAAAAAATAGATATTTTACCATGGTAGCAAACTAACTACCCTTGCTCTATTATCACCAAAGCAAGTTTATAAAGATCAGCTCAAGATAGATGAGAGTAAGCAAGAGAGATTACGTGGAAAGAAACAAGAGCAAACACCGAAAGAAATTTCAAACACTTCTGAAAAAGAAAAAATAAGAGACAAACACAAGAGGAAAGGTATTAGCTTAGTAGTAAGAGTAAGGAATGTGAGAGATGCATTCTTAGTCAATTTCATATGCTTTTTTATTATTTATAAAGAATCTTTCCTTTCGCATGAGTTGATGCTAATGTTACTTTTTACTAATATTGTTGTATCTCTTTTATAAGAATTTTTTTTATCTCTTCAAGAGGAATTTTCTATCGGACTACCACCTATGATAGAGATTGAGCATCAAATGAATTTCATTTTAGAGGCCTAAATTCTAAACCAACTTGCCTATCAAACAAATCCAAAAGATACACAAAAGTAAGTAGGTGAACTTTTAAAGAAAGTTTATATGAGAGAGAGCTTGATCCCATATAAAAAGAAGGATGAAACATAGAAAATGTGATTGGATTATTGTGCAATCGATAAAATCCCTATAAAGTATTGACAAGGTATTCCTATGTTAGATAACATGCTTGATAAGTTGTTTTATGCTTGTTTATTACCTTAGATTGATTTTAAATTTGGGTACTACCAAATTAGGATTAGAGAATGAGATGAATAAAAAAATGCCTTTAAAATTAAACATAGATTCTACGAGTAGTTAGTAATACCTTTTGTTTTGGCTAATCCACTTAGCACTTTCATAAGACTAGTGAATCATGTTTTACGTTAGTTTTTAAGCAAGTTTGTACTTACGTACTTTGATTATAATATTGCCTAAAGTAAGAAATTAAATGAGTATGTTGAACATTTGGAAAAGATTGGCATGTGTTTAAGTAAGAAAAGTTGTAAGCAAATTTAAAAGAAGTGTATTTTTTTTACACTAAACATGTATTTCTTGGCTACGTGGTGAGCGATGGAGAAAGTGAAAGATACTAGAAAATGTCCAACACTCAAAATTGTAAGTGATGTTAGGAGCTTCCATGAGTTGGTTAATTTCTGTAAGTGATTTGTTAAAGATTTTGGCACAATTACTGCACGTTTAACTAAGATAGTGAAAAAAGAGTGCAGAGTTTAAGTTGGGTTAAAGTCAAGGGAAAGCCTTTAATCTATTGAAGGAGAAGTTGAGTTCGGATCATGTGCTTGTTTTACCTAAGTAAACACCTTTAAAATAGAATGTGATACTTCAGGACTAGAAATTAGAGAAATGTTGATGCAAGATAAAATAAAACTAATAATGTAGTTTTATGAGAAGCTTATTAAGACAATCTTAAATTACTCTGACTTATGATAAAGAGATGTACACTATAGTTATACTAGGTACTATGAGTGCCTATACAAAGATAGGAAACCGTCTACTCACACCAATAAGTTATGTTTCCATCTTTATGCTCAACTAACTGAGACATATCAACTGACATATTAGATAACCTTTCGATGTGCGCGGACAATAGAAGAAACTCCTAACTTTAAGCTATAGAAATCATTTGGATTTTGTCTACTTGGTCTTGTACGATGAATAGACCCCTAAGCATTGTAGGTTCAGATTACTGAACACTTGAGTATGGCATTGCAAGAGACTTTAGCCAAGCATGTCCAGGAAGCAAATGTTGCAGTTGATCTAGCTCTACTAATCTAAGCCTATTTCCATTTGTATCCGGTGGTGTTTTTCATAACAATGCACGTTTTCTCTGCTCTTCTTCTTCAAACACATTTAGATACTATTAGATACTCAGTTAGCAATAAATCACTGCTCCCAATGCTTCTATTAAATTGTCATAAAAATCTAAGGGCCAAATTGTATATAGAAATAAAAATAAATAATGAATAATGCCAAATGTATTTCCATTTCTATTCGCTGAGGCAGCAGTTGTATACTACTTGTGCACCATCCACACAAATCAATAAAATGACCAAATACCTATAAAAATGGAACATTATTAGTAATAATGCATTTTATTAGTTACTAATGGATCGAGTTGGTTATTCTCTGCCGTGTGATTGCTCAATGCTACACATTTAATAATCAATAATAGTCCAACAACAGTATCCTGCACTTGCTACTTTATGGACTTGTCCTTCAAGGAGATGCCATGATTTGTCGAGTAAATGATAAGACTACCTCACCAGAAGGGTAGAGCATTTTGTCCAATTCTCAATCTCAGCTAGTTTAATCTATGAAATCTCCGAACAAATGAAATTGCGCAAGTTTTTTAGTTCAGATGAGAAAAGAAACAAAAGAATTGAAGCTCATCTTTTCCTGCACTTTTGTTTAAGATTTGATTATCCCTGCTGTATCACTGCATAGAGAGAATACTTCGAAACCTTCTCCTAGCAGCTTTCGGCAAAAGAACTACAGTAAGTTAACGCAAAAAGCCAGAACACGGAGAATAGCCAAACTTAAAACAGACCATAAAATAGTCATCTTGAAAAAATCTGTCAAATGCTTCCGGACATTTCAAAACTAAGTAAACTTTCAGAGAGAAAAAAAATTACCATTAACAGTCTCTTACCATAGAAAATGCCAAGTCATTATGGACTGAGAAATAAAGTTAAAATTTTATTCATGGTAAAAGGAATTTTATGACCATCATTCGCCATGTTTACAGGAAGTAGGTGGATGCAGCAGATCACTCTGACTTGGTGGGCTGCCAAGGTTGATACCTTGTCCAGTCTATCTGTGAAGGGTTGAGGGCATGTCCCTTAGAATGATATATGAACTGCTCACCCTCTCCAGACAGATTCTCCTTGTGATCAATCCCATATCTCTTGGGTTTCAACATTAAGAGCTGCAATGGTTGATAGCATGTTACTCAATACGCACTTTTTTCTTGGGTTCACCAGAAACCGCATAGGTCTTTACTAGGATTTGAATCATAGTGGAAAGCAATATCTCAATGACCTCCCAGTGAGACACAAAACCCATAGGTACTCAATATGCCATCATAACATAGTAAAGAAAACAGAAAGATATATACTTTTTTTAATGAATTTTTTTCTTGGGTTCACCAGAAAGCGCATAGGTTTTTACTAGGATTTGAATCATAGTGGAAAGCAATGTCTCAATGACCTCCCAGTGAGAAACAAAACCCATAGGTACTCAATATGCCATCATAGTATAGTAAAGACAAAAGAAAGATATATACTTTTTTTAATGAATTTTTTTCTTGGGTTCACCAGAAAGTGCATAGGTCTTTACAAGGATTTGAATCATAGTGGAAAGCATGTCTCTATGACCTCCCAGTGAGCCACAAACCTAATGTGCCATCGTAATATAGTAAAGACAACAGAAAGATGTATGCTTTTTTAATTCTAACCTCATCTCCCGTGTGATCAGTTATGAAATGCAGCCAGCCATGCCACTCTGGTGGTACTTGAGAAGCATTGTAGCGACTCTTCTCTGCATATTCAACCCATCTGTGCCTTCCTGTAAAATATCACAAATGATATAACATGAATCATAAAACTAACAGGACAGCATGGAATTATTGAAGAAATAGCAACTCATAAATTTCAAGTAAACTTTCGTCAAGGGGTACGTATGATCTTGATGCACAAAAGGGATATAAAAACATTACAATGCATTATCTATCACTGAACAGTGTTCTAATGGTTGCTGAATGCACAAAAAAGAAGAATATCTTAATAACTTGCTCACTCGATTCAAAGAAATAAGGAAAAGAAAAAAAATGAATGGAAGGAGGAAAAGAAGGAGAGACTGGCTTATTGGGCCTGTAACAATTTTAAATTATCTTAACAATGTTGAAGTATATCCCCTTGTCTTTTGGATTCATGTAGAGGCATACACTGACACAAATATTTCTGTTTGCTAAAAGAATAGAAAAACACCTATGCAATAAGGAAGATTTCACTTTCTCTGAAACCAAGTGGGATGTAGCTATTTAAAGAATGTGAAACCAATCTGCAGATTTCTTCAACAAATGTAAAACCAATCTGCAGATTTCTGCAACAAACCTGTCTCAGTTACTCCGACATGATTTTTATTTTCTTACACATGCTTCATGTCCAACTAATGGAGTTCTTGAAATATTTGAAATCTCATAAAAAAGTCAATCCAATTTTCATTTATATGACCTTGATGTGAATAAGACTTTGTTCATTATTAGGAACTCAACAGAGGGTCGTCTCATTTAGGAAATCAAAATGTTATCCTGAATAGATCCACTGAATGAGAAGGGCAACAAAAATTGCCCCACAAGATTAATCCACCAAACACAGTTTCTTGTATCAAGCAACAGAAACCTTCATTCCAGCCCAAGCTATATTGTCAGATGCATACTAATTTCAATCTCATATCAGGTGCAATTTCATATGCCAATGTTAATGTGACATCAATTTCAATATCCATCATTCCCCAAGATCAGCCTCTCCCATTAGTTCATAATTGCTTTTGGAGCCCTCATTTGGACACGCCAAGATATTTCCTAGGAAAGTTTTGTGTATACTTATCTTTGTCTGCCTACTCAAATACATGGTATCCAAGTCCAGGTAACATGAATAGACTGGATTAGTACCCACCATCTAGAGCTAGAGAGTCAGATGGTCCGCAAAAAGGATAAATTGTGTGTACCACAAGGTGTAAGTTCTCAATTGTGTAAAAGGGAATATACAAAACAATGCAAGTCGTGATACTGCATTTACAGAAGGTTGTGATACTGAAAAAGTAAATGAAAACAACAAACAAACACTGACCATGTATAGTGTCCTCATATCTCTCATAATACTTGTTTCCGAATTTGTCAACTCCCACAAGCTTAGCCCCAATATTATGAATCTTAGTCTGCCTAAAATCACGCAAAGTAATGGGATTATAGACTGTAAATAAATCAGGTTCGCAGAGAATAATTTAATTGCAAAAATCATCGATTTGAAGTGGTAATCACATGTTCTAAAGCAATCAGAAATTGGAGGGAGAGCATGAGAAAAATTTTTTTTCACTTACAATAAATTTCCATCGGAAAGGCAATTACTGCGAGTAAGCAAACATAAGAAAGTTAGTAACCAGCAACCATTCATTTGCCAAGAAAACAAAAAACGCAGATTGAAGTCCAGGGTATTTTAGGACAAAAAAATCAAAATTAGAAAAAGAGAAGCAGATAGATTGAATGTGAGGGTGACATGTAGCCTTCTTCTTTCAGTTGCCGAAGAAAGGTCCCGATGCCTTTTTCTCTGATAGACTTCCATACGCCCTTCACCACCGACGATGCCATCTCTCTCTCTCTCTCTCGCTTCTATGGATTTTTGGGGAGAAAAAAGGAAAACAAGTTACAAACTTTTCATCGGCTCTGGTTTTATTTCCCATAAACCGGCCCAACAAGTTAAATAAGTCTACAATAAACTTCCCCGCAGCAAGTTTTACTTACAATTAAGTTACGCCACTAATAATATTATAAAGCTACTTTTTATACTTTTTATAGATCACAAATATATACTTTTTATAGATCACAAAAGATTGAGATAGATTAGTATAAAGCTAGCGTATTGAAAATAAATTTTCCTAACAATAACAATGCTTTCTTAATAATAGTTTTTGCACTTTACAATTTATTTGAAGTATATAAAAGATTGTAAGTATCATTATAGTTGACTAAATTTGGTATTTCATAATTGAAAATTTCTTAAACATCATTAAAATGAAATAAATTTCAAATTTAGTTGGAAACAATTTACTGAAGTATAGGAATATAAAATTAAAGAGAATTGAAAATTAATTATTAAAGAGTCAAAATAAGCAATGTCAAGTTAAATATTAGTTATAATTCTACCTTAGTCAATTTAATTATTTTAAATTAAAATGGATAAATTTTAATTACTTTTTGATCATTCATAAGGTTTTAAAATTGAAAAAATTGAGGTAAACTAAATTTTGGGAATCATTTGAAACATTTATCACATATATTAATTATTAGTTTGAAACAATATATAATTAAAAATCATAATTTTTTGATTAAATTCTTTATTTTTTGAAAAATAAAATGGATTAAGAATTAGTTCCTTAGTGGGGATTACAATGTTTGACATTGTATGTAGAATGTTATAAGTTACAATTTGCATGAGGACATGTTGAATAGAGGACCAATAAAAGAATGACTTTGTTAAAGGTGAATCTATTAGTGTAGATAAGGACCCTTATGAAGCATTACAAGGCATTTGAATAAAATTTATGGATGCCTAAACAGTCAAGAGGTAGGATCTTAAGGAGGGATAAGCCATCACTATGTTGCTTCCATCCTTGTGCTTGTAGAATGTACTAGTTGAGGATCTTGATTTCTAAAGGTACTTAAACTTTAGAATATGCATCTATGACTTCCATCTTTGAGCTAGGTTCTGACTGATGTTTGTTGTGATATTCCTAATAATGAGAATCTCCCTTATCTAGTATATAGTGTTCCTTATGAAGAAAAGGGAATCATCAGAGTTATTGGAGAAAATTATATTATCCCTCTTTTTTTAGGCAACACACATGGAACAACTAACAAAGATCTTGAAGACACTTTTTTTGTATTTGTTTCTCAATTTAGTTCTGCTTGCTCATATGATGATTTGTTCTAATTATTGGAATCACATTAGAGGTTACACAGTTGAAATATTGTGAGCCATGTGTTCCTCACAAAGATGCACTTAAAAAATAGGTGATCGTGGTTCTCATGATGGCTATTGTGAAAGGGGCAATCCTAGTTGTTAATGGAGCTATAGAAGAACCTATCTTTAGTGTTAAGGTTCCCCTTAATTGCAAGCCATAGGATAAAAGATGCTCTTGGTAGGTTCAACTGGTTCCAAACCAAATGAACATAAGATTTGACTCAACAAAAACGTCAATGTGGAATCTATTAGTGAAGAGAAGTTAAAGTCAAAGTCAATGAACCCTAGTACACAAGGCTCCTTTTTGTGCGACCGTTGGGGGAGGGACATGAATTATATTTCCACCAATGAATTTGTCCTGATTATAATAGTTTGGATGATAATGTTGGCATAGTTTATAGACAGGTGATGAGGCCATGACCAAGAGTTATTGTTAATTAGGAACTTGACCTTAAAGGAAGCTGGAAAGTTATACATCATGTTTGCAACAATTAAAAGGAAGTAAAGAGACTAAGGGGTGCTAGAGGTCATACCATAACCAAGTTCCTTTTCTATTTCTTATTATATGCTTCAAATGTGTTGTTAGTTTCCCCCTTAATTAAAACATCTATTATAAGGCCAAGAAGTATTATAATTAGGGTGTGCTATCTAAAGACTTTAGCCATTTAGGAACTAGATGTTCACTTATTTTACTAATACATTTTTTTTATCATTAAAGAGTTTCCAAATTCTTTTGGCTAGGATAACCTTTTCATGATTTTGATAGATTTTAGTCACAAACCGCTTGGTATTTAGGCATGCACACTTACATACATTTAATTTTAGCCTTTGAGTAGTTGCTTAAGTTTCCACTATAGAAGTAGTTTTTATATAGTCTTTTAATATCCTTGGTGACTTTAGTGGAGAGAAATAGACAGCCATACTAGTAGACTTATAAGCCATAATGAATAAACATTATTAGTTGTAGTCTCATTATAAATGAGACAAACTTGTTACTCCAACTACCAATCTCCTATGAATGGCATCAAAGAGGTGTTAGTAGTCTGATAGGTGAGTCTAAAGGTTACAATTAAGACTCCTAAGTATACAAAGGGAGGTTAGATACATTAAAATCTTGATGATTTGAAAACCTAAGATTTAAAGATCTTTTATCTTGTAGATGATATAAGGTTGTTTTTCTTTTTGTTAATGGTGACACCTAAGAGATTATGGAATGTTTCGAGGGAGTTAAGTAAGGAATTGTATGAGTCATAGTCAACTTTGCAAAACATAATGATATAATATACAATTGTGAGACTAAAAAGTTATGGTTTCCTACATTTATGGTGATGCTGGAATTTTTGGGCATTAATGATATTCTTCTTAGTAACTCATAAGAGTGCTTCCATGTAAGTGTTGAAAAGGTAACGTGAAAAAGGTTCTCTTTGTCTTAAGCCCCTTAGTCCCTTGATAGGTGTTTAGGTTCTCCATTAAAAAGGATATTAAAAGACGTTATGGTAACAAATTGGTGAATCCACAATATGAACATAAAAGGGAAACCAAAAACTTTTAATGCCTTGAATAGAAATCCCCATTCAATTGAGACAAAGATCTTACTGAAGTCTATTTTTAATGCACAACTCTTTATATTAAGTTCTTTGTGGTAGTTGATAAATAGATCATGGGCTAACAATATGTTTTCTCAAATGCTTCTTCCTTAAATGAATGTTTCTTTAAATGAATTGATAATGGAATGCAGTATGGCTACAAGTATAAGAACAATCATTTAAGAGATGATTTTTTATATAACATTGTAGATATTGTTCTATAGCCTTGTGTCCTTTAGGGGTTTTGAGCTTTAGGGATTGAAAAAAGAACGTTTTGTTGAAATCCTTAAGTTGCTTACCTAAGGAGAATAATTCAAGTACTACCTTAATGACCATTTCCCTTACTAAAATTTTAACATATCACTCTTATAGGACATATACTCGACATTCTAGAGAATATTCAAGCACATATCCCACAAGAATGGCATGTTAGAGCAATCATATAATCATATTCAAGGCATCATACACACAATATTCATAAAATCATTATTCCCATTTCATTCGCAAACATAATTTACATTGTAGCAATACATCTCATAATCCACATTTCTACATCACAAAACATCTGATAGTTTTTGTCCTACATAAATATCTAACATGAAATGGAATGCTAACAGAAACTTTCTAACTAAACTCCTCAGACACCAGCTAACCAAACCTTTAAGTCATTCTTCATTCCAAAATGGACAATACTAGACTGTTACTAGATTGCCTTAAAAGCTAGGTCTCCCCAGTACTTTAAAATCAACGTTGCAATTTTGATGAGTTTGCAAACTCAGTGAGTGAACCATCATCAACACATGTCAAAACATAAATATCATGAGTATAAATCCAATTTCACAAATATATCACATTATTCAGAATCAATTCTCATTCATCACATCACCAGTTTGTATACTTAATCACAGTATACATATCATATTTTACAATCATATTAGGATTACAAGCATTTCATAAAGTCATCTCAGAACAATCCAAATACTCATCTTAATCATTCATATCATCAACATATACATAGGTATTTCATATCATATCACTATTCAACACAAATCAATGGTTCTTTCAATCATTCTTAAGATATAGGTAAGGATATGTCTATGCAAATGCATATGAGACTCTACTTCTATTTTTATTTTTTGATGTTGATCGAGCACCTTTTTAATTGTCCCATATCTGTTGCAGATACCGGGCTTATCTCAGATGTTGTCCCGTACATATTGTGGATACCGGGCTCATTAATAACTGAGCTTGTGGCTTTGTATGCACATTTCCTGAGATATAAGCTCTGTTTCACATTGGTCACTTTGGTCACAACTCTTTTATCTGATCATGCATATTAATGTCATGAAATGCATCATTTCACACAATATACTATCAATCGTTTTCATTTAGTATGCACAGTCATTTATCACATTCATTAGATCTAAGTCCAGTATTCAACATTCAGTTGAGCGCTCATTTTCTCTATATTCACATATAAGTTGATAGTAGTTCAAATACATTCCTGAATATAGGACTCCTCGAACTATCAATGTCCGGAATTATCACAATCTCATAGGTAACAATTCAATAGTTGAAATTTAAATAAAAAATTAAATATAGTGAGAAAATATCTAGGTTGACTCACAGTATGCTCCAGATTAGCTATTGCCTTGACAATTCGACAATGTCTAGATGTTGTCGGTCAATTTGTGCTTCTATATCATGAAATACACAAATATTTACACGTAACTAACTTGTTTAATTAAATGAGTACTCAATCATACACATGTATATGTATTATGTTTAATGCATGCTCAATTAACTATCCTAGGTATGTAATATTATTCACAAATCTTGCTCATTCATTCATCATAGCTTGTATGTATTATGTTTGCAATTAGGTTACGCATTAAGTAAGTTTGATTACTCTCAATTCATTAGTTATACATTCACCAATCCCTTTCTAGTATTATATTTACAAAATTTCCCAATTCTCATTCAATCATGCCTAATTCGTTACTTATATGCTTTCATAAGAACATCCTTATACCGTTAACAACTCATACTTCTCAAATTCATATATGTTGATATCAAAGAAGCCATTCCTTAAGTTATAACGTCAATCAATAACCTAAACACGTCAAACACTTAACTAATTAATTCAACATCAAACTAAGTTCAATTTAAGGCATAATCAAGTCTAAAAGCACCAATGTATAGTGTCTTCCCATATATAATTCAACCAGAACACAACATAAATTTTCCACATTGCCAAGGATTTCCAAAATTATGGGAAGGAATCATACAATTCCCACGATCGTGGGATAGGTGAACTAAAAATTTTACCTTCAACTTTTCTTCTAAATTTTGACACCTTCATGATAGTTCATCAATTAGACCTTAATTATACCTTAAAAATTCAATTCCTTATCAATTCATCCCTAAAATAATATATAAGCTAGGGTTTCCATACATCAAGAACAAAACCAATTCATTCATCAAATTTCAAGCACATCTCATCATCAACCCTACATGCAATTCATCTCAATTCACCCCCAATCAATCTTCATAGATGTTATGCTCACATATATCACAATAAAGCAATCAATTACTTACTTCTTTAGCTCAAGGTCTCCTCAATTTAACAAGCTAAACAAGCTTTTAAACATACACCAAGAACAAGATTTAATGAAAAGGGTTGTTAAACATAAGATGAAGGCTACGAGTTTTTGGCAAAAATTCAAGGGTTATGCAGGTGGTGTGAGAGTGTCATTGGTGAAGGGAAAGAAGGAGAAAGCTTAATACCAAAATATGAAAGAAGGTGGTCTTGCAAGGGTGAAAATCATGGCTATAAGTGCATGGTGGAGAGGTGGGACATATGTCTTGCTACTTGTCAAATAGAGAGCCAAGTCATGTGTCTTCCTCTTACTCAACCACTTGTCAATCCATAACTAGTCCATTTGTTACTTAATCACTAGGCCATAAGTCATGCAACTATACCAACATTTGTCACCCATTTAGTCAAGCCATTTGTCACTCTATTATTAATGCCATAATTCTGATAGACTTTTTCGTACATAAGACATACGATTGTGTCTCGTACGAAAATATTTATATCAATGTCTTCATCCATGCTTTCGCCTTTGATTTTCAAAAAGGACATATCTTAAGCTACGTTCATGTTCCAAGTTATGTCTACACAAAATATTCTGAAGTAACACACATTTTTATCTTGAAACTTGAAAATTACGTGATTGTGTGTATGAGCCATACGCACAATACATATATTGTGAGGAGATGATAAAACTTTTAGATTTTTTTAATTTAGTGTGCTGAGGAAGAAAGTAATGGTCTTTGCAGGCTAATTGACAGCAGAAAATCCTCTCTAGAGGCATTATTACAACAGAACAAAGATTTATCTGTAAAACTGTCGAGAATGATGGAGAAAGAAAAATTTAGGTGGAGACAGGCTGATATTGGGAGACAAACTCTTACTGATATGAAGACTAAACTGGTGAGAGGAAAAGCCTACCGCAAAATGGAGAAAATCCATGTCTTAAACGATATATTAATCTGAAGCAACCTCACTAATTGTCTATGTTGTTTTATTTTATTTTGTTACGAGAGGACAAATCTGATATGAATAAAGCTTTTTTTTTTTCTAGTTAACTTTTTATTCTTCAACTAAGCACTATTGGTTTAGTTTAAGGGATAAACGCGAATGGTTCTGCACCTAACCTCCTCTTGTAAGACTGTAATTTATAGCATTGGAGTGAGAATGTCTACATTTGCATCTGGGGTGACAAATTGTTCAGGATGCATATATATCATCCTCTTATGCATTTCGTCCAACCTTTTTGGACATAGAAAATTATTTCAATGACTAAACAAATAATCCACTGTGAAATCATTGTGAATCAGAATTTAAAAAGACTATGAAGTCAAAACTTCACTAACATAACCAAAATGATAAGCACAATTTTGAATGTTAAACCGTCTAAATTGTTGAAACAAAAAGTTAATGTGGTATGCACATCAAGATGATCTTGTTTTATGATCATTAACTTTGACTTGGTCGATTATGGGGTACGCCAATATAAACTACGATTACATAATTATAATATTTCTTTTACTACGCAATTCTGCCGAGGTGTTCCGAGTTGAAACATTTTTGTTTCGAAACGAGGAAATGAAGGGGACAACTGGAAACTAGATTGTGAAGCAAGAAGCTGTTATTCAATCTATCACACATCAATTTCTATCAACCAAACACACAAGTTGAAAATTACAAGATCATTCAGGTTATGCAGCCATGAGAAAAATCAAGTTCCGGAGTTCCTATAGTTTGACTACTTTCTTGATGGTCTTCAAGGATGACTCCATAAAGCTTCCTTCAGCATGATCCTTACTGCAATCATCATCACCAGTCACCAAGGGCTTCTTCCTCACGCACTCCACTCCCTTTCTTATACCTATGATCAATAGAGAAGATGGTACTCGTCTTAAGGTTCTAGCACTCCGAGACCTTACTTCTTTCACTACCAACTTCTCTTAGATTCCCTTGTTCAGTCTCAGTCTCAGTCTCAGCTTTTCCTTCTATTCTTACAGCTTTCTCCAGCTCTTCCTCAATTTTTGGATGCTTCTCCAAACTAATCACCTTTTTTCCACTTTCTTTGTTCTCAAAGACTGATTGCTCCGAAGCATTTGCTTCCTTCTCATCAGTCCACTTTCCGTATTCATTCAAGTTTTCGTGTTCAACCTCCTTCTCAGCATTCTCTAATAGCATTTGGAGCCATTTCTCTACATTTCCTTTCCCGCGTTGCTTCCTGCTCTCTTCATCTTCTTCTATTACTTGCTCGCGCATAACAGGGAATTGGATTCTCTTTCTGATTTCTTCTCCAATGTCTAATATCTGAAGCCTTTGTTCGACCGGAGTTTCTCTTTCCAATGCAACAATAGCTTTGTTGCATTCATTGTATGTCTCTCCAGTGCTACTCTTTCCCTGTATTAGCTCTTCCTCAATTCCCGCATGCTTTTCATCATCATTTGCGGATAATCCAGACTGAGAAGCTTCATGTTCCTCCTCTAGGAACACTCGCAGCTCCTTGCGTAAAGGTGTTCTTGGCACAAGAAGTCCTGGTTTAATATTTTTATCTTTACATGGGGTATCTTGCATTCTTGACCTCTTCCTTGCTTGTTCCCATTCAGACCTAATCAGTTTCTCAAGCTCGTCTCTTTGTTTGAATTTCTTGTGTAGTTCTTTCTCTGAGGCGTCACTCAGTGCCTTCTGTGCTTCAAGCCTTGCCATGAGCGCGTTTGTTGCTGCCTGGTTGAATCTTACTTGTTCCTTATAAATAACACTCCTGCAGAACATGGATAAGATTGATATTTGATGGTTCAAATACATAAAACATTGTAGATAGCATTTTCTTTTTTGCTCCAATATATAGATCTTACTGGTGCATAGCATCTCGAACCATCTTCTCTAGCATAGTCTTATAAGAAGATTGTGCCTCTGCGATCTTCCTGCATTTTTCTGCCCTTCTCCTGCGTTTTATCAGTGCCAATTCTAGGTCCTGAATCGCTAGTTTTTCTTCATCATTCTTTCTCTTCATATCACTCATTTCAACATCCAACTTCTGCATTTCAGCCTGCACTTTTTGGGCTTCTTCTCTTTGCTTGAGAGAGTCTCGAGCCATGGCAATTGCTAGATAAGGTTTCCCAACAATGTCTGGGTCCTCATTTTCTTTCAAAACACTAGGCTTTACTTTTCTTGTACCTAAGCAATCGCATCCAGAAGACAAATACAATAAACAAACCAAATCAACTTCCACATAAGAAAGAAGAAAAGAAAAGAAGAGGAGTTTCAGGAGAGGAAGGGGAGAAAATTGAAGTATGATGCTCCTGCACTAACCAATCTTGCTATTGTAGTCCAGTGGTCTGAAAGCCATTGAAGAATCATTAAAGTCTCTTTTAGATGTAACAATGGCAGCTGGAGCTAGGCCTAATTGCTCCTTGGATTCAGTGAAATGTTGTGGAAAGGAATGTGATTCCACAGTTTGCGAAGCGTTCAGTTCTTCGTTTTCACCTTCCAAGAACAAAAAAGAAAATGCTCTGTGCCTACCATGTTTCGTTAGAAAACAATGTCATGCATCTTTTACACTCTCATTTTCCCATTGAAATGCTTGAGATCTACCTGAAATCAGAATTGGAAGCAGAAAATATGGACAAAAACTGGTTGACAGAAATTCCTATCTGAAGATCCCACCATGGAACTTGAAACTCTAACTTGTTATGCTTTCTTTTGCACACTTGCCACTGCAGTATTCTCAGGTTACTTGGAACTGTCAGTCCACCCCCTGTGATCCCGATAAGCAAGCGTCAATGACACATTCATATTGGGAAGGGTCGTATATTAGTGTTTCAAAGGCGTACTTTGGCAAGGAAACCAATGATCGATGTCCCAAGCAAGAGGAGAGGCCTCATCAGCATGAGAATATATGACATTGCCATAGCAATCGACACGAATCACTTCAGGGTCAAATCCAGCATTGCTGGAAAGCAACATCAGTAATAAAAGGGATGAGATAAACGGTAACACGACCTATGTGAGGATAAAAATACGATAATCTATCTAGGTCGTTAGAGCAGAGTTGAATTGATTACCCCAAGTGATTAAGCTGCTTCCACAGAAGACTGGCAAATATTTTCGGCTTCTTAGTTGGCTTTGCTTTTGGATCAGTAACTGGGAACAATTTGTCCATTTCCTTGGCTCTCAAAACCTACAAAGGCAATTAGCAACAGAATATCCAAATTAACCAGACTACATAACTAGAACTAGGATTTCACGTGGTGATCTCTCGAACTGTCGTTTGTTGTTTAGTTTTTCAATTAAAAGTTGACATCCTCCATAACCACAAACAAAAGAACGATACAAACACGGGAAAATACACAGAATTTCATTTTTAGATTCTCAATTTATATTCCTTCTTTCCTCCATTTTTCTAGAAACCAAACAGACCTTTTATATATTTACCTTGTGTTTCTGCATTAGAAATGGAGTGAAAGTGAAGGGAGGGCCATAGTTATAAGCTACAAAATCACCATTTCTAGACAGCTTTGCATAGGCTTTTGGGTACCCAAGTCCCTCATCGACCACCATATCTTCTTGGTTGAGTGCATGATCCTCCGAATCCATAGCTAAAAATTCGCTTCTCTTCTTGATTTCGAGCGAGACACACGTACGAGAAAGAACGACTTGCCTTGAACAAGTAGTACACAGTGGGTCTTGTTTGAAGACAAGAAAGTTAACGGTCGAATTCCTTGTTTCCAATTAATTGACATTTTGCCACGCCAGCAAGTGAATGATGCCTGTTACTGAACGGCTAGACTTAGACTGGTGGGTCCATTAGATGACGGCGAAACTGCGCCAATAACTTTTTAAGACTAGAATTAGGTATTATCTAATTTAACACCTTAATTTGTAAATGCAAGTACACGATTGATATGGGTATAGAGCCCAATCGAACCCTGTTACGAATTTGCTTATTATTAATTGATATCAATCTCCTTTACACACTTGCGGGATACAACTTAGTAGAGATTCTAAAATAGTGTATGTTAAGAGATAGCAAATAACAAAAAACTTAAGTTTTGTGTGCATCATCTAATTTACACACCTTATTTTTATACATGTAATGTAAGTAAATGGTTGATGAACGTAGAGGGCAATAGAAGCCTATTTTGGGGATCTCCCATTGATTATTAATTGACACATGGATCACTTTGTCTACTCTTTTACACATTTACGGGGATGACTTTTATGAGTAAATTTTAATAGGTACTTTTAATTATTCTAAACAATGACATCTTAAATTGTTATATTAACAATGTCACGAGAAAACAATGTCATGTAAAAGTGTATGATCGTGCATCCCTTCCAAATTATTGATTTTTCGTTTTACGTTGTGTGCTTTTGCGATCCTCTACGGATTCTGATTATGCACGGTTGCACAAGACTGTTCATAACCCAAACATCTAGGTTTTCATATAAATTCAACGTTTCAGAGGCAAATGATAGGAGGAAGCAGTTGACACTGCTCTAAGATGTTTAGAGTTGATTCCAAAGCCGATTTAGAGCTTAAGGAGCAGCAGACTTGAGATTCTTATCGACAGATTAATCAAAAACACAAGATTAGATGTCTGTATTTTTAGAATACACAATAGGGAACAACCAGGAAGATTTAGAATTATGATTCCGATGTTTTCTATTTTGTTTTCTGTATATATGAATATGATTTTGTGTTCTCTGACGTATAGCTAATTTTTCTATTAGTATTTAGGCTAGATGAATCCTAGTTGAATACTTTAACATGTTTTTATTATTTTGTGAATGCAATTGATTTGATTAATTATTGTGATCCGATTATTTATTTTATGATTGTCTATTAATCTAATTTATTAGACTTTGATCTGATTTCATACTTAGTGATTGAGAAATTCTAAGTTGAATAGATCCACAATAATTGAAAAGAGTTGATTGCAATCCTTGAGATAAGACAATATAAATCTTTTGGAATAGATCAAACCTAATAAAGAGACTTATAATACGGTAACAAAATTCTATGAGTTTTAACCTGAGTAATTCAATTAGAGACCTTAGAATTAGTTGTTGGTAGACTCAAGCTTAGCTATTAGCATACCTTAGGAATCTCCACAGTCCAACAAATCAGCAACACAATTGCATGACAAATAATCAGTTGGTTAAAGGTTTTGGGGGGATTCGATGCCTAGATACTAATTATTTGATATCAGTAATTAATTTAGTGTCAAATTCTTTTCCTAATTTATGATGTTTGTTTAGTTTAATTGTTTAAATTTTAGTTTCTTAAAGTAAACTGCAATCAAGTTGTAGGCTAGATAATAGAATAACAGTAATTACTAGCACTTACCATCCTCACGAGATCGACCCATATTTGTCGATACTAGTTATAGCTATGCCGTGCATTTTTTGTATTAAATATTGACCAGCATGCTTTAGGTTAATCAAGTTTTTGGTATCGTTGCCGGGGACGATGATATTAGGAAAACTTGAATTTCATTAATCTAATCATTTCTTTTATTTGTTTGTTTTGCTTCAATTTATTTATTTTTACTTTAAGTTATTTAATTTGATTTTTTTAGTTAGGTTAATTCCTTAATTTAGACTAGACTCCAGGTCAGTTTATGACCCAGAATAACACTGAGAACTTATTTGACATAGATCTTTAGATAGAAAGAACTATATGTAGGAATCGTCGTAAAACAAACCTTAAGGAGTTTAGACTAGATCTTTGGATAGAGAACTTAAAAGTTCACACGGACAACGAGGGATTGTGTAATATGGTAAACCTATTGCGAACTGTGTTCAATTATGCTAGGCTAGAATTAACTAGCACGGAATCCAGTATTATGAGACCAACTGTACATGTGAACAACTTTGAGATCAAGCGGAGCATCATCCAGATGGTGCAATAGTCAGTCCAATTTGATGGACTCTAAGACAAGGATCTTAACGTGCACATCTCTAACTTCTTAGAGATCTGTAGTACTTTTAAAATAAATAGAGAGAATGATGATGCCATCAGACTGTGTCTATTGCCTTTCTTTTTAAGAGGAAAAGCAAAGTAGTGGCTCAATTCTATGCCACATTCATCACTAACAACCTAGGATTAAGTGGTGGAAAATTATTTACTGAAATACTTTCCTTTTATGAAGACTACAAAGCTAAGGATCAGCATCTCATCTTACTCCCAAAATGAAGGAGAATCATTATATGACACTTATGAGAGATTTAAGGAGATGTTTCAATGATGCCCACAATATATATTACCTCTGTGGATGCAAATCCAAACATTTTATAATGGGATAAATCAGAATACTAGGTAGTCAATTAATGCAACAGCTAGAGCGATACTTAAAAACAAGACACCTGAAGCGGCCCAAGAGTTGATCAAGGCTATAGCCATGAGTAACTATCAATGGTGCTCATCTAGAGCATGAGCCACCAATAGGCCATCTGGAGTTTACGAACTAGGCACAGTAACAAAAATGGCGAGTCAAGTGGAGGCCCTAAGTAAGAAGATAGACAACATTACTATGCTCCACAGCGAAGAGTGATGCAGTGTGAATTGTGTGAGCTAGATCACCCAGGACAAAATTGTCAGTCTGATCAAACCAAACATGTAGACTATTTGGGGAACACTCCAAGAAACCAAAATAACCCTTATAGTAACACGTGCAATCCTAGATGGAGAAACCACCCATACTTTTTATGGGGTAACCAAGGTTAATAACAAAATAACCCTCCACTTGGATTTTAGGCACAAACATCATAATCAAGAAATCAGGGATGGATGAGCTGATACTGGAATTTACTTAGGATTTAAAGGCGAAACATTAATAAATAGATGCATCCATCCGAAACTTAGAGATAAAATTTGACCAAATGGCCAAAATAATTGCGGAGAGACCTAAAGGGAGTTTGCCAAGCACAACTAAGATGAAAAAAATGATAATGGCAATCACCCAGTCCAATGAAAAGAAGCTCCGCAAGGAAATGACTACTAAGGGTCACTTTGACATGGTTAATGAACCCACTCTGAAGTAAGTCAAGGAATCTCAACCTTCTATTTTGAATCCCGTACAAACTAATAGAAAAGAAATGGAAGAAGAGTTAGATTACGTCATTGGCTTGTTGAAGAAACTCAAAGAAGAGTTTCCTTATGATAAACTCCATCTGTGTAGGTCAAAAGGCATAAAATTATTGGAAGAGATATCATCAAATAGAGAGGAACCAAGGAAGTTGGAGAATGAAGAGTCAACGAGGGAGAGCTCCAACGAAGTGGCAGCACTACCATGAAAACATACTGCCCCAAGGAATTTATATATTCCTTGTACTATGAGCGGTGTTAAATTCGATAAGGCTTTTGTGGACTTAGGAGTCGACATAAATTTGATGCCTTATAATTTATATAAGAAGATGAAATTATGTGAACTAACACCAACCAGGATGTGTGTGCAAATGGTTGACATATCTCTCCACCATCCTAGGGGCATAATCAAGGATGTGCTAGTTAAAGTTGATAAATTCACCTTTTTGATTGATTTCACCATCTTGGATATAGACGAAGATATAGAAATACCTATTGTCATTGGACGACCATTTTTAGCTACCACCAAGTCTCTTACTTTGATAGTGGGGGACGAGAGGATTTCATTTAGAGTATCTGATGGTAAGAAAAATCCCTTTGAATTGATGGGTGCAATCACGATGAAGGAAACTTGTGAAGAAGTTTTATAGGATTCCACTGGCAAGGATCCACCTGAGAAGCCATAAATTCAAAAGAATACTTGGAAGAATAAACCAAGGAAGAAAGGTAGTAAAAAGCACAGTCAGGTAACTTACTCATAGGTTATGAAACCTATAGTTACACTACAATCATATGATTGATTCGAATCACCATAAGCGAAATAGGTATGTTAAGCTAGCAATAGTAATAGAATTGTTGCATGGGAGGCAACCCATGATTTTGAATTTATTTTGTTTTAGCTTTTTTTAAAATTAGCTTTTTAATTTTTTTAGTGTTTTTTGATACAAGTTAAGCATATCGGATAAATTATGCATAATTTGGACTTAGCAGTACCTTTTTATGTGTTTTAATGATAATGTGTAAGGGTCGTTATATTATGGATTAATATTTGAAGTTGTATGACTCATAGAACACATTAAAATTATTTTGCACGTTAGATGCACAACCGTGCATCTGAACATGCACTTTCACAATTTAGGGTACTTTGAGAAGTGCACAGTTTGATACACAAACATGGGCAACACTGTGCACTTGCACGATACATCTAAATATACCTTAATTTTTCAAAATTTCTCATTCTCTTTTTTCCCTCTCAACACTGACGAATCTCCTCAATAAACCCAATCCATTATTTCGACATCCAATTAAGTTTTCATATCTCTTTAAGTTGTTTATGCATGATTTCTTGGATATTTTATGAGAATTTATGGATTTTTCAATGAAAAACTTCAAGTTCTTCATTTCGGGAGTTCTGGAGAATGTGTATTATTTTAGGCTTAATTATTTTCTATGATCGAATTTTATCTTCACCTAATTGTTTTTATCATTTGATTAGAGTTAATGCATATGAATTGGGTTTAAATTTGACTCTAACTATAGAACGTTGCGATTTTGTTATTTTTTGTATTTTAATTGCGATCTTTTTGTGTCGTATTAGGTTAGTTAGTTAGTTTTGATGCTAATTAAGTAAAGGCTTATGTTTAATTTCATGGGTGTGTTGTGTTTAATTGCATCAAGTTCGTATAATTTAGTTTTTCAAAATTTTAATTCCAATGTTAGGGTTAAAAGTGTCTTTTAACAATTAAGTCTTTTAATTTATTAATTGCAAAATTCTAATTTTAATTTTGGAATTAACTAGTTTTCAAGCAATTTTTAATCAACTTTGTTTAAGTGTTTAGGTCTTTAATAGTTTTAATTTTGAAATTTTTTCACTGTTTAGTTTTTCGTCATTAGCTGGTTTTCGCAATTAATATGTTTCAAGCATAATCAAAATTAAGTGTGGGGAAAAGTATACCATACAGATCGATAAGTTAGTTTCCTCATACTTGGTTTTAAACATTTCAGGCAAAGGTGCCACACATATGGCGAGAGATAGCAACTCCAAGAAAGAGGCATCGAAACGAGTCCTCTCCATCCTAGCCCCTAGAGAGGCCACAAATGTTTATGTTCAATGTTGGGGCTTAAGAAGAGAAATATCAACGACTTAAGGATAAGAAATTTGCAGTCAACTGGTATATTAACTAGAAGGCCTTAGAGCAGGTCAGGTTAACCCAACTAGTCAGGGTGCTGGTGGAGGTAGGAACATGGTCCCGATTTTTTGAAATCCTGGAACCATCTTGTAGAGAGTTGTCTCTAAAAGTCCGCTCCACATTTTCTGTAGAGAAGGGAAGTTACGATGGGGATCGTCGCAATATAGGTCGGTTCCAGCTAATAGGAGAGAGACATTAGATGAGCATCAACCATTCTCCATCACTATGGGACTATGTGACCGAAAGTACATAGAGACATTGCATTATCAATCATTATGCATAAAATTTCCATAAGGGAGGCCTACATAACACTTTTGGAGTGGGGTTAGCACAGAGGATGACTACAACTCATGTATGTCAAAGGCTTCTACATTGCGCAATCTGGCACTTACATACATACATAGTATTCTAAGTCATACATTGAGTGGTTGAGGTGATAGCTGGGGAGGATTTGGTAATATGGACGTCTTCTACCTATAGATCATGAGTGAACGAGTGCCAATACATTTGGGACAAGCTCTCGTCCAGTTTTTCTAGTGCCAAAGTGAGGACAAGCAGGTCGACACAATTCGTGTTGGACCATACATGACAAGGTTAGCACAGAGGATGGAAATTTTTATCGACTACCATCGATGCTAGAGATGACAACTATAGAGGCACTAAATTTGTCTATAATGTATAATATGTGTATGATTCATTGACATCGAGGACCTATGGGATACGTATACCAACTTACAAGGGAACCCAATTAGCCATCAGCATCAGAGCAGCCTTAGTTCTCACCATCACAAATAGGGGGACGAGCACAAGAGGAGTATCGTCCAGACCAGCAGACTATAGCTGAGCTAAAGAGATAGTAAGCAAAACTTAAGGAGTGGATTAGCAAGCTTGACACTTCTTTAAACCGGATAAGAGAGTTGATGGAATCAATTTGAGCCATCTTGACGTTGCTTGTTTGATTCCACCATCTAGAGGGGGCAACTCATCTACATCTCTTCTGAGTAGCCAAGATCAACATTAAGAGCACCCATCCTTATTGAATCAACCATGATCACACAATGCTTTAATTGCTTTGATTTTTATCTTGTCTCTTTTTATTTATCTTTTATATATGATTAATTTTCTTTTTGTTACTTATTTTTCCTTTTGGACAGTATACTTAATGATATTTTTATTGTTATCTTCTTTAGTGTTATCTTTTTTTCTTTTAATCCTTTCTTTTTCTTTTTCTTTTGCAAGGATAAGTTCCCATTTGATGGATCAAAATCAAGAAATCACCAACATCAGGAAAGTACCAAAAATCCCTCTCATTTACATATTTAATTGTATGATGAACATTGAGAACAATGTCCAATTTTAAGCGTGAGGATGGATTAACTGAATTCTTTAAGTTTATTATAATCCTGAGTATAAACTTTATTAACTGATGTCTTGAATTGGTTGAGATCTGTCTATGGTACTATATGTTATTGTTGAATATTGATTGAAATTAATTTTCAAAGTCATAGTTTTTATAATCATTGAAATTTTCAAGTTGAATGAAAATTGCATATTATTTACACACATATATACATATTTTTTAGTGAGATTTTGAGTCCAAAGAGAACATTTTCAAAAAAAATTTAGCTCTCGTTATTATTTCATGTGTGTGATTTCATGTATAATAAGATAATTCTGGAACTTGCTTTATTACGCATGTTGAGATTATATTTATGGAAATTAGAAGCATTAACATGATAAAGGCACTTACATTTTCTAACTTTTTAAAGCCTATTTCTTTAAAGTTACCATACCTTTAAATTGATCTTTAAGAATAACCACGTAGCGCCTTAGCCTTTTCATTAATTTTACCTGCATATTAACACCATTCCTATTTTTTTTTGAAAACTTGTTTATCATTCTGAACCCTAAAGTTTTTTTACTTTATTTATTTGTTTGTTAAGACTTGAATTTGTTAAAAGGTCCAATATTTATTGAATTATGGTACTGAATGCTCGAATTGATTAGAAAAAGAGCATATAAAAGAAAAAGAAGTAAAAGTAAGTAGTATCGAAAGAGTTTCATTGAAAAAAGACCTATGTGCGCTTTGTAAACTAGTTATGTAATATTTATTGAGTAAATTTCCTTCACTTAAACCCCTTTTATCCCAGTCATACCTAACTTAAGCCTTATTACAACTTACACAAATAATTTTTTTATTTTTGTTTATAGTTTGTATATAAGTCGTGGAGATGTGATTTTATTGCAAGCATATGGTAAGGATTCTAATATACATGAATTGAGAGTGTCGATACTTTTCACCCTAAACACTTGAGCATATTATGTGAAATATGGTGAGGGTGTAAAGATATATGCTTCTAATTTTAATGCAATTGTTGATGTGATTATTATTAATATTACTTAGGAAGTTAATTTAATGACAACTTGATTCTAATTGCATGCTTATTTGATTCAATAAGATACGATGATGTATAGTATGAATGAAAAGGTTGAAATTGACGATGGATTGATGTTGTAAATTTATAATTTTTATTATGGCTTCCTTGAGGACAAGCAAAACTTAAGTTTGGGGATAAGATAGATGGTTAATTGACTATATTTTTACCCCATATTTATCGTATTCTTGCTTGATATTTTATAATTTTTTATATTTGGTATTTAATGTGCTTCAAGTGTGTTTACTAATGATAATTGCCTTCATGGACTTAAAGGAGAATAATTGGGGTGAAAATGCGATTTAAAACAGAAAATCAACAATTTGGAAAAAGTGCATTATCGTGTACTTTCGCAATACTTGCCAGATTCTGATTATGCACGATTCGATGCACAACCATGCATAAGACCGTGCGTAACCTAAAAATCCAGGTTTTCATATAAATTCGACATTTTGGAGGCAAATGAAAGAAGGAAGTAGCTAGCACTACTCTAAGAGATTCAAAGGTGATTCTATAAGCGATTTAAAGCTTAAAGAGCGGAAGACGTGGGGTTTTTATCAATAGATCCATCAAAACACAAGATAAGACGTCTACATTGTTAGAATACATAATAAAGAACAATTAAGTAGATTTAGGATTATGATTATGAGGCTTTCTTTTATGTTTTCTATATACATGGATATGGTTTCATGCTCACCAATGTATAGCTAATTTTTCTGCTAGTATTTAGGCTAGATGAACCCTAGTTGAATACTTTAACATATTTTGATTGTTTTGTGGATGCAATTAAATTGATTAGTAGTTGGGATCCAATTATTTGTTTTATGATTATTTATTAATTTGATTTATTAGACTTTAATCTAATTTCATACTTAGTAATTGAGAAATCCTAGGTTGAATAGATCCACGATAATCGGAAAGAGTTTATTGCAATATTAGAGAGGATAACATAAATCTTCTAGATTATGGTCAAACCTAATAGAGGGATTCATAATACGGTAATGCAATTCTATAAGTTTTAACCTAAGTAATTTGGTTAAAGACCTTAGAATTAGTTGTTAGCAGACTCAAAGTCAGTTATTAGCATCCCTTAGGAATGTCTAGTCCAATAAATCAACAACACAATTGCATGAAAAATATTCAATAAGCCAGATACTAATTATTTGATATCAGAAATTAATCTAATGTTAGCAATTCTTTGCCTAATTTATTGTTCAAATTTTAGTTTCTTGAATTAATCCACAATCAATCCGTAGGCTAGATAATAGAATAACTGTAATTACTAGCATTTACCATCCTTGTGTGATCGACCTGTATTTGCTAGTACTAGCTACAGCTATGCCTTGTAATTACGGTATTAAATATTGACTAATATGCTTTAGGTCAACAAAAATTCAAGATCATAGTTGCTTTTGTTTTATATTTAAAATATCTCACATATGTAAGTAGATACTTAATTCTATAAAATGTTCATTTGTGTTATTAGGGATATAATCTTTTAACTGTCTCATATGTGAAAATAAAGACAATTAGTTTGTTGATTTCTTCAAAGATAACTCAATGTTGGGGTATATGTATTATTTTTAGAAAGTGAAATAGTATTAAAAGAAACAAAACCATTTAGGTTCAAAAGTTATTGATAAGGACTAAGGGGGTGCTTGGTTAAGGAGTATGGGAATAAATCAATGAGAATTGAATGAATGGTAATGGTTGGTTATTTATTATGGTTGATTGAATAGTTTTTTCATATTTCAGTTTTAGGTAATAGTCCATACCTCCCATATGTGGAAAGAATGGTTTTGATTCTCGCAAACATTATTTTTAATTTTTAATTTTTAATTAAACTATAATTAATTAAAATATAATTAAAATGTAATTAATTATAATATAAATAGTTGATTAGAATATAATAAATTAGTTAATTACAATGTACCTAATTAAAATATAATTTATTTATTAATTAAAATATAAAAAATTTATTTCTCAATATTTTTAACAAACCAACCACTATCAATGGTAATGTTAATCATTCCTTCCTCTTAACCAACCATCATAATTATAATGATGATATCTATTCTCATTTCTCACTATATTTATTCTCATTCCTATTACCATTCTCTTATGTGAACCAACCGCCCCCTAAAAAAGTACATATAACTAACATAAAAAGTAATTTAGAGAGTGTAATCAAGTCCATATAATGATATTAACAAGATCCCCATTAAACTAGGCCTCAAAAGCTAAATTCAATCAGTCAAGTTAAATAAGACCTTTAAATCTTTCTTTGAAGAAGTTTACTAATTGATAACAAATGACTAGGGGAGAATTTGGACTTTAAAGATTGCCTAAGATTAGGAAGTAGCAAAAGAACCCGATAGCTAAGGAGGTTCCAACTAGTTATAAGCCTTTTACTACCTTTAAAATGGATGCTTTTAGCAATGATGAGCTCTCTCACTACAAGAAAATAACCCCTTTTACTACGTTTTAAAAATGTCGTAAAAGGTTAGGAAATGTCGTAGAATGACATTTGCAACGTTTTTAAAAACGTCACAAAAAACGTCGCCGAAGGTGGTGTAGGGAAAAGGTTTTTGCGACATTTTATGGAAAACGTCGCGGAAAATCCTCATATTCCGCAACGTTTTGGAAAACAACAGGAAAAACTTAGATAATCCACGACGTTTTAGAATAATGTCATATATTATAATAGTTTCAGCGATGTTTCTTAAAGACGTCACGGAAACCAGCAAGCAATCTGTGACGTTTTATAAACGTCGTAGAAACCTTACAATTTGCGACTTTTAGGGAGCAACGATGCGGATTATAATTAATTTAATTTAATTTTTATAAATATCCAAAAATAAATTTATTTTAATAATTAAATTTTTTCATTCATTCGAAAATAAATTTAAATTTGATAATTATTAAATTTAAATTTGAATTTTTTCTTTTTTCTTTTATTCGAAAATAATTTTGATGCAATAATTATTCAATTTTAAATATTATTTATTTTTTGTTAAATCTGAAAATAATTTTCAATTTTAATAATTTTTTCTTTTATTTTGTTTCAATATTATGAAAATAATCTTAATTTAATTGCTATTCTAATTTAGTAATTACTTTTTAAATAATAAATTTTATAAATCTTATTTATTTAATAACTATTCAATATTATTTAGGGAATTTATCTGTTTAATAATTCTTCAAAATTTTGAGTATATCATTAATTTTAATAATTATTCATGTATAACAAGAATTTAATACCTGCAAGCAATTTAATATTTAATTGCAATTCCCAAACATGTCATAATATAGTAATTAATATAAACAATATGTC
>JAOQMP010000001.1:10574126-10589459 GCA_027563575.1 Erythroxylum pedicellare
ATCTTCCAAAACCAAAATTAGTAGGTCATATTAGGTTAATAGTCTTTTCATATAGCCATTTAAAGATAAATGAAAAGAGTCTCATTTATTAGCTACTTTATGATTAATTAAAGTAAGAAGTGATGCATTGGATGTTATTCTCTTCTTCCATTCCAGGCATAACTGAAATTAAGTGTGTAAGAAGGTGTTCTTGCATGATTTGACTCTCTCTCTCTCTTTTCATGCGTGAGTGATCCGAAATTTGCAAGAGAAGAGTCTCATTTTTGGTTCATTTCATCTAAGAAAATCTCCTCCAAACATTTCTTCTCCTCTCCCATTAAAGTATTTTGTTAACCAAGTTGTCCTGGAAGAACAAGAGGTAAATCAAATTGGTTGAGGATACAGCAACAAGTAGAGGATAGATTGACAAAGAAAAAGATTCAAAAGCAGAGGTTTTGGACACAAGAAAAAGGAGAGGATAGTATAGCGAGAAATTAAAGTTGTAGCGAAGGAGTCGGTAATATCACTATACTGTTTATGTTTATTATTATCCTTATACCATATCGTGTATAGATTGGAATGATGATTTGTATATATTGCTTCCGCTGCAAATAAGATTTCTGAAAAGTTTTGAAATTTATCGGTTCTCTCAATATGGCATGCTTTCTTTTCCCGATCCATCAATTGGTATCAGAGTTAGTTTTTAATGCATGATTTCGGCTCCTATATAGTTGATGCATAGGTTGGCAATCCTTTTTTGTATGCTGCATATTTTTATGTGGTATAAATATATATGGTGTATGTGTTTCTCTTTTCGTTGTCCATAGAAGTTAAATTTACCATGTAAGATTTCTTCATTTTGTTGTAACAAGGAGCGTGGTCTATCATCACCATGTTTCCTCCTTGGCTTCATTTTTCTATTTTTTTTATTTTGTAATGTACAAATTGATGTAATGATGAAGATGGAGTAGCCATAGATTGAAGAAATGGAGAGGTACAGGTTTCGGTGTATCCTTTTGTGCATTGGCATAGTTTCGGTTTTGTGAAAACCAAGATGTTGGAATTTTGTTTCAATGAATCTAGTTTCGTTTTTTAATGTAAAACCAAGTGCTGGATTTTTGTTTCAAAGAAATCAAGTTTCAGCTTTGATAAAATACTAAGTGCTGGTTTTTTTGTTTTAATGGAATGAGTTTCAGTTTTAATGAAAACAAGTGTTGGAATTTTTTTTCATGACAAAGATTCTATTTTATGAAAATCTAGTGCTAGAATTTTTATTTTCAAAGTGACAAAATTTGGTTTTTATAAATGCCATTACGTTTTATTTACCAATTGGGCCAGATCATGTGAACGATGAGTTCAAAGCAGAAGATCCAAGTCTAAAAAGATTATTTTGGGCCTAAAAGGCTTGTAATTACTTTTATGTTTCTAGGATGGACAATCAAAAGTGACTTAATTAGTTCATGTGATGAATGGAGAAATGAATGCAAATAATATGTGATATTACATGATTGCATGTCATTTAGAAAACTGCCAACCTTAGGCCTTACCACGCATTCATTATATATGAGATATATAATGAAATAGTATAGGATGGATAATAAAATGCATCTAGACAAAATGGTATTTAAAACTTAAAGCCCAAAAAGATTGAGTGGGAGAGGATGTTCATGTGAGAGTCCACGGTCTCTAAATGATGGCCCATTTGCATGTGGTTAAGTGTTACTATCTATCAGAGGGCATGAATGCTAGATCTTGCATGGTTTGGGTCTCCTTAAGGATAAGTGTTGGACCCCATTTCCGAAGCCCAACATTGGACATGGGATCATGAAGCTTGAGAGTGGAGGAAGGCTTAGAATTTGGAAATTTAAAGAAAAAAATCCTTCAGAAACAAAGGTGGTTCACGGCGACGAACTGTGGTTTTGCCGCGGTAAACATATTGAAGAAAATCGCCTGGACTCTTCAGAAATTTTACGCCACGGCGAGCGATTGAACTTCACCGTGACAAGCTCAAAATTTTATTTTCACCGTGACGAATTCACTATGCCAACAAAAATAAAAAGCTTCGGGTTAATTTTCACCACAGTGAACTCTTGGCTTTGCCATGGCGAAAACCCCTGAAGCAAAACCCATAATCCAAAATTTCCTATCTTACTAATGCCAACTTAAAAGCCCTCATCCATATTTATCAACTCATCCTAAGAACAAAATGGATAAGATCCTAACCCTAAACCAGTTCTCGAAAACTTAATCTCTTTTCATTAATCAGATACTTTGCGAAAAAAAGAAAAATCATAGACAAATCCAAACACATATTTCATTTATAACAAAAGATGAATGTTTTGCAAAGCTTTAATGGCATTTCAATCCATAATACATTAGTTGAGTTCGAGAACCAAAAATACAAAATACATTTGAACTAGCAGAACTTGAAATGCGACTAAAGCCTTGAATTCCCAAAAAATCTAAATTAAAAATACAAAAGTATGCCAATTCGGATTGATGCCTAAATAGGGGAAGGAGAATGGGGGTGAGCTTAAAGCTCGTGGATAATAGATTTATAATCAAGAAACAAGTAAAAACCTTTTTCAAAACTCATTGCCATTATACATTTTGGAAACCATAGTAATTTCGCATGAAAAATCACCAAACATTTATTTCTCAAAATTCTCACTTTATCAAACAATTTATGAGCAATTATAAATCATGTATGCATCAAACTTGCTAACATGTCATAAGCATATAAGCACATCAGAATGGTTTGGGTGAATCCATGAACATGATGAACTACACATTTCCACTTAATGGTCCTGTGTAGTCGTAAAACTTGACCTACTATGCAATTCCATATGGCGGTCTTACATAGACATAAACATAAGGGAGCCCATGAAGCAGCTCCGTGTCACTAGCGGGAGGGCGGGAGAAGCCTTTTCTTGGTCAACGTGCACACGACATTCTTGAATGGATTACACCAAACCCACATAACATTTAATTCATGAATCGAAAATAGTTTGCCCAAATGGAACTTTGTTGGAAACTTGTTTTTCATACACATGAGATATTTCGAAAGGAAACATCTCTGAAAACTTGATATCATAAACTTGCATCTTTTCAAAAAAGATCATTTTCAAAATCTTTTCAAAAATCATCAATACAATTTATATAGTAAACATAGAACAATTTCACAATCCAATCAAGAAGCAAATAAATGCAACATCAATTATGCTATTGCAACCATTAAGCTTCCTTGATTCAAAGAAAACATTGAGTAGCTTATTTACTCTATTATAAACATGTACCCACCTTGAATTCCTTGCTTATAAACTTGCTTAGGGATGTCTTTGGTTTTGCTTCTCTTGCCTCTCTTACCTCACTTGATTTCCTTAAATAATAACTAAAATTCCATTCAATTTGGTTTAGAAATCAGAAAGTTATATCTAAACAATTTCGGACTGTTCTTATGTTGAAACAAAATTCTACACTCAACTGCCATCCAAATATTGAGATTGTTAGAGAGTCAATTTAGATTCTATTCCTTCATATAATCTATAACCCTATGTCTCTAGTTTACAAAAAATGAAAAATCAATCAATTTTGATAACCACACCAAAAGTTATGCTCAAAATACCAAAGCATGTTCGTGTAGGAAAAATTGAGTTCGCTCCAAAGACATGTTTTGCTACTTTTTCCAGTTTTTAACTTCCCACGTTTCACGTAAACACATCTTAACCCTAAACCATCTCTTATACTTCATTTTCAACCTGATTCCAACCCAATATCATTCACAACAAATTCACAATCTACTTTTGATCATTAACCAATCACTAAAACATTCATATAAACCATTTATCAACAACTTCCTACATATATTCACTTTATTTTCACTTCTAACCATCACTAAATATGCTTTATCTAGCAATCAAGAAGGGTTAATGCTTATACTTACTTGTTTTAGCCTCAAATTCTTTCAGTTCTTAAAGAATCTCCAAAACCCTAGCTTTTCTCTTCTTCTTTTTTCTCCTTTCTCTTCTTTCATTCACGATTTTGCTTCTCTAAAATATAAGACTACAATTACTGCTTTCACTAATACCCGAAATGAATGAGCAAAGTCCACTATGCCCTTCAATTTAATGCCTTAACCTTTTAACCATTAGTGATCTTCTAAAAATGCCCCTTATGCATTCTTAGTTCTTTAATTTAACTTACACCATACTATACTCTAACTTAATCTTAATTTTTCCATTTAATACTTCTAATTCCATTAATCTATGTTATAAATCCTCCTAACATTGACATGCTAATTAAACTCCAAATAAAATGGTTTATCTAACAAGACCACAAAATTTATTTAGATCATGCTTAATAAAAACAATAAAACAATTTAGGGCCCAATACAAAAGTTCTCCAATTTCCAATCACTGAAAATGTTTGGTTTCACAATTTGCTACATATTTTATTTGCTAACGTGTCCACGTACTGTTTCACAAAAACTGTGGAGTTGTGGACACAACCACTACTTGAGCTAGAATATTTGGTGAAGAGGATGGTTGTAGAGAGCTTGGATGTTGAGAAGCACTTTGATATTTTAAATGACTCCACCACTTACAGTCTCAACGTTTAGAAATATAACGTACCACCAAATGGTGAAAAACAAATGGGATTGACTCCTAAGCAAGGCGAATGTCCACTCGGTTTCTCTTTTGAAGAGCACTCTTAATTCTTTCAAAGAGCTATCGGTGTTAAATATTAATATTCAAAAAAGCTACTTCATGATTTCAAAAAGTGCTATTCATCTATCAAATTCTTTGGCAGTAGCTACTGGTAAATTAAAGCAACCTCCTCTCCTCTATTTGGGTTTTCAAATCTCATCTAGAAGACTAAGGTATTATGAATGCACTCCTCTAATTGAAAAAATTCAGAAAATACTGAGTTTATGGACAAATAGAGCCCCATCCTATGGAGGGAAGCTTCTGCTCTTAAAGTCAGTTATCTCTTCAATGCAGAATTATTGGTGTTCTTATCTATTTCTTTCTAAGGGAAAAAACAATTGAAATAATGATGAAACAGTTCCTATGGGGGAATAGGAATGGAGAAAAAGGGAAAGCAAAAATCAGTTGGAAGAATATTTGCCAACCAAAAGAAGAAGGGGGATTAGGACTGGATTCAATAACCAAAAAGAACATATTACTCATGACAAAGAGAATCTGGAGAGTCCTTAGTGAAAAACAGCCAATGTGGATCAAATGGATTCACATCTACATATTGAAAGATGGGAGCTTTTGGACATTAAGACCCAAAGATAGTTATACTTGGTTCTTTAACCAAATCCTAAAAATGAAGGAGGAAGTGCAACAGAATATCTCTTGTCAAAGAGGGTTTGGAGAAAGATTTTCCCTATGGTATGATAATTGGATTGGGCAAGATGCATTATTTCAAAACCAGATGACAAGAACCCTACTGGCAAGGTTTCCTATGAATACTAAGCTCAAAGGAATCATTACAAATGGAGTATGGTCACTTTCAACAGATGAAATTAGACTTTTATCCATTCCATTGTTCAGAAGTCTTAGAGAAAATGGTACTTATGTTTGGAAAGGGATTCCAGTTTTAGAAATCACTTTTAAGGAAATTAAAAAATTGAGTGAGGGAATAGTTAACAGGATGGAATGGTACTCGATGGTCTGGAACAAGGTTCTTAAACCTAATACTAGTTTTCTACTTTGACTTGCAATTTTGAACATGAGCAGCATAATGGATAGGCTACAATTCCTGGCCACCTCAAAGATGTGCACTCTATGTAATATAAAGGATGAGACTAGAGACCATCTTCTCTTTGAGTGTGATTACTCTAAAGAAATATGGGCTAAAGTCTCAAGACTTAGTATGAAGGATCCTATATCGAACAAACTATATGACATACTACTAGAGTTACCCCACCTACCAATATCAAAATATGACAAATCAGTGATCCTACTTTCAGTGGCCACTTGCACTCAAGAAATTTGGAAAGAGAGGAACTACAGGAGGTTTGAACAGAAAACCACTTCCCTACCCTCTATTATTGAGCTTATAGTAGCTAGAATAAGAGAACAACTAATTTCAAACTAGTTTTTCAAACCAGTTGAACTCCCACTGTAGCAAAAGAATAGCTGTCCAATAGAGAATCTTGCCCCGATCCTAAATACTACAATAAAGCATAACCAAAGTTCTTTCTACCTACAGTTTAAGAATGTTAGATCTCATTCATTAAGGAAATTAAAAGACAAAGCATGGATCTACAAACTAAACAAGGAAGAGGAGCAAAGGACACTCCTAATAAAAGCAGAGAAGATCCTCCTCTCAGCTTCGACTTAGCTACCCCTAAATTAGATTGATGAGCTATAATGTGATCAAAAGAGCATAAAAGAGTTACCAACTTAGGAGAGAACCTCACAGACAGCATCACTCACGCATTTGGTGGGCCATATCTAGAAAATTAGGGCATAAGATCAGTTGCCCTAAAATGATAAAAATTGAAGAGATTCAAAGGAAGAGACTTACCTAGGTTATGATCCTTGTAGATCGGACAAGAATTGAGAAGAAGAAAGGGACAAGCATAGAGTGCATCACTCACATAGATGGTAAGCCATGTCTGGAGATTTAGGGCATAAGATAAGTAAGCTAAATTGATAAAATCCGAAGAACTCTAAATGAGGAGACTTACTTGGGTCAAGATCTATGGACAAAGAAGGAGAAGAAGAGTGCCAGTTCCTCGTCAGTTCTTCACCACCCCCAATCGAGAAGGTTTTGAACGTGGATGAGAAAAGATGAGAAATAGGGATTTCGTTATACCCAATTTAGATAGTAAAAACCCAAGTTTCCTATGTGTCGTTGTTTAGTGTTAAGACTATTAGTTGTTGGCTTGTATGCGTCTTCATTTAGTGTTAAAGCTTTTATTTGTTGGCTTGCTTATGCGGTAGATGTTAGAGCTACCTAGTGATCCAATGCACCTTGGCTGATTCCTTAGATGTAAACCTTTTATTTTTAATACATTTTAATTTTTCAAAAAAAAGGGATTGACACCTCGCCTAGACAAGCGTGTGATAAGCACATTGTCTGATATTCAGTGTGATGGGCAACAAACCGAAGACGGGGAGTGGAACATACATGATCAAATATCCCCCTTGCTCCTTTGTCGTCATATTTGGCGAGGCCTTTCATGTAAGTCTCATATCAAGCGCTCCAATTCAAGATTCTGAATTCTTCTTGTTAAAAGATCAAATTTCCCATCCCAACGTGAAGCTCATAGCCTTTTACATGATTTAGGCTGAAGAATATCGCTCGTGTAAAAAGAAAATGTAGTAGCAAGCATATGCATACAACCTTCAACATTATTAAAAATCTGTCTATTGTTAAACTGAGTCTCGAAAAGACATATGGAGATTGTATTAAACTTCATTTAATTGATCTTCAAGCTGCAAAAAAGTTGATTTCTTACTGAATATTTTGAAAAAGATGGTTTGGATAGCTATTGCCTAGCTTCGTAAAAAAATGATTAAAAAATTGTGACACTTAACTGCACTAGCACTTGAATATTATAGGCCTGGACAAATGGTCGTGTGAAACCAGCATATCACATGGTGGAAATCAGCCAAGGTAATCGATGGGGTTGTTTCTACGACTTAGCGACCATTATGTGGTAAAAGCCCCAGAAGAGCTTGTGGATGAAGAGCATCCTATGCTATTTAAGCCTTTTATTTATGATGACTTAATGAGACTGCCCCTACCAAAGCTATCAAAATATTGTTTGGATGCTTATCGGGTGATGTAATAAGCTACCAGCTTTGTCTGTACTGTGAACTCAGCTCGGTTAGTGCCTCGCTCCAATTGCAAATGTGGGTTTGAGACCCTCATTCGTCAATAAAGCAGAGAGATATCAAAATGCGTATCTCTCATACTATAATAACTTTACTGTTTTCAGCTGTGATTAGAATAAAATTGCTCATTAATACTCACCTTGCAACTGATATATATATACACACACGCATTGTTTGGCATCCAAATTGATTATGTAAACCCTTCTGTTAGTTATGTCTCTTACGATAGTGTGTTCTTCGATTTTTAACTGTATTCAAAGCAAAATAAAATAAATTCAATCTTCAATATTTCATAGTGCAACTTATACCTACAATATATATATATGTTTATAATAACTAATCCATTATTCTAAAGATAAAGATAAATTAATATTAAATAATTTCGTAAATCAAGAAAGATTTTAATTAAAATAAAATTTTCACATGGCCAATAATTCAGCATTAATTGGCATCTAACTCGTCACATAAGCTTTCTCAAACTCCTATAACTATAACGGTTTACATCGATTAAAATGAGGTAAGATTTAGTTCAAAAACATTTCATAACTCTATAACAACTTTACCGATATTTTAAAAACTGAACCTAATATGTTATCGGTCAAAGAAAATGTTTAGAGTTTAGAGGTTCAATGAGCATAGCTATAAAACTAGTATATAATAAATAAGAATAAAAATCATAATAATAAATAAAAATATAGTATAAAATAAAATACTTTATTGAAACAAAAATACACTAAGAATGCCTATTAATATATAATAAATCTAATAATTTAAATTAAGATTAGATCTAAAATAATAATAAAAATAAAAGATGTATTTCTATATCATCATTGATTTAAAGATTTATAAAAGTTGAAATAAGTTTAAAGAAAGTCAATAGGAATGAGTCTAACTTTATTTTAACTTCTTTTTTGATGTTCTTTAAATATACTCTTTATAGTCTAAATATTATTTTTAACACATTCTTAAATTATTTTAAAGAATTTTATTTATATATACTTATTAATAATTTAATTTATTAAACAAATTCATGATAAAAATAATTATTAATTTTTAACAATAATTATTTAAAAATTTTCAATTAATATAAGGAGATAAATAAAGAACCTAAATTTTGACAAATATAATTTAATAGTGAAATTAAATAAATTTAGTACTTTAAGGATAAAAATAGTAATTCATTTTTAAAATAATAATTTAAAACAAAATTTTAATTAAAATATAAAGAGATAAATAAATAATATAATTTATTAATTAAATTGTGTGAAAGACTTAAAAAAGAAAAAATTCATTGAAAATTCAGCTTTCCTACATTAGACAACGATGAATATAGGGTTGTGTACATTGAGAGACGAGGGAGAAGTATATTGTTTTAGGTGGGTCCTACATTAAAAAACTGGTGGGTTCCACTTTCTTTAAAAAGTGAATGAGTAATTTATTAATTAGTTTTTAAAGAAAATCGGGCACTTTTTAAGAAATAAATCGGCTTGTTTTTATTTAAAAAGGAGACTGGTCCAGTTTGATTTTTAAATCATTAGAGTCAATTATAGACAACTTACAAAAATTAGAGTGATTAGAATATGAATCTTATACAGAACTAGTCACTAATCATATTAATCTCAGTTAAAACAAACAAAATAAATAAAACTAAAGAGTTGATTGAAGACAACTAAACTAATGAACTAAGAAAAATAAAAAATAACTAACGAAAGAAATCAATAAAACAAATGTTAAGTATTTGGAGTTCATTTATATAGAATTCCAATTATTATGCATAATTAATTTTATATATTGCAATAAAAATTCATCTAATGTATCTATGTTATACATAGAGACACACAGATTTATCTTATTAGGTAACTACCCTAGGTTGATGTGTAATTTAACCTAATCAAACTTATTAAATATAATTAATCTATATAGTTATAACTAAAGTCTAGGATATTATCGTTCTTTAGTGATAAAGTATTTATTCTCTTAGTATATGGATTATACTTCACCTATCAGTCTTTCATATATTGCCTAAGATTGAATCTATAGTGTAGCCAATAACAAATTCAACATAAAGATTAAAGAGAATAAATTCAATCAATGAAGTAATAAATATGTTTAAATAATTGAATAAATCCTTACAAGGTACATCTCAAACCTTAAATAGATTTTTAGCTACCAAACATAAGTATAACTAAATAAATACACATCAATCTTAACATTGCAAAGAAAAGTAAAAGAAAGAGAAATAGAAGATGTCATCAAATTCTTCAATCCTTGATACCAATATTCCTTTAATGCCAAGAAAAAAGAAAACTATGAAAGACCTAACAAAAGGTGGCTATAACTAGCTAGAATCCCCTTCAAAGTTTTCAAAGATAAGTATTCATAAATATGATTACAATAGTAAAGTCCTAGATTGTTTGAACTGAAAAATCCCACATCTTTATCTTTACTCATTTGAACATTGATGCTTGATAACTTTCATAATTAGTGTCATTCTTCTTTTGTTTCTCTCTTATATAACTGGTTTTAGATTAACTATAGTAGTATTCTTGCACCATATATCAACTTATGGACCCTACTAAAAGGTAGGTGCACTTATTATCCTTGGGTCCTCCAAACTCTCCACTTTTGAACATATTCAAGTTAGATTTTATTCCCCATGTCCTCTATAAAGTTATTGTCATTGAGTTAGCTTTCTAATGACTCTAAAATATCATTAATTGGATAAGTTTGGAGAAAGTTATTCTAAATATCCTGTTATTTTATCAAATTTATCTCCTACAAAACAATGAACAAATAAGAAAATATATAACAAGATCCATATAAAACAAATTATAAAAGTGCCAAATAACAAGAAAATTAACCCTAAATAAAATATGGACATATCACATTCTCCCACACTTATCGCGTTACTTGTCCTTAAGCAAATACATCCTAGCTACTAACATAAACTAAACAAACTAAAACATGAATAATTCCACTTTCTTAGGTGTATAGTAACATTTAGCATATGTCATAAGCCTTTTAGCCCCTAGGTATCCCGAGGAGAGGAGTTATAGTCTCCTAATAGTTTACTTAAATGCTACTTACAGATATTAACCTAACGTCATTAGTGAACTGAAAAACTAATAACACAAGTTATACAAATTCAATTTTTAAAAGATTTGTAAACTTTAAAATTGAGATAAAGTAAACATTATTTCACCTCCACTATCAAGTTTAAATACCATGAATTGGCAAGTCCTCACAAGATATCATTCATCCACACTAGTTTAAAATTTGGTGAGGAGATATCATCGTCTTTTAATTAAAATGAACTTACTATAAGCTTGAAAATCATTTATTCTCAATTACTAAAATAGATATGTACAATCAAATATTAAAAGGACTTTGATTAAGGTTGTTAATGTATGCTAGACATAAAGTATTTTGACCACTATTTTCATGATGTATTGCTTGTATAATGGATGATCTTGAAGGCTTTGATACTTAATTTAAGAGTTTTTTTTTCATTTTAGGTCTTATTTTCATCCATACAAGGAAAAGAAGAAGAATTATTTGAAGTAATTTTGAAAGATTTTGAGAAGTATCATATGATATGGAACCAAACACGAACATTTGTTAAGGGTATTTATCCAATGTACACATTCCCCATGTTGCCCTTTTGGATGAAAAACATAGTACACTACAAGTTTCTATGAATGACATATTGACATTTTCTATTTTTGAAGAAATTTATAAAGGATATGACTAGTTATATAGATCTGTGTTTGAGGTTGTGTACCTAATTAAAAGTTAGGATTTTTGGTTTTAACAAAAAAGAATTTCTTTAACCAAGAACATATCTTAAAGTCACTTTGAATCTATTTGCATTAGTCTTGATCAAGAGTTTGTCATTATCTGAAGATAGAGGAAGGATCAAACAATTGTTTTGAGAATTTAAGATTCAAGAATCTTGACTTGGCTTAAAGCCAACAGGTCAAGCCTAGTTAATGCAAGTTTTAGCTTAGTTCGAGTCTAGGAGTTTGTTTGACAGTCCAAATAACCACCATCTTTGGCCATAAAATGACATTGTTTTTGTAAAACTCTCCAAGATGATATGATTTTGATCTCAAGTTTAAGAAATAGGTCACTTCAGTCCAAATAACCAACATCTCTGGCCATAAAATGACATTGTTTTTGAAAAACTTTCCAAGATGATATAATTTTGATCTCAAGTTTAAGAATAAGTTTTGATCTCAAGTTTAAGAATAAGTGACTTATTCTTAAACTTGAGATCAAAATTATATAATCTTGGAAAGTTTTTCAAAAACAATGTCATTTTATGGCCAAAGATGTTGGTTATTTGGACTGTCAAACAAACTCTTAGACTCGAATCACTTTAAGCCAAGTCAGGAATTATATGTTGTAAATCTTATTAATAGGTACATGGGGTGTCTAAAAGAGCTACATCTTCTTACTTCTAAGAGGATTTTTAATACTTGAAAATTACAATGAAATTTATGTTATTCTTTAAGTAGGGGAAAAACAGCATATTTATTTGATTTTATTAATATTGATTATAGTATACATTTTGATAATTCCATACTAGTTTACAATAAGTTTTTATGCTTTACTTTGGAGTTATTTCGTAGTCTTCAAAGAAACAATTATCACTTTTTTCAGCAACCATTTATAAAGTAATTTAGCTAAGTAAACTACTTGATAATTGCATTTCAAGAAACAAGGAGCAATTATATTTTATTGTGACGATAATTTTGTCATCAAAAGTTTTTGAAAATTATGTTTTAAATAGAAAAAGCAAACACATAAATATGAAATTTCACTTTCTACGAGATATCACAAAAGATAGAATTATTAATCTTTTCAATTGCAAGAGTGAAGATCATATTACTTACAAAATAATCAAGTCATTGAAATTGCCTAAGTTTCAGAAAATAAGAAAGTTGTCCACTTGATAAATCTTATTAGATTGAAAGTTTGAATATCTTGAGTTTAAGGGAAAGTTTAAGGGAAAGATTGTTGAATAACAAAGTCAAAAATTGTTTATTATAGTCGGCATAGTTTTAAAATTGCACCATAAGCGGTTTACTTCCTAGATTAATGGAGTCTGTTAATAATGACTAGTGATGGTCTAGTCTTTTAGCAAAGTTATCGCAGAAGGTGGATTAGGATTACTTCTGTGAATTGGTTATTTAGTGATTTTCTTGGATTTATCGGACGGTGTATTGCCTGTATAAATGCTGCAGAAAAGCAACTGCATGCCGTGGTCGTGAACTATTGTTTACTTGTCTCTGTGAGCATCATCAGTAGACTGTAAACATAGTTTTGAATCTACCATATAAATATGCCACCTGATTTGCATGCCATGTTCGTGATCCAGTAGTTTGTGCATGGAGGAATTGTTCGACAAAGTCAGAATGCATGGTTAAAATAAACAGAATGAACTCTAACTGGTCGTTTTGCAACAACAATTTTCAAGAAGAGAGGAGCCTACGAAAGTACTTGATATTTTGGCACTTGAAAATTGAAGTGCTTAAATTAATAAAATAATGGGACAATATTTCCTCTTTCCTTTTCTCTCCCGCTCTTTTTGGTTGTTTTAGTGTGCAATTTGAGACAAGGATTAGGAGCATTACTATTATAATCTGGACCTTCAGAATCAAGGACACGGCGCATAAGCCAACCTGCCATCATTCTATCTGGAACTTGTAGCTCGTGGATGCGATCACTACTAGCTAGAAAGGAAGAAGGGCTTAGTGTTTTGTTTCAACTGAAATGGCTCTTACTTGTGTATTTGTTATTTATTTTGGAACAAGAAAGAAAAAAGATAAGGGGAAAGATGAAAAAAGGAAGTCAAATTTCCAAAACTAGCACGAGATAACATTTGAGATCACGTTAATTTTTACCAATCTGCGGACAAACTGAGAAACTAGGTTCTCATGTAAATTTGGAGCATAAGAGTTGCTTCCAGATAACATCGTATAAACTGTGCTAGATCCATGTTTGGCCGGTGTTCACTTTATCACATGACATTCACTTTATTGATGATTTCATTTAATGACAACTAGATCTACTTGGTCCCTAAACTGATTCAAGAAACAATATTGCTGGTAAAAGTATCAAGGTTAGCGCTCGAAGACTTCTGGAGGAATATGAATCTTCTGTCCCTGAGCCTAAAACATCAGAAGAAATTTCAGTCAAAGAAACAAGAAATAGGAGCAAGAACAAGAACTTGAAAGTTTAATGGCATTGAGCTTCACCCTCTTCTTTTTATTGACGTGTAAAGGCAACAGAGTTGTTACCTTAGGCACTCATTTGGGATGATTAAAGAAACTCTTCCGTCGTCTTCTTTTCTTTAATCATTGATTCATGCAAACAGAAAGACACTTAAATATTCAAGAGATAAGCAACAATACCATGCCCAACTGAGCCAGAAGCAGGAGGAGCTGGTGCAGGTAAAGATGATCGAGGGAACCCGAATCCAAGATTAAAGCAGTCTGCTCCGAATGAGCCTGTCAGGCAAAACAAGCATTAGATTGCATCTACCTCCCTTATTCATCTATTCTTATATCGTAGGTGCATTTTCAGCAAATGAACATCCCATAAACTGAAAAATCAAATAAATGAGACATGTTCATGACCCTGAGTTCTTAATTGGAATAATCACTTCCTCCAAAGTCCTCACTTTAAAAAGGCCATGGTTATGTCATAATAGCTAGGATATTCTTGCAGATTCTCTTCATGTTTGCGATGCTAATTACACATATTTGACATGTCCGTGTAACGAAGATGGTCTTTCTAGAATACTGAACCATTCGATTAATGAAACTGACAAACATATACTCCCTCAAGATTCAAAACTATTGGAGATAAAAAAGTGAAAGTGTCTCACACTCTCGAAAACAAGCTAAGTTGGTCTTATTGAAAAGATTTGCGGAGCCTTCGTTGCACTCGCATATGTGATCACTTCCATTTGCCCTGCAGCTCCCATCTCCACACCAAACAAGATTACAGGCTGAAGAGAAGAAAAAATAATTTGTTGTGTTGAAAAGAAAAAATATCTCAAATAACATGAAAGATGATGATTGATCTCTTATGTTCATTACGGCTTGATATGTTAAATGGCGCTGGTGGGAGAGAAACCGGAGGCGGTGGTGGAGATGCATCACCACATTGAAAATCAAGTGTGCCTGAAAAATTAAAAGTATCAAGTGGTTATACAATATGATATATAGGTTGAATGGTCGTAGGAAGTTGAACTCTAATGTAGGCTCTTATATGAATTCAACACATTTATGCCACTTGAAAATAAACCTAAATAACATCAAAATCCATAGTGATAAATGTAAGTTTATCTCATTATTAACTAGTATGGTTCATTAACCCTACCATTATCTGCTGTTATATGCTGTTGCCCATCTACTCAACCTTGAGTCTCGATGATGGCCAGGGACTTGAGTGTTTAGTGGGTTTAAAGATGACGGTCCTATCTCCTATCATC
>JAOQMP010000001.1:10589559-10613244 GCA_027563575.1 Erythroxylum pedicellare
GTACCAATTTTTATTGTAAACTTGTCTTACTAATTTAAATCAATTAAAAGTTCAATAATTACATAACCATTTATTTAACAATCATAAGGCAATAGTTCTTTTATAATCAAGATAAAACTTGTTTTGTAATAAAATTAATTTAATGTTAAAAGAACTTTAAGAAAATTTTCAAATTATTTTAAATCTAATTATTAAAAGGGTGTATTTTAGCTATAAAAAAACTTAAGAGTTGAAATTTCCAAGTCAAATAAAGTACGAGTAAGAAAAAATAAAATTATTCTTTTTCCAACAATCATCGTAATTTTTTTTAGAAAATCATTGTAATTTTTATTATACCTAATCTTTGTCATTTATATAAATAAGCACTTAATCATTTGATAATCTTGTACATGTAGGGCATTATGTATAAAATGCTTTATATAAATCCTTTTAATTATTAAGAGGAAAATGTTTTAGAATTTTAAAGAAAACCCAGTAATCTCCAAACAAACTTAGGGAACAATTGAAATTCCTTAAAATCAATTTTTTAGCAAACGAGAACATTTTATCAAACATTTGGTAAGCATTAACTGACTGATTCCTCATTCAAAACAAATAACAAATTTTTTTCATCATTTTCCAACAAATACACAACCCATCATTAATAATAAGTAATTAATAACCAAAACCAAAAACAAACTCCATATGAACCAAAAAATTCAACCCAACATTCACACATTATTGGAGAAAGGAGAGGGCGGAGAAGAGGACACTACCTTCAGTTTGGAGTGACAGAAAAGACCACGCCGGAGACACAGCAACTCGACAACGACAATGCACCTCCAGACGATAGTAAACGAAGACTCAAGTGATAGATGGAGGAGGAAGACGCAGGCACAAGCGCGGGGTAGGGGGAGGGCTTTGGGTGGTTTAAATGATAACTAAAATGACGTCGTTTTGGTTTAAAAACCAAACGACATCATTTTGGTTATCATTTAAACGTTTAAAACTTTAACAAATTGACATCATATGGTTTAAAGCCTATACGAAGTCATTTTGGTTATCATTTAAACGTTTAAAACTTTAACAAAACGACGTCGTATGGTTTAAAACCTATACGATGTCATTTTGGTTATCATTTAAATGTTTAAAACTTTAACAAAATGAGGTCGTACGGTTTAAAACCTATACGACGTCATTTTGGTAATCATTTAAACATTTAAACCCTTCATCCAGAACGACGTCATTTTGTTAGAGCTAAAAGTCGACGACTAAAATGAATTTTTACTGACAGATTTATCGATGGAAGAATCTGTCAGTAAACCTTTTGTCAGAATTTAGCAACGAAAATTTGTACTGTCGCTAAAGTAATATTTCCAGACAACATTATCGACGTCTATACTATTTCATTTATACAATCTTCAATCCCATGCCTTATATTTCTATAGAACGACAATTAAAAATTCTTATCCCTCTATGTTGCATCTATGGACATCTTATTGTTAATACCTTACAGCCTATCGTTTAATTATAATTTAGTGACAAATTAATTTAAAGGCATTCTTTATCTTGTACATATTTAGATGTATACGATAAACTCCATAAGATAATTATACATTGCAAATATAATTGTGATAAAATTATAATTATTAGATTCATATTGCAGTTATGTATTATTACTAAATTGTTTTTAGCCACTGTTCTATTAAAACTGGACATTAATAGAATGTAAAAAGACTAGAATATGTTCTGTTTTTCCTTATAAAGGAAGTAATCGATCTTATAGACAAAAGTATAAAGATATTTAAACAAACATATGGGTATTTGTTAGAGAACAAGTTTACTAAACTGACTCCATATGAGAAATATATTTGAAACATTACTTGTATGTATATGAAAATTCTCATTGTAATGATTGTATAAGTGATCCTTTGACTTAAGATCCCCAAAATTATCTTGTATAGAGAATGCTGTATTTTGATACTACTTATGACATGTTATATTTAAGGGTATTTCAATTAATAGTCATTAGATGTAGCATAAATTATATAAAGGTAGTTAAGTAATCAAGATAGAATCATCATCCTAAAGTAATTAGGATGAATGTTTCATTATTTTTTATTAGGAAAAATAGTTCATCCCTATAAGGTTACTCCCTATAGGATTTATTATTGTTAGGTTTATCCCTGTAAGGTTCATTCTTGTAAATTTCATTCTTACTATATTCATTTATGCCTTTTTTTAATGGACGTTTTCCCTATAAATATTGGACCTGGAGCTTAAAAGCACCATATCATTCCTAAAGTGTTGTTCATACCTCCGCAAAATTTGTTCAAAGGTGAGTATTTTGCTTATATCATTGCTTAAAAAGGGGTTTTAAAAATATTTGTTAAAAAGCATATAGCAAAAATAAAGGACAATAGAAAAGTAAATAAGAACACAAGAAGTTATTAAAGAGGTTCTACCAATTGGGTATGTTTATGTCTTTGAGACCAAACAATGAGTTCACTATTAAATAATTATGATGATAATTACATCAAATTTGTTTTACAATAATATGTTTATATGTAAATTTAACTTGTACAATTTTACTCAAATAATCTCTTTATTAAGCTCAACCTATTTTAAACATGAGTCTAATAAATATTAAAATCCTTTTAGAGTTTAAAATTTATTTAAAACATGCTTTTTATAAGGTTTACTATTGTAACATGGTAGTGTCCTAATACGTAGATCTTACTTTCTCTTTCAAAAGCATGCACATTGTGACACTATATAACTTTTAAACCACAATTTAGCTAAATTTCTCCCCAATTACATAATTAATTACTAAAAATGTCTTTAGTCTAAAAAATAATGTTCATTAGTCACAAAACTTATCTATATATGCATAACTATCCCAAAATATAGCATTCAAAGTATATATAATAAAACAATTGTACTAAATTTGATTTGTTGGTCTTACCTAAACTCCATACTGTCAATTACACACATTAGAGTTATCGACAACCTCTCTTTCTCCTAAAAATATATTGTAGCAAAAGGTGAGTTGCCTACTCTGTAAAGGTAGCTGGATCGTACCTAAACTCAAATAATGCAATATATGGCAAAGATAATCAAATGATAAACTATACGTATATTAATAAAATATATAAGCAATACTTAACCTGTCCAAACATTAGATAAATGTCTAAAATCCTATTATTATTAAATATTAATATAAAATTATATTTATTATTACCATTTAACTTTTATCTTTTGATTAACTAAATTAACTGAGCCTTGTTGAACCTAATAGGCTTACATTCCATGGTCTAACTCATTTCTACTTATCATAATCACTCACTATGTGAAAATATAATCAGATATGTAAATATCGATATAGGTACCTCAATCCCTCAATTTTATCTGGTACCCTAAAATCACTTCAATACCTAACCATCGACATAGGACAACCTTGAGACCCAGGATGTCCCAGTACCTACTCCACAGACAGGTACTTAGCCACAACTGACTCATATCTCAACAACTCATAATATTATGACTAGCAAATATAATTATCCTAAGCAAGCCACAAATTCACAACTTTCATAGTCTGTTCTCAGTCCATTATAAATTAGTCGTTAAATAATTTAATCAACATGATTGATCTTTTAACGTTAATATTCTTAATTATACACATGCACATCTGAACATTTTAATTATCAAAAATTTCCCTTAAATTATTATGCAATATACACCACAACACGTAACAAAATATAATCACTGAACATTTTGTACTTTGTCAATTATTTATTTAAGAAATAAATTCTTTAAAAATTCATATATTTAATTATTAATCAATCAGTTAATTAATTGCTGATTCATGATACAATTCACCATAAAATAATTTATGAATAAAAATTCACAATTTTATGAATCATATACAAATATAAAGGTACAATTTAAAATTATCCTTACTTGATCTCATGATTCAACTATTTGATTGGTCTAATTTACTCCTTAATCTATCCTTCGGGTCTAAATATTCACAAAATTCTATTAGATTTAAGTATTAAAAATTCATGTTTTATCTTCACATTTTTTATTATTAAAAAATACCTTCTAGGAATTAAATTCTATTTTTGCCCTTAAATATTCATATTTCCTATTTTACCCCTTAATTTATCTTAAAATTTCCAAAAAATACCTAATTTCCTCCTTTTTCTTTTTTAAAAAAACTTTTCTTCTTCACTACCCCAATATCAACCTCTTCTCTTCCCCTAATCTCCTTCTTTTTCATTTTTCTGCCACTTTTTCTCCATTTTCTTACCCAATTTCATCACAATTGTTACCACAAATAACCATAATATAATTCCAACTAGAAACCATTTTAGGATGATTCAAAATCATTAATGAAAGGGATCAAATTTAGTTGGAGAATTCCTTTCTTATCCATATGAAATTCTATACCTTTCTAATAGAGTTTTAAGTTGTTAATCTCTACAATTTCCCCTAGAATATATTGCAAAACAAACAAAATAAGGAAATACATGAGAAAAAGCTTCACATGTAAGAGAAAGATGTTGTTTTGTACACTACCAGTTGGAAATATGGAGAAGAAAGATAAGGAAGGTTGTTTTGTTGGTTTCAACAATCTACACCTGTTGTCCTATATATATTTCTTTACTCCTTTCTTTTACAAAAAAAAAAAAGAATCGATTAGGTTAGGTCTTTAAAGGATTGGGTTTGTGGGCTTTATAGTTTTCTCCCTACAAAGAATTTCATCTTCAAAATTAAATTGTTTACCTGAAGATCTAAACAAATGAGGATACTAACATCGAACCTTATTTTTACTTCCTAAATGACCTCTCTCTGATAACGATGATGACATCATAAAAGTTATGTCATTGTAATCTGCTATCTCCTTAATTTCCAAATCTATCTATCTAAGATCGCCAATGGCTCCTCTTTATAAATCACGTCCTTTGCAAGCTTAATCTCAGACCTCAATGCAATATGAATAGGATTCAATAAATATCATCTTAACATCAACATATGAAACATATCATGAATCTGCAATAACTTTAGAGGTAAGGCCAATCTGTAAACTAATGTCCCTAAACGTTATATAATCTTATATGGCCCAATGTATCTCAAACTCAATTTTCTTCTCCTACCAAACTTCAGAATCCCCCTCTAAGGTAATACTTATAGAAATATCATATCTCAAACATCATACTCCATCTCTCAATGATATTGATCAACATAACTCTTTTTCCAATCTTAAGCTACCTTCAAGCATCACCTTACCACCCTTATTTTCTTCACTATCTCCTGAATCAACTCTAGTCCCTCCAACAATCTAAAACCACCCTCTATATCCTAACATATCGAATCTCTACACCACCTACCATATGATGCCTCCAATGATGTCATACTAATGCTAGTGATAATTCTTATTATATGAAAACTCCATCAAAGGTAGATATTTATTCCAATTACCTTCAAAATTTAGCACACAAGCTCTTATCATGTCCTCTAATGTTTGCATTATATGTTTTAATTGTCCATCCGATTGAGCATGAAATGCAGTACCCAAATTCAACTTAGTCCCTAAAGCTATCTATAAACTCATCTAAAATCAGGACGTATATCTCAAACTAGTATGTCTGATGTATAGGTAAGAAATGAGATAATTTAGTCAACCTATCCATAATCACCTAAACTGAATCATGTCTACATCTGGTCCTTTATAATGCTACCATAAAATCCATCATAATCTTCTCCCACTTCTACAACAAAATGGCTAAAGGTCTTAGCTACACATCTCTCTTTATTGCTGGTCATTAGTAATAAGGTCTCAAGTTCTAATACATTTTCGTGGTACTAGGATGTATAACAAACTTCCTTAAGAATCTCTTCTCGTAATCCATCTTTATTTAGTATACAGACCTATTTCTTAATCATCAACACTGCATATGCTCTCACTGAAAAGTTAGTCTCCCTAACTTGTTGCACTCTCTCTCTAATCCACGCCAAATATGAATCATGAGCCCATACCTCTCTAATCTTATCTTCCAAATCTAGTTGAACCTATAATATTGATAATAAACCACCCACATAATCAATCTTTAATCTCACTTTCAGTGCCCTCAACTCCACCAATGATGTTCATCCGCTCAAACTAGCCATCACACCTAAGCTTTTCTTACTCAAAGCATCCACCATTACATTAGCCTTTTTCGGAAGGTAATCAACAATATAATCATAATCCTTCAGTATCTCGATCGATATTCTCTGCCTCAAGTTTAACTCCTTCTTAGTAAAGATATACTTTAGGCTCTTGTGATTTATAAGGATTTAAAATATCTCTTTATACAAATAATGTCTTCAAATCTTAAAATCATATATAATAGCTGCTAACTCTGGATTATGGGTGTGATAGTTTAACTAATGTGATATCAACTGAAGAGAAACATACGCTATCACTTTCTTATGCTGCATCAATATGTACCTCAAGCCTACCCTTGAAGCATTACTATACAGCTTAAAACCTCCACTATTGGACGGTAGCAAAATTGGTTTAAAAGTTAATCTCCACTTAAGCTTCTTAAAACTCTCCTAACATTGCTTGGCTTACTAAAACTAAACTCCTTTCTTTAACAGCTTAGTCAATGGCCTAGCGATTATAAAAAATCCCTCAACAAATCTCTATTAATACCCAGTAAGTCCCAAAAAACTTCTCACCTCTTATGCATTTTTAGGCGACTCTCACTCTATATTGACTTTACCTTAGTAGGATCAAGCATCACTCCCTCTCCAGATATCATATGTCCAAGAAAAGCTACTCGTTCCATCCAGAACTCACACTTAACTTGACATATAACTGTTTCTCCATAAAAAATCTATAACAGATTCCTTAAATTAATAAACACTATCATAAACTGATCTTCATACTCCTAAAAAGTTCTATTCATCAATTCCATAAATACAACTGGTGGTGCATTCGTCATCCTAAAAGGCATCACCAAAAACTCTTAATAACCATACTAAATACAAAAAATTGTCTCCTTAACAATTAATTTATATGCTTGTAATCTAATTCATGCTTTACTAGAAACTTCTAAAAATATTTGTTTTCTTTTTACAAAATTCTAAAATTGTGTTCGTGTATATGAATCATACATAACAAGATTGATTACACACATTTATGTCATTATTACATAAATTTTCCATTTCAGAATGCATAATTATATGAAGGAATAAAATTAGATTAATTCAAAAGGCTTAGCTCTCTCTATTAACTTGTAAGTTTTTTTATAATATGGAAGTGTTTGTAATTTATGTTTTGTACGAATTGTATCCGATGAATGAACTTGCTTATATCCTTAATAAATTCTTCTCCCTAAGAAATTTTTGCCTTGGAATGCAAATCCACTTGGATGAACGGGGGAGTACGGGCTTTGTTCTTTTGTGGATGTTCCATTTTTATTAATTTAGCGGTCCTAAACCAAAACATGTATAGGAGAACAAAATTTGGCATATCAAACTTTGTAGGTTAGCAAATTTGTTTTACATTTCATATACATATAGGTATATATATATATATATAATAGAAGTGGAGGGCTACTTGTTAGCATAAAAATGCTTATTTCCTTTACATTGGAAAATTTTAATTTAGGTTTTATTTACTAGACCAAAAAAATATATAAATTTACAGCATTTGACATTTTTATCCCCAGTTCTAATAAGCTGGATTATTACTTCGTAATAAAAAGGACTTGACTTGGTCTAACATGTCAAATCACGCCTATAACTGTTTTTTTTTTAATTTTTATTTTCAATTATAAGGAGCCCAACGTCCATCCCCACCTCACACAAATTGAACCACCATCTTGTAAGATTGGGAGTCGGAGTACCAATGCAATTCCTCAGTGTTCAGTTGTCAAACGCTAAAGCTGGATCCGAATTAAGTTTAATCATAACTTTTGTTTACTAAATTTAGGTAATATATGAACATTAGGGACTTAGTCAGTTTGTACTATACTTTTTAGATTAGATTTGAAAAAATGGTTGTCAAATTTAAATCAAATTTCAAAACATCATTAAATTTAAATTTTCAATTATGTTTATACATTGATGTTGTGTGTTAATTTGAAATCATATTAAAATACCATGTTATTGAAACAATATCATTGATACATAAACTAAGAAAATTATAATGACAAAAAATCTTTGTCAATGTTAAAACATCATACCACAATTATAAAATCATAAAAATTTAAATATAAAGATATTTATTTTAATGTTAACAAAATTTTAAAATATTTCATTTTGTTCTTATCAATGAATATATATATATATATATATATATATTAAATTATGATATTATTATTTGCATATATTTTTAAAACAATTGATTGACTGACCTAAGTGGAATTTCATTTAGATATAAAATATAAAGAATAGATTATTTCAAATATTTTAATATTTAAGAATTTTATAAAAAGCATTTCAACTTTATTTTTAACAGTAAATAATATCATTTTTAAAAATTCATATCGGTCTATCTTAATTAGTGTCATCTTTTTAATTAAAATTTTATTTTAACATATGAATTTATATTACAAATAACCTACATACCACCCAGTAGTTACAAAATTACTTGTATATATTTCCATCCTCAACTTCCAAAATTCTCTTTTTCTCAAATTTTAAAATAATTTTTTCAATTCTTTCATGTCAAGTAGAATCTTTTATAACCCTAATACTTATAAATGTTTTAATTTACGATCAAAAGATTTTGAAGTAACTAAAAGATCATAAATTTGAGTCACGAAATAATATATTTATAAAATATAAAAACAAAACTATGTATAATTAATTTGTTTGCCTCAACTTTTACAAATTAGGAAGCTTTATTTACTAACCTTATCATCGATTTTATTGAAAGTACCCATGACGTCAGTTTAACAACTAATCTCATGGTCAACTTCTAATGCTCACCAAGTTCTCATGGTCAGTTTGGTTGGAAGAGCTCAAGTCCATAGCATACCATCTTGAAGATGTGTTAGATGAGTGGAATACCAGAATCAGTGGACCCAAAATTGAGAGAAAGCTAAAAAATTTCCCGCGAACAAAGTCGGTACGCCTCATTTCTTTATGTTTTTGTTTCAACAGAAGTGTTGCTTATAGGGATATTGGTGTTAAGATGGAACGTATTAAGGAGAGGTTGAGTAGGGTTGCCATTGAGAAAGACAAGTTCCATTTTGCACTTGAAGGGAAGAGTCGTGAAGAACCGGAGAGACTAGAGACCATGTAAGTGTATCTCATTATTAACTAGTATGGTCCATTAACCCTACCATTATCTGCACTTATATGCTGTTGCCCATCTACCCAACCTTGAGTCTCGATGATGGCCAAGGACTTGAGTGTTTAGTGGGTTTAAAGATGACGGTCCTATCTCCTATCATCACTGAGCTTTTTTGTTAAACACACACCATCTATCTTGCTCTGGAGAGGATAGAAAACGTGGACCTTCAACAACAACTCAGATCTCTACGGTGGTGGCAATGGCTGGAGGTATAAGCTTCCGCTTCGTTTTATATATATTACGTGATATATATAGATGATCCGTATGTATGTATTTGTCCATTATTGTTGCGTTATGCATCGCTGGAGAGTTTACAATAAATCCTAAAAATCACAAAAATAATTTACAGACTAACCAAGGTTTCCAGCGTCAACGGTCCAGCATTTCTGAAGGAAAATATATAGATAAGGTGAAAATAGAAGCAGAAACTCACAGTTGGGGACAATGCAAGAAGGAAACGTCAAGGGACCAAGTTGCATCTTTTCCCAACCAGTATTACACTGGCAATCAAAACCAAGCGCAGCTGATCCATTGGCGACACATGTTCCTTGTCCACAGTTAATCAACTTACATGCAATAGGAGGTTCTGCAGACACCCATAATCAATCAATAGCAGAAAACATCCCCAAATTCAGTTCAGTTCAGTATATCTCACCAACAAAATCCAAAAGTATCCCACAAACAAAAGAAAGGTAAAAACAAAGGTTGAAGCTTTCAATCTAGTCAAGAGGAATACACTAAGTTTGATCACTGGAAGAACATACCATCTAATGGTGTTGCTGTCGACGTTTCCAAACCGACTGTTGGATTGCATGTGAACAGAGTGAAGAGAAAGACATGGACAGAGGTTAATATAAGGTTCAAAGTGTGAACTCCCATTGTTGTGGAGTAGGATAAAAGGCAGAAGCTTTGGAGATGGAGGTTCAAAGGAGCATTTATACAAGACATAGTATCTAATAAAAGAAACCATAACTTCACCTAAATGGGGCCTACCCATTTAAATCACCTTGTGGTCGGCCATTTTAGGTGACTACTTCAGCAGTCCAAGAATTTGAGTCTTTTCAGTTTCTATTTTTAATATTTTTAGTAAAATAAATTAATTCGACAATTTCCTTTCTTGCTTCCAAAATCCAACCTATAAACTGGTATATGAAATCGACATTTTAAATGGTTCAAACCTCTTTCAATTGATTATAACGACAAGTTTATAAAAAGTATTCATGTTACTCTTGGTGTTTATACTAAATATGTTTAATCGAGAGGTGGCAATAATCTTGAGGAGGAATTGAGATAATGATATCTCTTTTTTATTTCTTTGATAAAATATATTTTTTCTTTAATTGTCAAGTTATTGTATAAGTTCTCAATCTAAGTCAATGGTACCATAAACACAAAACAATGCACTCAGATTTATTTTCAAACTATTACGACTGTCCTTTTCATTTGCTCGTCTCCAAGACAATGACTGCAGACAAAGAACATATAAGAATAATATGAATATTATCAATTTATATGATCTTAATGAAGCAACATCCAATTCACGAGCTAAAAATTTATCTACTTCAATATAGTGAAGTGTGATGCGCGTTTGATTTGACATCCTAAACTATGCAAACTTTACTTATTATTTTAAGCTCTAGTTTGTTTTAAACAACAATAAAATACATCTTAAAAAATTGGATATTTTTTCAATCCTCCTTTGTTGTAGCAGTAAAAGCCAACAGCTAACAGATCAAGTATGGCCGGTCAACTTTTCATTCCGTGTTGTTGTTTCCTAGAGTGACCAAGTAATGTCAGACCAATCAGGTTTCCACAAGATCAGTTTGATATTTTTTTTTATAGGACTTTCCGGGAGACAGGCGTCTTGCAGACATGGGAATGACTAATGGCCATGGGTACAGAAGGAGAGTTTGTTTTGCTTTTCCATTACAAATGGTTTGGTTGTTTGTTGTTCTTTGTAGTTAACGAATGTGGCGAGGCATGCAATGTGAGAAGAGAAAAGCAGGGTTAACATCAATATTGTATTGTTTTTCATTGGCTTTGGGATAATGGTCAAATTAGTTGAAGAGCAAAGCAAGGAAATTATTGGAAGTTGGAGGTCTGATGGCATCCAAAGGGTCTCTCTCTCGAATCAACAAATACATAGTCATTCACATTTTTATTGATGTTTGCAAAACTGGGTTGCTGCAAGATGAGAATATTAACCTCTTTTGCAAATTATGGCTCAGCATGCTCCAATCTAGATGTAGATCATCTTGTCTACACTAAGAGATATAAGCTAACCAAGAAACTTTTGCAGTTAACTTAACTACTTGTCTTTAGCAAGGTAGCCAGAAATTAAAAGATAAAAAGTAGCAAAGTTTGTATTAAGTCAATATCCTTGATGTACTCTTGAGACACCTTACTGAGTAAATTTTGTGTTGCATGATACGTTATATAAATTCAGGTAGGTTTACATGCCTAAGATGCACAATAATGATTGATCTCATTCGTAGTTCCAATTTCTTTCCATATCAGAGGGATTGCATTTTGTTGCTTCCGTCTTCTACAAAGGATGATAATGAAGAATACCTGGATTACAACTCTTCCATGTCAAGTTCAGCAATTTGCTTTTATGCTAATTACAATGTTTCTGAGGAAAATGAACTACACTACTTTCAGCCTTTAGTAATTCAGAATACACACACTGCAACCCCTTTCCAACAATCGGATTACAATCAATCAAATGAAGAACACCAGAAATTACAAGAAAATTGCAAGGTAGCAGAGAGGAGGGCCGCTTTCTAAGAACAAATCTTGCTGTTCCAAATTTAGAAAACCATTTTTCATGCTTCTCAATGTCTGCTTGGGAGACACTTGCGTGTACCTTCTCCTCAAAATCACACATTGCAACTGGATCCTTTCAATCTCATCCTTAGACATGTTCGCGTTTTTCAAGCTACATTTAAGAAAGCATCACGACACACATCTGTATCCCTCTATCCGACGAGCTACTTCAGCAATGATTACGTCAGCAGCCACCTAAAAATAACAGCATCATTGGTCAAACACTAGCATTAAGGCAAGCACTCTAAATGTACATCAGGTTGTTTAATGTTAAAGGAGATTCATAACAGAAGAATAATTGTTTTCAATACTATGGCCTTCAAATAAGTGTCTGTAAGCATTTTGCAAACATACCTCAACAGTTTTAGAGTCAACGTTCGTATGTGCTTTACGACTCAGCAAAATTTGGAAGTGGAATATAAATACGCTTTTCCAACCTCCTCCTGTATTTGTCACACTAAATTAAACGAAACAAGAATCATTAACCTGATGAGCTGCATAAATGCGTTTCCATACATCAACCCACAGCCCACGGGTCATTCCTAGGTCAGGATAAAGTAAAACAAAAAAAAAAAAGATCCTAATGAATTAGCAATATGCAAATACGAAAATTTTAAAAGTATATTTTTATTATTAAAATTTAACATTCATACATTGGTGATTCAAGTCACAAGTACTCTTACTCAACAAAATACTAAATGATCATAACAATAGCTAACGTCATGCAATTGTCAACGTTAATAAAATCACTAAAAATAGTAACAATAATAAAAAATAATAGCAGCAACAACCGAACAACAATCTTAGATTGCAAAATACCAAGAGAATTGTGCTAACAAGCACACAGATGATTATGAAAAATAAATTCTTTGCACATTTCTATATGCAAAATTATTAATAGTAGTATCAAAATTAATATCGTCTAACATATCCTTCTCGATATATAAAATTACTAAACCATTTAACTTTTTTTGTGACATTAATGATCATAAGTAGGTTTTTAATAATTTTAATTTTGAAAAACTTCTCTCAACTGATGTTATAAGTACAATCAATAAAATTCGATAAGCCATTGAAACATTTAGATAATAATCTACAAATTTAAGAATTTCAACTGATGACATTAACTCATTTGGCAAAGTCATTGCAACATTTTAAATTATAAAAAAGGTCATCTAAATTCACATATGACACATTATCATGAGAAAAATAGTTGTAAAATTTGTGTACTATTCTCTTAGTTTACCATCATCCAATGATCTCAACTTCTTTGAATTAAATAGGAATCTAAAAATACTTTCAAATGTCATTAATTGTTCAAATATATTCTTCAACGAAGCAACTGCCATATCCACAACAACTAAAAAGTAACTAACTTTAAAGGAACATTAGTTGATTGTGTTTCTCTGTCATGATTATTTTTATCAAATTGTCTTTTGGTAATAATACAACATTTAATTAGAAATGTAGGCTCTATATTCATCTTATGTGCAAGACTTTTGGCAATATTTATACTAGAGGCAAACCCTCTATTTGTATATTTCTAAAAAAATACCATCACACTTTCAAATTGCTATATGGTAGTGTTAATACACATAGATTTAGACTACAAATTTTTACTCACCATATTAAAAGTAAATAAAACATTATACCAAATAAACATACCAAGCAAAAACTCAAAACTCTCAAGTACACTAACCAAACTTTCTACTTCGCTCTTTGACTTGGCATTATCACAAATCTAGATAATTCCATCAAAGCCAATCTTATTTGAGGAGCTTGAGCTTTAATACTTTTTATTCTACTCTCCCAATAAGTGTTAGATAATGATTTTATGGTTAAGCCTAAAATATTATTAAGTAAAACTTTCCACATTTTAGGAGACATTGAAAATAATGCGTATATGTATTGCATAAATCTAAAAAAAGAAACAACTTTAACACAAGAATGTGTCATATCACTAAGATTAATATTAAGATTATGACAAGCACATGACATATATAATGCTCTTGAATTTATTTCAAGTAATTGCTTTTGAGCTCCTTAGTGTTTTTCGTTCATATTAGAACCATTGTTATAACCTTGACCCTTTATATTATGAAAATTATGATCAAGAGACACAAATGAATTCAATAATTTATTGAAAAGTCTCAATCCAGATTCATCATCTACCTTTAAGAACTCTAAAATGTACTCCTCTATTTTTATTTTTTTTATTTGACATATTCACACATCATACTAACAGACTTATTTGTTTATGATGACTCAAATATAGGGTACAATCAAGAATAATATATAAGTGTTTTATCTCTTTAATGATCCTTATGATATAACTTTTAGAACTAGAAATCAACTCATTTTGAATTTTGTGACCAAGATAATGATGATGAATTTTATTATTTTAAATATGTCTAACATGATCTTGCATTATTGAATCAAATTCAGTAATCAACTTAATCAATCCAAAAAATTTACCATTATTATCTTGGTAAAGTTTCTCATCGGATCATTGAAAAGCCAAACTATATTTAATAAGACATATCAAAACAAAAACCATTATTATCAAAACTTGTCTTCAATGTTCTATCTCTTCTACAATTTCTTATTGTAAATCTTTATCAATTGTTCAATTTTTGCTCACTCTTAATCTAATAAGAGGAAATCCTTAGTGAAGCATAAGCAAAACCCAAAGTTATTTAATCTTGGTTTAACCAAAGAAATATCCTCTTTTCTTGCTCAGATGGATTTGATAGATCTTACATTTACTGGACGATTATTGACATGGACTAACTATCAATAGGGAGACTTGCTCATTAGGAAGAAATTGGACCATTGTCTAGTCAACTCGACTTGGTTGCACCGGTTCCCCCTATGTCCATTTTAAAGAAAATCTATCTTCAGATCATTCGTACATGTTGATCTAAAGGTTGACAGTTCATCGAACAACAAGTTCACTTTTTCGATTCTTCAATGGATTAATACAAATTGATGGATTTATGGATGTCATTGGTTGTTGCTGGAATATTGAGGTAGCTGGTTATATAGCCTTTCAGTTCATGCAGAAGCTTAAGATGGTAAAAATATCCCTAAAAGGGTTCTTATCTCACAGGCACTAAGCCCTTATATCTCTCAAAGAGAATCTCACCCAAGCTCAGAGAGATTGCTATGACTCTCCACATGATCTTGTTCTCAGATCTGTGTAAATTCAATGCCTCCAAAAGTATTAGGAAGCTTTTAACTTGGAGAATTCCATTCTCAATAAAAAAGCCCGACTGAATTGGCTGAAAGAGGGGGATACTAATTAAAAAATTTTCCATTCCTCACTACTTGCTATGTAGAATGTTAAGAGGATCAACATGTTTCGGGACAATTCAGGAATGGAATTCATTGACCATAACCATCTTTAGGATATTGCTAATCAACACTTTCTGAACCTGATAGGAAACGATAACTCCACAGCTTATAGTCTATATAGTTTGCAACTGTTTAATATTTCAACTGACTAAGAACTCCAGGATTGTCTAGTTTCTCCTATTACTATTGAAGATGTGAAGATAGTTATTTTTAGTATGCATCCTTCTAAATCCCCTGGTTCAAATGGCTTCTTAGCACTCTTCTTTCAAAGCACTTAGGACATCACTGGTAAGTTATTCACTGATGTAGTGTTGGAATTTTTTGCAACCTCTAAGATGCTCAAGGAGATGAATTAGACTTTTATTTGCTTGGTACCTAAGAAACACCATCCTCATATCCTAAATGGTTATTGTCCCATCTCTTGTTGTAACATCTTTTATAAAGTGATTTCCAAGCTCCTTACCGAAAGACTTAAAAGAGCCATTTGAAGTGTCATCAACCCAGCTCAAGGAGCTTTTCTTCCATATCATAATATTGATGACAACATTCTTTTACTTCAGGAATTACTCATGGACTACAATTCAGGCAAGAATATCAGAAGTTGTCTTATCAACATTGATTTTTATAAGGCTTTTGATATAGTAAGTTGGTGATTTATTCGTATTTGTCTGGAACCTTTGCAATTGCCTTATCAATTTATTGAATGGATAATGTTATACATTCAAACCCCATTTTTGAGTATCTTAGTGAATGCGATACCCACCAAATCTATTTAGATTGCTAAAGGAATTCAACAAGGGGATCCTTTGTCTCCGTATCTATTCACTCTTGTCATGGAAAGGTTTCTTGACTAACATCTACACTGATATTTTGCAATCGTAGTTTTAAGTAACACTATAAATGTAGTGTTCTCAATCTCTCCCACCTACTATATGCAGATGATCTTTTAATTCTTTGTGGTGCTAATCCTCACTCTTTGACTATGATGATGAAAATTTTGGAATTATTTGCTAATTGGTCTGGTCTTTAACATAACTCTGAAAAGAGTTGTATTTATGTCTCTCTACGGATGTCAGGAACATTACTGATAGACTGGGGATTGTGGGGCTTCCTCAGCATTCTACCCCATCTACTTACTTAGGCGTGGTGATTACCTCTTCCAAACCAAAACACAATGATTACTTGCCCCTTATAGAAAAAAATCAAGGCTAGAGTGAATGCATGGTAAAATAGATTCCTATCCTATGTTGCTCATCTCACACTTATCATTTATGTATTGAGCAACTTGCATCTATACTAGATGGTTCATATTGCATTTCCAAAAAAAAGTGCTTAAAGACATTGACTGAATCATCAAAACTTTTTTAGGTTCTGGTAGGTCTGAACATACAAAGAATGCGAACGTAAAATGAAGTGAAGTGGCCATTTTGGAAAAGTTTGGGGGCCTTAGAATTGTTTCCATCTCTACTATGCAGAAAGTGCCAATAGGTAAAAAGCTCTGGAGACTCTATACAGATCATGATGCCTTTTGGGTTAAATGGATCCATACATATTACATCAACGGTGCAAATTTATGGCAAATCTCTAGTACTCGAGAGTTTTCTTGGTTTCTCACTCAAATGATGAAGCTGAGGGATTTTTGTTTATTGTTATAATAAGCATAGAATTGGAAATGTGATAACTGGCTCAACTTGAACCCATTTATCTCAATCCTTAGGTACAATACTTCACAAAGATAATTCCTTTTTCTCTTAAAGTCTCATCTTTGATTATCAATGGTCAATGGAGAGGGAATTTTAGAGGCTTTATTGATTTAGCTCAACATCTCCATAGTTTAGAGAATGTGCAGATAGGTGACTCTATTGTTTGGTCTCCATATCTAAATGGTCAATTCTCCAATAAATCCTTCCATAAGATACTTACTCAAAGATTAGAAGCAGCTCGTAGGTCTTCTCTCTTATGGTTCAAGGCCATTCACCCTAAAGCCTCTTTTATAACCTAGCTAGCGATCAGAAATAGACTTCGGACTAAAAGTTAATTGCATGGCTTGATGGATTCAAGTTGTCTATTATGTAAATTGGCTATTGAGGGCAGGGACCATCTCTTTTTTCTATGTCCTTATTCGACATCAGTCCAGAGCAGGATTTTACACATGGTACCAGGGTCATTGGCTATACTTATACAAGGGATCATACATTGACTTGGCCATTCGGAACTTTGCAAAAGGTATGCCTAATGTAACTATCTAGAAAGCTACATTTTCTACTTCTATCCACTACCTTTGGAGGGAACGCAACAATAGACATTTTTCCAGCTTCAAGGAGAATCTATATTTCTTAGCTAACAAGATTATCAACTGGATTAGAGGGGCTTTTCTTACAAAATTTTTTTACATGTTTCTCTCTCTTTTGACCTGAGATGTCAGTGGTACCTTTAATGAAGATTTATGTGTTTCATAGTTAATCTCTTTCTGTAATTTACTTGTCTGAATAGTGCCTGGCTTAAACTCACTGTAATGTTGACATAGTTTTGTCTATAGTCAATCCAATATACATTTTCCTAAAAAAAAGGTCCTTATGATAGTCGTATGCTCAACAATATTCTCATGTTCTTTGAGTCTCTCATGAACATGCTTCCAATATCTAAATCCTTCATTTTCTAATGGACTTTGTTTGCAATTAAATTTAAATAACTTGAAATAAAAACAATATACTTTATCTATATCTTTAGAGTAAACCAAACATTTTATATCACTAATCTCTCTATTACTCAGTTTTCTAGAGTAAGAATAGTATGAAACATGTTGAGAGGTATAGTCTAAAGGAAGCATAGGTTAGATAATAATGGAATGATTAACCTTGTATAGATTGGATTGCATTAGTGTAACATGTCTTATAACATCCATATAATAGCCTTAATCAATATAATTAAATTTTCATAATAATGATAATTTAAAAAATTGATGTTTAAAATGAACTTTTGACTTATTTTGCTATAATATTAGGTTAAGATGTTATATTATACCAAAATAAAAGTTTGATAAGATTTAATTTAAATAAATAAATTTTATTAAGTTTATGACTTTTTAAATTATAATTCTTATACTATTAATAACATATCACTGTCAATATATTTAAACATTTTAGGTTATGAAATGTAAAAACATTTTTTCGTAAATTACATGATATCTATTATTTTAAGTATTAATTCACAAATTCATGCATTGTAAGTTATAAATATTTAAACATCAACTAAAACATGATTCATGTGCAAGCAAAAGGTAGCACATAAACTATAAAATAGTCTTTACTAAATTTGGGCCTAGCTTTTAGATGACCACATTTGTTAATTATTCATTTAATACTTACTCGTTCCTAAATTGTTAGTATCAACTTCTCTTTTAATACGTACTAGGCTTAAACTTAGGTTTATGCTTATGCCTATTGTTTGGGGTCATTAAAGTAATTACATATTATTTAATTAACATTCAATTCGAATTTATATACTTCATTTATTTTTATAAAAATGTTTGTTATTTAATGTAACAATTATTTTTAAATTATGTTAAATTAATTTAATTAAAAAATTTGTACATAATATATAAATTATCAGTTATTACATAAATATCTAGCACCAAATAGTAAATCTTTTAAGTGCTAAAAGAGAGGTGGGTCATTATATATAGTGGATAAAGATATGATATGTCAATGAATGTACACTTTCTTTTAAGCAAATATCAAATATTACGAAAAATGCCACAATAATTATATTTTTAATTTAAAATTTTAAAAATTTCTACTCTCCAAAAATCATCAACGCACATAACCCTTATCCCAAATATGTTTCCTTAAAATTTATTTTAGATTTTTTGGTAGAAAACATTACATAATAGAATATGTACATTAAAGTATAAAGGAGTCGTCGAAACTTTTTATTGAAAGTTTGAGTTTAAATGAAAAGTCAAAGATTGAAATTCCAATTATCTTTTATGATCAAATATTATTATAGTAATAAAACATATCGTTATTAATACAAATGTTAGCATATATCTCTAACAAATTGATCTTTAAATTTCCTTTTTTAAGGTCTAATGTGTAGGTGTGTATATTTATCATCCTTTAACTTACATAAATGTGCACATCTGAGACAATGAAAATAAAGAATATAAAAGAGAAATATAAAAAGGGCATGCTCTTTTCTTCTTAACCGTATTGAAACAAAATAATTAAACCACCTAATTGATGGTTAGAACCAAACTCCTTTTTAGCTTTATTCAGTAAAGCTTATTATTCAGAATAAGAAACTCAACCACATATTTTTTCTTTTGAGTTCCAATAAGGTAAAGTGCCAAGAAACCTTTTAATATATATAAACATCTTGAAGCAAGTTTATAAAATTTTTAGTTTCTACCCCTTTTAATGAACAAATTTATTAACTTCTAAATTTTCATGTCTTTTAACAAATAGATTTACCAATTTTTATTTTAAAACTATTTTAATGAGTGGGCCCCTATAAATCTAGGCCCTAGGCATGTGTACTTCCTCCCATGGTTGGCACTGCCCACATTAATAGAAGAAAAAAAAGGGGCAGCCAAACCTTAGGGTGTCATTAATGTCCCACGGAAGTGTGTAGTTGCCAAACTCATCACTATTTTCTTACCACCATCTTCATTTGTGGAACTATCGTTTATAGCATATACCTCAACTAAAAGCTCATGTTTGACCCATCTAGATGCTTCATGCTCCCCTGAAGCTCTAAAAAGGAAAAATCCTAGAAATACTAGTTCAGAGACTTTATAATCACTTCACTTTCCCTAAAGCATTTATGAACATAAATCATGCAACAGTAGTTGCTAGGTATCTTCAAGTGAATATGTAGTTGCATGTCAATGTATTTTGGTAAGAATGAGGAGTGAGAAAGAGACTTAAAGGTAGCTCCATTGAAACTTCCATATCAAAATATTCAAGAAACCTTCAGTGGCCATTATAACCATGAAGAACTCAGACACTTATAGTTTTACAATAATAGAATTTTCATTTTTAAATAATTCAAGTATGTATATTTTCAGTAAGATACTTAGTATATGGAGTAAGATGATTCAAATGACAAAATGTGAAGAACTTACCCCGAATCATTGCCTAAAGAATCAATCTCATTGATGAAAATTATACTAATTGCACAAGCTCGTGCTAGATCAGAAAAATACCAAACCATAACCTTGTTTCGTAAAAGGATGGTTAAGTTATCGCGTAGGTTGGTTTCAAAAAGAAAAGAGTAAAAGGAGAAGCACACTGAGAGATAAAATGAGAATTGACATTATCATTTCATTAATGCAATTGTTGTTAATTTGTTACACATAAATAAAGACGTGATTATAAGGACATAAAAACTATTTCTAATTTTAATATTGAGATTACTTAGTTTATTAATTGATTTTCTAGTTAAATTTTTTTAATTGTTTATTTATTTATGCATGTTAATTTATTAATTATTTCTAGTGTTTAATTTTTCATTGTTAGTTAATTTCACAATTAATAATGTAGTGAGCATAATCAATTGTAAGTGTGGGGAGAAGTGTACATTTTGTAAATTATATGTTCATTTGCTCACACTTATTAAAGTTGTAGGCATAATGGCAAGCTCATAACGTTAAAAGAAGACCCCAATGAAGATACAACAAGGCGAAGGATCCTCCACTATAATTTAGGCGTTAGAGAGGTCATAGATGCTACTGTTTAATGCTGGGGCCTAGGAAGAATAGTATTAGTGATTGAAGGATAAGAATTTTAGCAAACAGATACATCGATTAGGAGGCATTAGAGCAAGTTGGCTTAACCTAACAAGTTTAGGATCTAGTTGCAATTGATACATGGTCCCAATTCTTTGAAATCATGGAACCATTATATCGAGAGCTCACATTAGAGGTACTTTCTATATTTTTTGTAGAGAGAGGTTGCTATGACAGGGATCGTCCGAACATCGTCCAATTTTAGATGATGAGAGAGATGTACCAGATGAGCTATATAGAATTCTCCATCATATTGAATCTTTATGATTAGGAGTACATGAGGAAACTAGAGTACCTTACATTACGGACTAACTTTTCCTATGGATTATCCCCTTGGCACTTTTGGAACACTATCAACACCAAAGATGATTATGACCACAGTAAGTCAAAGGATTCGACATTATGACATACAGCACTCAGATACATCCACGGTATTCTGAGTCACACGTTAAGCAGTCGAGGTGATAATTGGAGAGTTATCAAGAATATGAACGTGTACTACCATCAGAGTGAAGACCTGAAGGTCGACACAATCTATGTTGGACCTTATGTGACCCAACTGGCATAACTGATGGGTCTATTTGATCCACTACCACCAATGCAGTAGATGAGTACCATGGCGACACTTAACTTGACTGTAATGCATGCGTATGGTATATAGACATTAGGGCCCACAAAAGAAATTTACAGATTTATTAGGTAGCCTGACGAGATGGTATCGGAGGGTGGAGATAGAGAGGAGCAATATGTAGCGAAGCAATTACCATAATCATAACCACTGCCACTAGAGAGGGAAGATGTCATTCTAGAGTTGGATACCTAAGAGGTCTTATAGCTATGTTACAAAACTTGGCTTAACTAAAGATAACCTTATTCGAAAAATGGATGGGCCAGCTTATGGGAACTCAATGGACACTCTGACTTCAACTAGAGATGTCGGTTGCATGATTGGGCAAGCTTCAGTCTATAGTTGGATAGATGGGAGAGCTTATGTTTTTAATAGTGGGTTGTCTAGGCATTGAGTTCCAGCCTCTACCATCTATCGAGGGCACTTCCTCAATAGCTCATCCACCTAATCAAGATCATCACCACTAGAATCCTCCTTTATCAAACCAGATAGGATCACATAATGAGGGAGATGTTTAGCCTTGTATAGTTTTTTTCTTTATCCTTTGTTTATATTTCTTACTTTCTTTCCATTGATTATATATTCTCTCAAACATTATAGTTAATGAGGTTCTTATGTGTTATTCATTGTGTTATTTTTATTTCTTTTTGTTTTTATCCCTTTTTCTTTATGTTTTTGTAAGGATGTAATATAGTATTGGATGGATCAGAAATTAGAAAAACTATCGTATTTAGTAAAGTATCACTAAACCTTCTCACTTATTATAAATACTTATATTGTGGGCATTGGGAACAATGTACAACTTTAAGTGTGGGAAAGAGATCAATGATTTTTAATTATTTCTTTAAGTTTGCTAAAATCATGGTTATATAATTTTATAAACTGATATTCTAACTTAATTGAAATCTATCCATTAACACTGTATTTCATTATTAAATATTGATTAGAATTAATGTGTAAAATGGCGAGAGTTAGAACAAAATTACTTTTATTACTTTTATAAGTTATATTTTTAGTAATCATTGAAATAATCAAGTTGGTTGACATTGTATATTATTTACATACATAAACCTTCTTTTGACCCTAAGAGCAAAAATTTCAAAAATTTTAAGATCATTTATTTCTTTCATGTGTGTTATCATGCATTATGGAACAATTCTAGAACTTGTTTTCATTATACATATTGACATCAGATTTGTCAAATTAAAAGCATTGAAGTGATAAAGGCATTTAGATTTAACAATTTGTTTTAGCCTACTTCTTTGATAATTACCTTATGTAAAATTTATCTTTAGGAATAACTGAGTTTAAGCCTTAGCTTTTTTCGTTGATTAGAACCCAATTATTAACCTTTATCTTAATTTCTTTGAAACCTTTTTATTGTTTTAAACCCTAAAGGTTATTTACATTATTTGCTTGTTTGATACTTGAAAATCTAGAAAGGTCCATTATTTCTTTAATTGTTGTACTGAAGGTTAAAAATTTGTTTTAGATTGAAAAAAATGAGCATAGAAAAGAAAAGAAGAAAAATATAGTATCATTGGTTTTATAATGAAAGGACCTATGTATATTGTAAACAAGTTTCTCATTATAACTTTTTAGTAAATATCCTTCAATTTTATCACATTTTTATTTTACCAATCATACTATACCTAAACCCCAGTGCAACCTGTGTAAAGACATTTTGATTTTTGTTTATAGTTTACATAAATGGTGGAGATGTGATAATATTGCAAACATATGGTAAGAGTTCTA
>JAOQMP010000001.1:10614287-10628953 GCA_027563575.1 Erythroxylum pedicellare
TGTTTGACAACATAAAAATAAAAAGCACTTTTAATTTTAACTATATTTTATTTTTTAATAAAAATTATTTATGCATATAAAAATTATTTAAAATATATTAAAGAATATACAAAGCACAATGTATTAATTATTATATAATTTTAAACCATATGAAATATAAATGAAAATAAGTCTAACCAAATCTTTTATTGGATTATAACGTAAGTAAAACTAATATCAAAAATAAATATTAAAACATATAAAAGTTAAATAATATTATATATATCTCAAAATAAACTTGAAGATGTGTTTGTGGGTATTGTGCGAATTATGTGCAAAACATAAGGGTAAAAGAGATTAAAAAATAAGCTCATTAATTGATCTGAAAAATCTAACTAAAAAAATACTTTTTTTAGAAGCTCCAAATTTGAACTTATTAAAAAGTTGTATTTTAGCTGCCAAAAAAGCTATATCTACTAAAAAAATGATTTTTCATTTTACATCCAAACACTCATTTTTCTTAAAAAAAGCTTTTGCTGTAGAAAAAAGTACATATTCACCCTTTAAAAGCTCAACCAAACAGGCACAGAGGCTAAGTCTCTTAACTCTTCAAAAAGCCCTGGCACAACTCTAGCTCTCCAGACAACTAAGACTAAATTGACAGATATCTAAACGATATGTGACTCCTCTCCTCAAGACCCCTTTAATAGAGATAGACATAAACAAGCTCTTGTGAATTATGTGGTTGCTGTTCATAATCATTTCTCTACTTCAGCAGAGGATGAGGATCAGCTGGTTAAAAGATGGAGACAAGTGCTCTAAATTTTCCTTCAACACCATTATTCTCAGGAGAAACCAAAACTGTATGCATACTGTAACATCTCGTTTCCATACTAAGGGTTAGAACCATAAATTTCTATAATTGAGAAAATAGAAATGAGAGATTAGAAAAATTGCATTTCATGCATGATGTTAGCATACACACATGTGAATATTGATTTTTGCACATTAAAATGATTGTACATATAATCATTGACATTTTTTAGGTATAATTGATCTGTAAATGTGATTATATTTAGAATTGTGAATTGTATGTGTTAAGAATTAATTTGGAGACTATATATATTGACTTAAAATTTTTGGTGAAAATATGATAATTTTTTAAAATTTAAGGGGTATTTTCGGACTAGGAAAAAAGGCCGAGTTACAACACAATTGATGAATAGTAGTAGAAATAAAAGTTAAATGGCAATGGAAATTTTAATATGTGACATTAGCATTTAATGACTTATGTCATTGAAAATTGGGAGAAAATTACTTGTTTAAATCATGAATTTATTAAGTGAAAGACCATATTTTGGGTCTTTCACTTGCTAAATACGACATATGCTTCTCTCATCTTCATTTTCTTCATTTTCTCTCTTCTTCACTCACGACACTCTCTTCTTCAAGCATCAAAATGGAACCTTGCTTTCTTCCATTAGTAGCCACTTAACTATCTAGCTATCTTCTTCTTGTTGCTAAAAGACCTAACCCATTCCACCTTGAAAGTTGATGATCGTGGGATACATGGGAGAGGCTAGGGTTAAGTGTGATTTGAAGACATTGAAGCTAAACAAGTAAGTATAAGCATTAACTTTTCTTGATTTATTGAATGAAGCATATTTGATGATAGTTAGAGGGTAAATATTCATAAATTGAGGATGGGTATATGCAAAAAAGTGACTATGTAATGTGGGTAGATTAATGTCTAACTTTTATATGTATGATTATTAATGATTCATAGATTGATATAGAGATTATTTAGAGTTAGAATGAATCCTTAATGGATGTAGAAAGAAGTGCAGAAAAATTGATTATGAATGGATATCGTTATGTTCTGTTTAACATAGATCATTGGTTGTTTTAGACATGGATTGGATTGAGATTGAAGTTAAAGAAAAGGCAAGTGTAGTGTCTTGAAAAGGGAGGAACTAGGATGAAAGTTTAGAGATAAAATGATAATGGTGTTTGAAGTGTGCTAGAAAAATGTTAGCTGTAACATTTTCCACTGATTATGCATATGTAATTTAGCCATAACTTGTTTTTATAGATATCCAAATAAAATTCTTTTTATTTTTATTAAATTAAGACATATTGCTACATTTTTCATGAAGGCATCAAATTCAAATTCCGTCTTTAGAGTTTCTAAGTTTGACTTGAAGTGGAGTATTGGGGGTAGAACGTTGATGATGAATGTGTATATATGCATATGTTTTGTTATTAGTGTTCATGATCAATCATAGACTATAATTTGTTTATGGATGATATTGAGTTGAAATGGAGTTAGAATGATGGGAAAATGAGGAGAAAATTAAATTAGAAATGATAAACCAAGCATAAGGTAGTGAATATAGTAAGTAAAGAGTTAGAAATCTGGAAAATGAGGATGCAATTGATTAGGTTTGGAGAAAGAAGCAAAACTTTTTCTGTAGAACTCATATTGAGGTCATTTAAGTATGGTTTCGAAGAGGACTTCGAGTTCTACAATTTGATGAAGACCCTAATAAGAGATTTTAAGGTGGTCAAAAATTCAAATTTCTGTAAAAGACCTGTAAAGGTCCGCTCAATGGATATAGATGTTCACCTAACAGACATTTATAGGTCAATTGGTCTTAATTAAGGCTTAAATGAGGTTTAAATTGAACCTATAATAATGCTTTGATTAAATGAATAATGTGTGATATGTTTCAAGTGATAATGGAGGTTATAACATAGTGAATGAATTGATGTTATCAAAGCACCCAAAGCATGAGTATAATGTGAATGAAGATGTTCATATGATAGGAGTTACTATTTACAGGAGTTGAGTAATATGTATTAAGTGATTAAATGTGAATGAGAATTGGGTATTATGAGATCATATAATGTTAGAAAAGAAATGACGAGAAATTGAGTTATGATATTAGAATAACTAAGTGTTCTTGAGGTGTAAGCCTAAGAATAACCTAGACACATACAAAGGATAAAGATTGAATGGCGAACTTAGAATGATCGTGTACAAATGAAGTGTGAATCTAAGTTCAATTAGATGTATATGAATTATGAAATGAGAATCAGCATAAGATGTGATAATATACCCAGGATTATCATTGAGCATGTATTATACATAACACATAGACATATGTATGTGATTGAGTGTTCATAAGGTTGTGTAATTATTAATGTGTTTGCAATGTACATTTTGCATAATGATGATATAGGATAGAACGTCCGAATCCAAATGTTTCCGGATCATAGAAGCTAATGCTAATCTAGAGCATATTGTCAGTCGACCTATATGGTCTCATTTCATTGTTGTTCTATTTTAAATTTCTGCATTGAACGACTGCTGATATGCAATGTGAATGTGATTATACTGATTCTGTACATTGCCTGTTCGAGGCGTTTTATGCATGTAAAAATAATTGGAAGTGCTCCTTGTATGTGAATTCGACGAAATATGTGATACTTAACTTAATTATTGAATGTTGGAACAAGGTCCGATAACAAATATGAATGGGAATGTGATAGTGAATATGATTGTATAACAATAAGCATTTTTGATTGACTAAATAAATGTGATGCATTCCATTACATGAATGCATGAAATATAAAGGCAGTTGTAACCGGAGTCGCCAGTATAAAGAGTTTAAAACTCAGAATGTGATAAAAGCCTCTAGCTCAGTTGTGAATGTATCCGATATCCAATAAGGGATATGGGACATTATCTGATACAGCTCGATATCCACAAGGGATATAGGCCAGCCTGATATCTACACGAAATATGGGCTAGTAAAAAGGCACGCGGTCACAACAATAACAATTGGAAGTGAGTCTCATGAGCATTGTATATAACATTGATATGTATGTTTTGAATGAATAAAATGAATTGTATGACTGCTTTGAAAGTGAAACTTGAAATAAGTGATCAAAGTGATACGTGATGCTATTTGATTATCAGTGAAATGATATAGTTTCATGAACAATGTGTATTATATGATATGAGTGAGCCATCGAAGATGGTCCACTCACCGAGTTCTCAAAAACTCAACCCAAATTTGCAATATCTTTTAGGCTTAAAGAAGATCTCCAGTTAGACAAATTGGAATCTAGCCACTGCATTCGAGTAAGCGATAGAGGTTGGGATCAGTTCACATCTGTATTTGTATTTCTTTAATTTTATATCAAATTGTGTATTCCACAATTATTGTATCATGTGTCTTTGATCAATTCTATTTTTGTAATAACTTTCCAAATTGGAAATGTTTTGCATCTAAATTGGGCCCACGTGACTAGTAAAATTTTGATGAGTTGTATAATGATTGTAACTCTTATGATTGAAAATGTTTATGAATAAAACGAGTCGAAATTGATTATTGTTTTTTTACATATGCGTGCATTGCTTTGAAAAACAATTGTAATGAGTTCGATTGTTGACTATTATAGCATGCCACCATCGCGGGTACATATTTAGATATCATTCAGGATGTCGAGTACGTATTGTGCGAGAATGGGATGCTACAATTTGGTATTAAAGCCCAGATTTAGTATCTTACATGGGCATTTTTTAAAATATGTGTCAAGTTACATGCATTTTAGACATGTCTTAACATGCAGCAGCAACTGATCCCTAGTTTAAGTCGCATTTATTTGAGTCACACGTATGAGCATTTGTTAAAAGTTTAAGCTAATAGAAATAGTGAGAAGAATGATGATCTATCAGAATGTGAGATAATGAAAGTTTGTAAATATCTAAAAATGAGAAATAGTATATGGTTAGATATGACAGACAAAGATTCAGCGCATTTGTATTGGTGGATGTATTATTGACTATGACATCAATATTGTACTATGGTGATGTATCCTCGAATGTGATATAGATGTGAATGCATTGTCGTGGATTGTTTTAGGAAAATAGAGATATAGGTAGAAATGATGAGATGAAAGTATACAAGCAGAATGGAATGAAAACAAAAAAATTTATTATGACCTTGAGAAGATTAACTTGAAACTAAAATGGTTGTTTGATTACTATGACAAGAGTTATGATCCACCATAAGAATATACTAGTGGAATCGAGATCAAAATTTTAGGATGATTATGTATCTGTAATTCCGAATTGATTGCGAACATATGTATCTAGGACAATATAATGGCAATTGGAAAGTGAGATAATGATAGCAATATATGTAAAAGTTTTCAAGGTTAAGTTGATTTGTTATTGTGAGTATATATCTGATAAAAGTGAGAATATTAAGCACATATGTATTATATGTGTGGAGATGATATAGGAGGCAATCTATGACTTATTGAATATTTGTTAGTTATAGTTCCCATACTTCAAAGTCTAAGATGAATTGGAGTAACACATGAAAGTGTTTATAGTGATCAAGTGGGGATAAATTAAGATTATTAATGATGTTACTATGTGTGATGAATTCGAGGAAAAAGAAGGGCATAATCATGGCATAGTCCCCACAATCGAGGATAGGTGCAGAAGGAGAAGTGTTGTCCAGAATCGAATGAGATTAAAGTACCCTTGGCATAAGTTATTAATTGGTGAATTATCATAAATACACCTCTAGATAAGATGTAATGATCTTGATGGAGCGTATCAAAGTATAAGAGTAAATGAATATGTTTACTGTTCCACTGAGTTTTATTTTAAGGAATATACTAATCATGTAACATATGATAAAAATTTCTCTTATTGAGAGATCATGAATAGTTGAAATTGATATTCTAGAGGTACTAAGAATGGCTGATAAGTAGTGATGAAAATTGTTGATTGGTAAAGATTATACGAGCAGTATAGATGATAGTGGCAAGAAATCTTCTTTTGAAGAAGACCAAATGGTTTATTTTTAAGAATGATCAATGAAGGAACAAATCAGAAATGAATATGAAACAAATCAAAAGTGAATATTGGAGTCCCATTTTTGATGTAGACTCAGGCATAAGAGGTAGAATATGCTACTGAGAATGTAAGCATTTTTGTTTAATATAAAGTATCCAACTATGTGATTGGATTCTTAAAATTGAGGATAACTTAGGTCCACCCTATATTCTATGCAAATATGTTCAGGAGGTATAAATTGGATTTGATGAATGTGTTACCAACAAAGGAAGTTAAGATTGCATATAAATTAAAGTGTGTGAAGAAACTAGTATGAATGAACAGACATTAAAATAAGTCAATGTGAAATCAAAGGAAACTGAATAATTGGAGAAAATCTTTTAAGAAAAGAAGTCAATTGGGAAACCGATAATAACATGAGATAAAATTACCTCATTGAGGAGTTAGTTACTTAAGGAATTATGAGAACTAATCATGAGCATATTGAGTTTTGGAAATATCTTTTAGAGTTAACAAATTACCCCAACAGTATTATGGTATTGAAGAATAAAGCGATCAAAGAAAAATTAAATCAATTAGTAATTACGATCATAGATGATGTTTTGAATGTATTCGAAAAGTTGAGAAGAATATTTTGAATACTTAAGGTAAATCTTACATATCATGAAGGTAGAGACAATTATATGCTAAGTTCAATAAGAGTGAATCTTAGCTTGATCAAATAAAATGTTGGGTCGTATAGTATCTGAACATGGCATATTGGGAGACCCAAAGAAAATAGAGGTGATAAAGAAGTGTAAACTCCAAGTAATTTATAAGAGATCTGGGGTTTTCTAGAATTAGCTAAAAATTGGACACTACCAGAAGTTGTTAAGTGGTTTTTACTGATCTTAGCCCTTTGATAAAAATGTCTAAAGAAAAATGTGTAAATCGTATGACTGATGAATGTAAAGAGAATTTTGAGGAATTAAAACATCGACTGGTTATAATACTAATGTTAATTATATTGTTTGGATTTGGAGATTTTCTAACATATATTGATGTTTCACACTAGAGATTAAGATACAATCTGTTGAAGCATAATAAAATGATTTCATATACATAGAGACAGTTACAGTCTCACGAGTGGAATTATTCGGAATATGATTTAGAACTTTTTGTAATAGTAATTACTTTGAAAGGTTTGAGACATTATACGTATAGTGAAACACTACAGATCTATATAAATATACATATTATTAAAGTTTGAGGTAATTATTGAGTTTAAAAGGATTGAATACGAGACTGAGACAATGGATAGAGTTACTTGAAGATTATAATGTTCAAATGAGTATTTTCCAGTAAAGCTAGTGTTGTAATCTGATGCATTGAATAGAAAATTCAATAATGGTGTAGCACAAATTTAGATATTGAGGTTACCAAACCTAGTGCAATAAAGAGCATAGAATGTTGAGTTGAATTTGGAGCAAAATGAAGTATTATTAGTTGCATTGAAATTTAAAATTAGTTTTATATGTAAGGACTAGCAAAGCCCGAATTGAGGATTCAAATTTTATGAACCTTACTGAGAAATTGGAAATAAATATGAATTTTGAGTTTGAATAGGAAAAATAATATCTTGTGATTGAAGTAAAGAGTATGTGTACCCGATAAAGATGATTGAGCAAAGAGATTACTAGAGAAAGCACAAATAACAAACTATGCTATACATCCTAGTAGGAATACGCCGAAATAGAATTTAACGGCTAAAGATGTAGAAGCAAATGACTACATATATGAGTTGCCAACAATCTTAACTGTTGGAGATATACTTAAAGCTTATATTTTAGAGTTCATAGGAACACGAGGTCAATGTATAGCTTTGATTGATCTTAAGCATAACAATCATTATCATAGTGATATCGTTAGAATATCCTATGAGGTATTATACGACAGAAAGAGTCGTTCACCTTTATATCTGGATGAATAAGGCCTAAAAAGTTTGAAGGCTAAAATTGATTTGAGATACTATTGATAAGTGAAATTGATCCATGTTAGAAATTAAGTGATTCGAGGAAGATAAACGAGTTAGGTGGATCAACAATGAAGATATGGAATATAGTGAGATAGATGTAAGAGTTAAGTGTATTAACACTAAAAAGATGTGAATTATCAAGAGAAAGATGAAACGTTTCTGAAAGTATCACCTTAGAAAGGTATCCTCAAGTTAGGAAAAAAAAAAAAAAGGGAGCTAAGCCCAACATAAATTGGTCCATATGAATTTATTGTGAGAATAAGACCATTAACTTATGAGATAGTATTGCCAATAAAAGATGTTTCAGATTCACACAGTGTTATATGGATATGTTTAGGAAATATTTTTATGATCTAATATATGTGTTATTGACACCGGAAGTGAAATTATGAGTAATTTGAAATATATTAAGGAAACAGTTAAGATCGTGTAGTATTTGAAAAATAATTGAAAGACCGATTGATTCCATTGACTATAGTCAAGGGGAAGAAATATTCGAGTGATGAAGCTAAATAGGAAATAGAGGAGCATATAAGGAAACAACACCCCTACCTTTTTTATCAATTAGATAAGAATTTCGATGATGAAATTTATTAAGGGGAGGATTGTAACATCCCGTTTCCATACTAAGAGCTAGAACCCTAAATTTCTGTAATCGAGAAAATAACAATGAGAGATTAGAAAAGTTGCATTTCATGCTTATGCATAATGTTAGCATACATACAAGAGAATATTGATTTTTGCACATTAAAATGATTGTTCATGCATTCATTGACATTTTTAGGGTATAATTGATCTATAAATGTGATTATATTTGAAATTGTGAATTTTATGTGTTAATAATTGATTTGGAGAGTATAGTTATTGACTCAAAATTCTTGGTGAAAATATGAGAATTTTTTGGAATTTAAGGGGTATTTTTGGACTAAGAAAAAACTCAATTGACAGAACAATTAATGAATAGTAGTAGAAATAAGAGTTAAATAGTAATGAAAATTTTAATATGTGACATTAGGATTTAATGACTTATACCATTGAAAATTAGGAGAAAATTGATTTAAAAATTGGAGACAAATGAACTAGTAGATTAAAAGACCAAGAAAAGACCTTGAGATAGGGACATGTGGCAAGTGACAAGTGTCACTTGCCACACCACTTGTTTAAATCACGAATTTATTAAGTGAAATACCATATTTTGGGTTTCACTTTCTAAATACGACATATGCTTCTCTTATCTTCATTTTCTTCATTTGCTCTCTTCTTCACTCACGACACTCTCTTCTCCAAGCATCAAAATGGAACCTTGCTTTCTTCCATTACTAGCCACTTAACTATCTAGCTATCTTCTTCTTGTTGCTCAAAGACCAAACCCATTTCACCTTGAAAGTTGATGATCGTGGGATACATAGTAGAAGCTAGGGTTAAGTGTGATTTGAAGACATTGAAGCTAAACAAGTAAGGATAAGCATTAACTCTTTTTGATTTGTTGAATGAAGCATATTTGATGATAGTTTGAGGGTAAATGTTCATAAATTGAGGATGGGTATATGTAAAAAAGTGAGTGAGTAATGTGGGTAGATTAATGTCTTGCTTTTATATTTATGATGATTAATGATTTATGAATTGATATAGAGATGATTTAGAGTTAGAATGAATCCTTAATGGATGTAGAAAAAAATGCAGAAAATTTGATTATAAATTGATATTGTTATGTTCTATTTAACATGGATCATTGGTTATTTTAGACATGGATTGGATTGAGATTGAAGTTAAAGAAAAGGCAAGTGTATTGTCTTAAAAAGGGAACTAGGATGAAACTTTAGAGATAAAATGATAATGGTGTTTAAAGTGTACTGGAAAAATGTTAGCTGTAACATTTTCCACTGATTATGCATATGTAATTTAGCCATAACTTGTTCTTTTGGTATCCAAATTGAATTATTTTTTATTTATATTAAACTAGATACATATTGCTACATTTTTCATTAAGGCATCAAATTCAAATTCTGTCTTTAAGATTTTCTAATTTTGACTTAAAGTTGAGTACTGGGTGTAGAAAGTTGATGATGAATGTGTATATATGTGTATGTTCTGTTAGTAGTGTTCATGATCAAACATGGACTATAATTTGTTTATAGATAATATTTAGTTGAAATGGAGTTAGAATGATGGGAAAATGAGGAGAAAATTAAATTAGAAATGAGAAACCAAGCACAAGGTGGTGAATGTAGTAAGTAAAGAATTAGAAATTATGAAAATGAGGATACAATTGGATTGGTTTGGGGAAAGAGGCATAACTTTTTTTTGTAGAGCTCGGATTGAGGTTATTTAAGTATGGTTTCAAAGAGGACTTCGAGTTATACAACTTCTATGAAGACCTCGAGAAGAGATTTTGAGGTCTAACGGACATTCATGGGTTAATTGTTCTTAAATAAGGCATAAATGAGGCTTGAATTAAACCTAGAATGATGCTTTGATTAATTGACTAATGTTTGATATGTTTGAAGAGATAATGGAGGTTATAACATAGTAAATGAATTGAAGTTATCAAAGTACCCAAGGCCTAAGTATAATGTGAATGAAGATGTTATATGATAGGAGTTGTGATTTAAAGGAGTTGAGTATTATGTATTAAGTGATTAAATGTGAATGAGAATTGGGTATTATGAGAGCATATAATGTTTGTCACAACCCGGTACCACATCGAACTCATGATAATTAAGTTGGTATCAGAGCCATGGTTAATACATTTTCAAAAGTGTTATCCATGTTTACAAAAAGTTTATGAGCCTTAGGAGTTCAGTTTGAGTGTCGAAAGCCTTTGATCAAGAAGTTAAGTCTTAGATCCTTAAGTTGACGTCTTTAACGGTCGGATGGTTTTGACCTCGATCAGAGTACTTGTTGACATTCCTTAGGATGTTTGGGATCTCAAATAAGCTAAAGTTAATTTGACCTATTTTATTAAACGTCTTTTTCTTTGATTTTATAGTGATAGCATGGTTGGACGAGGAAGTGGAAGTCATTGTAAGGTTAGACCTTTGCAACTATTATGATGTATGTTTTATGTAGTACCGATAAACTCGTAAATAGAATGAGCTACTAACGCGTAGTGTTATATGGTGCTATATGTGTTATGTGTATTCTTGGTAAAGATGATAAAGTGTTGATTGACACTGGCGCGCAAAGGTGTGACCTTTGCTAAGGATATTCTTCATCCCCTGGAGCTGTTAGATCCTCCTCTCATTGTGGTCACCCCTCTTGGAGAGCAAGTGGCATGCGATGAAGTATATACTACTTATGAGATAAAGATCGGTGATACTGTGTTAGAGACAGAACTTATTTCCCTCGATCTCCAGGATTTCGAGGTGATGTTGGGGATTGACTGGTTAGAAAGGTATCACACCAGGGTTGACTGTTTTAAGAAAGAAGTGGAGTCTGAACCTCAAGATGGAGTCCCGATTAAATTTACCTGTGACCGACGAGTATTCCCGAGTTGTTTGATATCAGTGATCAAGGCTAAAAGGTTGATTTGTCAGGGATGCCAAGCATTCCTTACACATATGATTGACACTTCGGCACAGAGGGTTGATCTGGGTGATGTCCCTATTGTGCGTGAGTTCTCCGATGTTTTTCCAGAGGAGTGACTTGGATTGCCATTTGATCGAGAATTTGATTTCACTATTGACTTGGTCCTAGAGACGACACCAATATCTATACCACTGTATCGCACAACACCAACAAAATTGAAATAGTTAAAGATTTAATTACAAGAGTTATTAGATAAGGGCTTCATCAGACCAAGTTATTCTCATTCACCCTAGGGACCACCAGTATTGTTTGTCACAAAAAATAGGACCCTTCGCTTATGTGTTGATTATCGACAGTTAAATAAGTTGCCATCAAGAATAAATATCAAATTCCCAGGGTCGATGATTTATTTGATTAGTTAAGAGGAGCTACAGTATTCTCAAAAATAGATATGAGGTCTGGGTACCACCAATTGAATATTGATGAGAATGATGTGCAAAAGACTGCCTTCCAGACGAGGTATGGACACTATGAATTTTTGGTAATGCCATTCGGATTGATAAATGCACCTACAGTATTTATGGATTTCATGAACAGGGTGTTCCCTCGTTATTTAGGTCAGTTTATTATATGCTTCATCGATGATCTTCTAATTTACTCTAAGAATGAAGATGAGCATGCTAGAAATCTGTGGATTGTGCTACAAATACTTCGCGAAAGACAGTTGTATGCGAAGTTTTCAAAATGAAAATTTTGGCTTAGGGAGATTGGATTTTTTGGGCATGTGGTATTAGGGGAAGGTATTTTTTTTGTAGATCCGAAGAAAGTGGAATCTATACTTGAATAGGAACAACCCAAGAATGTGATAAAAGTTCGCAGTTTTCTGGGATTAGCTAGTTATTATCAAAGATTTATTGAGGATTTTTCCATGTTTGCAACTCCTTTATCGAGGCTTACCCAGAAGGGAATAAAATTTTAGTGGGATGAAAAACGCAAGACGAGTTTCCAAGAGCTTAAGAAGCGATTGACTTTAGCACCAGTACTTGCCCTACCTACCCAAGGAGTAGGTATGAGGTATAAAGTGAAGCCTATCACTAGAGACTTGGCTGTGTATTTATGTAAGTCGAGCAAGTAATCACATATACTTCTAGATAGCAGATGAAGCATGAGCTAAATTACCCTATACATGATTTGGAGTTTGCAGTGGTAGTATTTGCACTCAATATTTGGAGACACTATTTTCATAGGGATACTTATCGTATATAAACTAACCATAAGAGTCCGAAGTACCTAATGATACAAAAAGAGCTAAATCTCAGACAAAGGAGATCGCTGGAATCGATTAAGGATTATGACTTAATAATCAACTATCATCTAAGAAAAGCAAAGTATGGAAGTCGATGCATTGAGTTGTGAGTCTTGTTCGGCAGTAACTGATAGGCAAGATCCTTACATAACACATTTGATGAGTGTGCGAAGCCTTGGGGTTGGACTTACAGTGGTAGAGGATGATGGAACATTGCTACCATGGTTTGAAGTTCAGCCTACATTATTTGACGAGATTAGGAGATCACAGGTTGATGATTTTGAGTTAAAAGTCATTCAAGAAAAATTGTCATCCGAAGAGAGTGAGGGGTTCAGACTGAGAAAAGACAACTTATTCGTTTTTAGAGGCAGAGTCTGTGTATAGAATGACCAGGGACGCAAGCGAGCTATGTTGGAAGAGGCTCACAATTCGGCTCATGCCATGCATCCTAGTAGCATAAAGATGTATCGAACTCTTAGAGAGAGTTATTAGTGGCTAGGGATGAAGAGAGAGATAGTGGAATTTGTGGCCAGATGCCTTGCCTGCTAACAAATTAAGGCAAAGCATCAGAAACTAGTAGGTATGTTACAGTCTTTACCTATTCCAGAATAGAAGTGGGAACATGTAACATTGGATTTTGTAGTTGGATTATCTAGTATATCGAAGGGTTACGATGCTATTTGGGTTATAGTGAACAGATTGATGAAGTCTACACATTTTCTGCCTGTCTACACAATTACTCTTTAGAGAGATTGGCAAAGTTATATATCAATTTAATTGTGAAGCTACACGGGGTACCAATTTCTATAATATCATAAAGGGATCCGAGATTCACCTCATGATTTTGGAGGAAATTCGAGTAATCTTTAGGGACTAAACTGAAGTTAATACTGCCTTCCACTCCTAGATCAATGGTCAATCAGAAAGGACTATTCAGAAACTGGAGGACATGCTGAAAGCCTATCTAATGGAATTCCAAGGGAGTTAGGATCGGCACTTGCCTTTGATAAAGTTCACTTATAACAATAGTTATCAGATAAGTATCGATAGGCCACCATATGAAGTACTTTATGATAGGAAGTGCAGGACACCTCTGAGTTGGGATAAGCTGGGTACAGTCAAAATCGAAGGAGCCGAATTGATAGAAATCACCACTCAGAAGATAAAAATCATTCGAGAGAAGATGAAAGTCACCCGGGATCTTCAAAAGAGTTATGGGGATAAGGGGCGATGACCATTAAAGTTTGTAGTTGGTGACACGGTTTTTCTTCAGATATTACCATGGAAGGTATTAGCAGATTTCAGAGCTGAGAGAAGCTGAATCCTCGATATATCGGACCTTTTTGCATCCTGGAGAATGTCAGGATTGTTATGTACGGTTGGAATTGCCACTGGATTCGGATATGATCCATAATATATTCCATGTCTCGATTCTTAAAAAGTACTTACTAGATCCATCTCATATTTTGGAGACACCTCCTGTAGAGCAGAGAGAAGACCTGAGTTTTGAGGTGAAACCAGTGCAGATTTTGGATCGATAGATAAAGAAATTACGTAGCAAGGAGGTACCCACAGTTAAGGTTCTTTGGAAGAGCAATAAGGTCGAGGAGATGACATGGGAACTTGAGGATACTATGAGATGTTAGTACCCCCATTTATTTGTGTCCTCGACTTAGGAGTTTCGAGAACGAAACTCTTTTGAGGAGGGGAGGGCTTGTAACGCCGGACTTTCGGAGCCCTTTTGTGTTGTACTGTATTTGGAGATACTATTGTAAATTGATATATACATATGGTTGTATATGAGTTCAAATATGTATTTAAGTCTTTTGGGTATATATGTTAATGATTTATAATGTTATATACCCTTACATGAACTTGGAATTCATCGGTAATGCGGAATCTTGGAGATTTCCGACATATGAGCTTTTAAGTGGATAAAACCGAGTACATGGGATGGATAT
>JAOQMP010000001.1:10629053-10640296 GCA_027563575.1 Erythroxylum pedicellare
ATATAAACTTAACTTTTGACTGTTTGTTGTTGTAAAAGACTTAATGTATAAACTTTCAATACTATTGTTGAGATTGCCTTGAGTGGACTTTAAAGTCCTAAATTTGTGGTTGATTGTGAATATAGAAGTGTGTTTGGAATTGTTTGCAGGTTTTGTTTTTTTTAAATATAGTCGTTATGCTGCCCAAATTCTTCAAAAAAATAAAATAATAAAAAAGAAAAAAAGATATTCTGTTAGCCTTATGTAGTCGGATTAAGGATACCGATAGTGTCCTTAGCTCGGTTATGCAGCGGTGAGCGGGTGATCTGGGCTGTTACAAGTAGTATCAGAACCGATACTCGAACTGTTGTGCCAGCTAGGCTAGACCCCAAAAGAGGGCTAGGCCCTAAGGGGGGTGGAGAGTGTGAGATCCTACATCGGTTGGAGAGGGGAACAAAGTACGCCTTATAAGGTTATAGATACCTCTCTGTTATAGGCGTGTTTTTAATGGCCTAATGCACCGGATCCTATCGAAACTCTAAGGTTAAATGTTCTTGGGTGAGAGTAGTATTAGGATGGGTGACCTCTTGGGAAGGCCTCGGGAAAAGAAAAACTGTGACAGCTTGGCTAGGCCAAGGCCCAAAGCAAATAATATCTGTGAGCGAATGATCTGGGTTATTACAATGTTAGAAAAGAAATAACTAGAAATTGAGTTATGATATTAGAATAACTAAGTGTTCTTCAGGTGTAAGCCTAAGAATAACCTAGATAAGTACAAAGGATAAGAATTGAATGCTGAATTTAGAATGATCATGTACAAATGAAGTGTAAATCTAAGTTCAATTGGATATTTATGAATTATGAAATTAGAATGAGCATAAGATGTGAATTCAGATAATATACTCGGGATTGTCATTGAGCATGCATTATACACAACACATATACATATGTATATGATTGAGTGTTCATAAGATTGTGCAATTAATAATGTGTATGTAATATATGTTTTGCATAATGATGATACAAGATAGAACGTCTGCATCCAGACGTTTCCGGATCATGGAAACTAATGCAAATCTGGAGCGTACTGTGATTCGACCTAAATTGTCTCATTTCATTGTTATTCTGTTTTAAATTCCTGCATTGAATGACGACTGATATGATTGATATATAATGTAAATGTGATTGTATTAATTTCGAATATTGAATGTTCGAGGCATTTGATGATTGTAAAAATCATTGGAAGTGCTCTTTGTATGTGAATTTGATGAAATATATTATACTCAACTTGATTGTTGAATGTCGGAAGGTCTGATGACAAATGAGAATGAGAATGTGATAGTGAATATGATTATACAACATTGAGCACTTTTGATTGACTGAATAAATGTGATGCATTCCATTACATGAATGCATGAAAGATAAAGAAAATTGTGACCGAAGTCACCAGTATAAAAAGCTTAAAGTCCAAAATGTGATAAGAGCCTCTGGCTCAGTTATGAATGTACCTAGTATCTACTAAGGGATATGGGACATTATCTGATACAACTCGATATCTACAAGAGATATGTGCAATATATGTTTTGCATAATGATGATACAAGATAGAACGTCCGCATCCAGACGTTTCCGGATCATAAAAGCTAATGCTAATCTGGAGCGTACTGTGAGTCGACCTAAATGGTCTCATTCATTGTTATTCTGTTTTAAATTTCTGCATTGAATGATGACTGATATGATTGACATATAATGTAAATGTGATTGTACTGATTTCGGACATTAAATGTCCGAGGCGTTTGATGCATGTAAAAATTATTGGAAGTGCTACTTGTATGTGAATTTGACAAAATATGTGATACTCAACTTGATTGTTGAATGTCAGACTAAGGTCTGATGACAAATGAGAATGAGAATGTGATAGTAAATATGATTGTACAATGTTGAGCACTTTTGATTGACTGAATAAATGTGATGTATTCCATTACATGAATGCATGAAAGATAAAGGCAATTGTGACCGGAGTCACCAGTATAAAAAGCTTAAAGCCCAAAATGTGATAAGAGCCTCTGGCTCAGTTATGAATATATCTAATATCTATTAAGGGATATAGGACATTATCTGATACAACTCGGTATCTACAAGAGATATGGGCTAGCCCAGTATCCACAAGAGATATGGGCTTGTAAAAAAGCACTCGATCACAACAATAACAATTAAAAGTGAGTCTCATAAGCATTGCATATCACATTTATATGTATGTTTTGAAGGACTAAAATGAATTGTATGACTGCTCTGAATGTGAAACATGAAATAAGTGATCAAAGTGATACATGATGCTATTTGATTATTAGTGAAATAATGTGACTTACATGATTTCATGAACAATGTGTGTTATGTAATATGAGTAAGCCATCGAGGATGGTCCATTCTTTTAGTTCGCAAAAACTTAACCCATATTTGCAATATTTTTTCAGGCTTAGAGAAGATCTCTAGCTAGATAAATTGGAGTCTAGCCACTGCATTCGAGTAAGCGATAGAGATCGGGATCAGTTCGCATCTGTATTTGTATTTCTTTAAATTTTTGTGTCAAATTGTGTATTCCGTAATTATTGTATCATATGTATTTGATCAAGTCTATTTTTGTAATAACTTTCCAAATTGGAAATATTTTGTATCTAAAATATGCTCAAGTGACTAGTGAAATTATGATGAGTTGTATAATGATTGTAACTCTTGTGATTGAAAATGTTTATGAATAAAACGAGTTGAAATTGATTATTGCTTTTCCGCATATGTGTGCATTGTTTTGAGAATATTGTAATGAGTTCGATTGTTGACTGTTATAGAATATTGTAATGAGTTCGATTGTTGACTGTTATAGCATGCCACTCTTGTGGGGTACGTACTTGAATATCACTCAGGTTGTCGGGTATGTTTGTGCGAGAGTGGGGTGCTACACATACTATCACCAATGAGGATGGAATCCATATCCATAATCTTCAAGGCATCTAGAATGAGGCAGTTCGATATTTTTCTACATTGCTTGGTTCTCCCAGCCTCGCCCAAGCCTCTGATGATGAACTTTCTGATATTATTTCCAAAAGGATCACTCCAGGGGAGGTTGCTGCACTAATTAGTCCGATGGAGGATAAGGAGATTGAGGATGTTGTTTTTACTACAGACGGCATGAAGGCCCCTGGTTCGGATGGTCTGAATGCCCATTTGACTAGAAGTCTTGGGCTATTACAGGTCCCTTTATCAAGGAAGCTATTAAGGAATTTTTTTCCAATGGTAGATTACTAAAGGAGATTAATAAAATATATTTGTGCTTGATTCCTAAATGCTCTAACCCTTTGGATTTCAATGATTTCAGACCAATAGCATGCTCCAATGTGCTCTACAAGATCATCTCAAAGATTCTTACCATAAGGCTGAAAAAGATACTCTCTTCCCTCATCAACGATAATCAAAGTGCCTTTATGTGAAATTGATAGATTGTGGATAATATTTTAATAGTCTAGGAGCTGTTGAAGGGCTATTCTCGACATCCCTCCATGCCAAACTGCACTATAAAAGTCGACTTCCACAAGGCTTTTGATAGTGTTAGTTGGACATTTATCTGGAAAATGCTTGAAGCTCACGGGTTTCCTAAGACTTTCATCAATTGGATAAAGGAGTGTATCTCAACAATTGGTTTCTCTGTACTCATTAATGGGAGTCCTTCAAATTTTTCAAGGCTGCGATACTCTGAGTGTCTCCCTATCATTGAGAAAATCCAGAAAAGGCTACACTTCTGGGTTAATAAATTTCTTTCATATGCTGGGAAACTTTAACTCATCAAAACAGTACTCAATTCATTCCACATATACTGGAGCTTCCATGTCTTCCGTTCTAGGAATGTTATCAAAATGGTGGAGCGTTTATTCAGGAACTTCCTATGGAACCATCCTGATGGAACTAAAGGGGTTGCTAAGGTTAAATGGGCTGACATATGTGTTCCAAAGGTAGAAGGTGAGTTAAATTAAAAAAATAAAAGCATTTTAAACTCAGTGATCACAATTTCTTTGTAATTAATATTTTAAGAGTTTCTGAAAATATATTTTAACTTTAACTTATTATAACTCACATAAAAGTTTAGTTTATATGAAACAATCATAAGAAAAAATGAATTACAAATTTAATAAATATAGAAGATTGAAATCATTCAAGAATCATATATATGTATATATATACATAAATACATATATATATATATATATATATATAATATTAGGGTATAGGTAAGGTGAGTACTTTCTAAAGTTTTATAATTCTTGGGTAGAGTAAAAAATAATAATCTTTATGCAGGTCAAGAGTAAACTCAATTTTGTCTCATTTTGTTCTTTATAAGAGTTAAAAGTAGACCTTATTTTGTTTCATCTTGTTCTTTATAATAATAAAAAATAGATCATGTTTTATTCTTCGTAAGAATGAGCCCTGAATAGGTGCTCTTTTTATCCTTACCTAATGGATGCTTAATTTGATGCTCTTTTTATCCTTACCTAATGGATGCTTAATTTACCCATACCTATAGGAACTATGGCTGAGTCCATTAAGATCTAATAAAGATCTACTACGACTTCATGAATCACTAAGGTAGTGTCGGTCCAATATTTAAAAGCCTTTTGCCCACCTCTTTTAAATTTTTAAAAAATTTCTACTAATTACTATTCCGAGCCATCACATGTTTAAATTCATGTTAAGAAAGGGGTTTGGTTTCGTTTATTCTTTAAAATATTTTTATTGTTCAAAAATATCAAAAAAGTATTGTGTATTATAAATATTACTAGAATTATTTTATTATAATCTTTTAAGTAATTGAGTAATAAACATATATAAAATTTGCATAATTGATCAAACTAAAATTTAATAGTAAATTCTGTTAAAATAATTTCAAAAAAGTTAATTTTTTAATATTTCAAATATCAGAAATATTTTCTTGAATAACTTTGATCAATAAATATCCATTTTTAAAATGAATAAAAGAACATAAAAAAAGTCAGTTTTTTTTTCACCTTGAGAAAATATTTGTAATATACTATTATAATAATAAAAATTTGCATGTCATTTGGAAAGTGTTACGAGTTGATAAATCATTATACCTTAGGCTCCTAGTTTAACATGTACATGGTCGATGCATAGGTTCTTTGCCAGATCCAAGTTACAATATTGATCTTGCTTTGCATGTACTGACATAAGCAGTCGTACATTAAAAACTTCTGAGAAGTAACTTCAATCATGTATATGGGTTTTTATTTATTTAAACTAATGTTCTGTGGTTCCTGAGAATTCAACCATATGAGTATTCAAATGCACCAGCCATAAGCTTGCAGAGACTGGTAAACTGAATTTCCGGCGTCTTACTGAACTAACTCCAAAGTTGACAATTCTTCTAATCTTAGGCCACCATCCCATTGTTAACCAATTCTTCTAATCCTCTCCTCAGCCTCTCTGCAGCAGCTCTGCAGTCATCCTCCACCAATCCTCCAAATGATATCCTCATGTGCCCTGGCCGTCCACAAGGCCCTCCTGGAATCACCACCACCCCGTGCCTTGCAGCAAGCCAGCGAATAACTTTAGCATCATCAACGTACTTGTCTGGAAGCTTTGCCCACAAATAAATTGCCCCTTCTCCACCTCTCACAGCACCCTCACCTAAGGGAGAAAGTGCTTCTAGAAGGATTTCTCTGTTCTTCACAAGATCTTTCACTCGCTCCGTCACCCACTCAGGACCCATTTCTAAGGAGTAGAGGGCAAGGTATTGTGAGATTATTGAAGCACATATTGGTATATTGTCTTGAATTTTAAGTAGTTGAGTAGCAAAGCCTTCCACTCCTGATGGATATGCTATCTGTGGGAGAAATGTTTTGAGACTTATAAGGAAAAAAACATTCCTAGCATAGTATAAATGTCTTCCATCTACAGAGAGAAAAAAAAAAAAAAAGGACTAAACAGAAAGACTAATGCCTCCAAATGAATAAAACATAAAAGATGAAAAAAAAAGGGATTTACTTACGTATCCAACTCTCCATCCCATCATTCCATAAGCTTTTGAGAAGGAAAAAATGTTGACAATGTGATCTCCTTCAATGCACGAATGTTTTAGACCATCGTACATAAAGTACCTAAGAAGAAGAGTCTTTTAGATCTACATAATCAGCTTCATAGAACAACAACCAATTTATATTGTTGGTAATGAAAGTTAAGCACTACAAAAACAGGGTAAGGAATTTCAACGTGCAGCAGAATATGGATCCCAATGTAATGAAATAACTTCAAAGTGATAAAAAAAATCGCAAAACGATATTTGTTTGATTAATAGAATTATTCTTAAAGACAAAGTGAACATATAACTGAAAATTTGCGATCAAATAGGCGTCACAAGTGGCTAAAAACCAATACAAGTGCTTTGTAATCTAGTTGGAATTACAGGTGTCAAAGCAAAACAGGGACATGGAATAAGGCTATGGACATAAGTCTAAAAACTTTTAAGCAAATCAAAGTCAATTGCACATATAACAGGAACGACCAGAAGGATTTATTGTACTAAATATATGCACAAGGCGTAGATATTTTAGAAACTCAACACCTACAAAGCCCCTTCTCATTCTATTGTGGTTCAATTTCTCATATATACTTTCTTTGCACTGACTCAGCAACAACATAAAGTCCATTGTTTAACGACACTTAACAGTTCTTTTTTATTTAATATATTTTCTATTCTATTAGTATTAGTTAGTGATCCTGGCTCATAAGTCCTTTCTTTGTTATATCCGATTGGGATCATGTCTTCTTAGGGCTTTTTTGAACGTACAATTCTATTTCGGTAGTAATATTCCATTTCAGTTGAAAAAAACAGTCAGTCGTTTGGGATAGTATAATTGATCAAAGGGTGGTAACTAATATGACGGGTGGGAGGAAACTTTGCACAGAGTTCCATTACTATTTGGGTGGCACTCATCCTAGATAACAACGAGTCCTTTCAGCAAGTTTGCCTTATCTTTTCTTTTCCATCATTTACTTTCAGAGAAGTAGCTCGACCAAATGTTTCAAATACACCTCACCAAAATTTTCGGAGGATACATGTTAGACTGCAACATCAGTGAATTAATAGCACATGACAAAAGCAAACATGCAAGTAGCGATTGTTAAGATCCTGAGAAACAAAAAAGATTTCCAAGAATACAAATACTATCTAGCATTATAGGTTAAAAATCTACACTCGCTAAAACTTCCTCAAATAACACACTAGTACTTTTCGTCATTCATCTCATATAGAACCAACTCCAATCCCGTATTACCAATACATGCACCAGCAGGCTGAATATGTGTGAAAATTTCAGGGGAAAACTCAAAATTGTGTTAGCAAGAAGTCTGTAGGTACTGAGGTTTCAACATCATCTATATCCTATATACTATGCGGAACGCGTAGCAATCACCTCTCAAACACATAAAAAAAAAAAAACCCGGTAAATAACTTACTCATATGTGTTATCAACAATAAGCCAGGATCCTGCTTGTCTGCACAGATCTGAAATCCTCTGTTCAACACAAAGAGAAGCACTGTTTAATGTAAATAGCACCAAAAATAGTGCTGCAGGTGAAGAACAAGCGTTTAATATAGACAGACAAAACAAGAGAATGTGAAATGTTTTTGACGTGTATCATGCAAACAACACATAAACAGGAGGAAGAGAGTGCAGAGAAAGAGAACCTTGAGTAGGGGCTCCGGAATATAGGTCCCTGTTGGATTGCCAGGGTTTACAACAGTAACAACCTTTGGGACTGGTTTTGTTTCTGATAGCGTCTTTTCTAACCAATCTGAAATTCGAGGCAACATTAATAAATCACCAAGGAGAACATACAAATGAGGGAAGAAATTAAACTTATCTAAAGTCACATATGCACAAATCCTCACTAGTTTTGTTCAAAGAATCACAAACTGTAGATTGTTTTATTAGGGACACTAATCCATACTATCTAGGATCAAACTTTTAGGATAAATTATTCAGATTGCTTTTGGAAAAATTTTAAACACTACATAATGCACAGATTTATCAAGCATTACCTGCATCTGGATGAAGAGTCTTTGGGTTACCAGGACCAACTAGTATATTAGTGATGCCTGTCATCTGGAACGACATGTATGCATTGAAATAGTAGGGAGCAAACATGACAACACAATCCCCAACATCACACAACGCAAGAACAAGATTAACGAAGGCCTGCCATTCAGGAAGCAAACCATACTTTCAATAAAGTGAAGAACAAGTGAGGTTTCAGACTTAATCCATGGAACAAAGTTAGTAGTCATACTTTTAATAAAAAGAAAAAAGAGATGACCATGAAAAGGAATGATATCAATTAAAGAGATCATTGCTGAACGATTCATAGAAGCATTCAAGCTCTCAGGTTTGTTGTTAGTGTATCAGTAATCTTTAACTAAATATTAAAAAACAGAGGGCATTTATCGAAAGCAAAGTTTTCATCATTCACAAAGTTTTAACATGTATAAGGGGGTCACCTGATTTGCACCAGCAGTAACCATTACTGATGACTTCACCAAGTTATTTTCCTTTCGCAACTGCAGCAGAAAATACATCAATTGTACTAATTTGCTCAGAAATATCAATTAACATCAAGCAAAGGAAACAATTTTCTGGCAAGTGAGATTGGTAAAATGTATGACAGTTCATGAGGTGGGGAAATGTAAATGCAGCATTAAACAGAGACCTAATCGCCTCATCTAGAGATTCATGTTCATGCTTTGGCTCCACAGATGCTAGTAACAAACAGATCGACAATCATGAACATGAAAATTGTAAATATTGGTGTACCTTTTTCATCAATGCCTCCCTGAGTTCAGGAATGCCCTCATCTGCACCATAACGACTTATAGAAGGCTCCCATACAAGTTCTTTAATCTTCGCCAGTGCCTCTTTCGGTGGTTGCCAATAAACTACCCCCTATAGAACATTTTAACAAGATTGACATTAACGTACATGCAAAGTGCATAGAAGGGAGAAAAAATCCTTAATGCACCCAAGCTGTCGAACAAACTTAGATATAACTCACAGCCTTATAATGTACATTATAAAGAAATTCATGAGTTCGAATAATAAACAAGAGAATACGTCAGTGTCTTGCCAAGCAATTTGGCAAAGTGGTCTGCAAATCAGAATAATTAATTGATGTGAACGTAGTGAATGTCAGATGAGAAGCAGTAACATGAAAAATGGTCTCAAGTTTGACATTAGGCAACACGTTTTAGATTGGCACTTGGGACATTTGCAAATCCCCATCCTCCACTTGTTTCTGTCCTGAAAAGATAACGCCTTTTTTTTTTCACACTATTTCTTCCAGGACTCTTATATATTACACAAAATAGAGAATGTTCTCAAAATCTGCTTAGGTTTTAAACAACTTAGCATCGGAAGTTAAAATGAAGTATCCACGTTTCATCATTCAATGCCCTTACATCATTTATAAACAGGATATACAACTCGCAGAAGAGCAGTGACAGACCTGGGCCAATGACATGGCATTTTTTGCTCCTCGAACTAATTCCTGTATCTGTAAAACAAAAACAAAGTCACTTCATACGCACCACCAGGTTTCTGTCCAAAGAAGCTACCAAGAATTCATCCTTATGTATAATTAAACTGCTGAGTCATGAACTTTGCTCTTCTTCCCACATTTACCACCCTAGTTCTCCACTCACCACATCACATGCGTAGCACTATTGAGAGTAGGGGCAAACATAGAAAAAAACATTATCGTTGATGTGTTAACGAACCGTGTACAGGAAAGAGAACACCTTCTCCAATATACCAGACAAATACTTGAGGAGTACACTATGTTTGTGGGCAACAATATTCGTGTGTGACTATGTTTTTCAGAAGAACAAAGAGATCCAAATGGATTATGATATCTGATTAGTACCTGAACCATAACAGGCATATCAGTCTCCAAAGCCCTCCTCGCAAGCTTGGCAAAGGAACCCATCTCACTCTTCTCTTCAACACCACAAATCCACAAGAAAATTCCCCCTTAAATCTCCCAAGTCAGCTCTACCTTATTCAGTTTCCCTTTGACGGATTGACCCACCTAACCAAAAGGCCCTAAGAACACCAAATTTTGCAACTTTATAGCAGAAAGTGATGAGGAAAGGGAAACTTCCTTTAAAACACAAGAAGATTTAGGCACGTCCTCAACAACCCCCACAACATAGTTCCATAATATCTCCCTGTAGAATAGTCCCAAAAGCAAAAGAGCTAAAAAGCGTTAACGATTTTTGGGCAAGACTTGTTTTAGCCGTCATTTTCTTTTCACTTTTATGTTGCGGTTCTTTTACGTCTGGCGTCTTTACTTTAGTGCTTTTGTCTTTTGCAAGTTTTGACAGAGAAAAAAGAAATAGTAAAACCGACAAACACACACCATTAAAGGCGACACACGATCTTAAAATTACTAACCTTTAAGTCTTCGAAAAATGGAGAAAAGATAAAAACATTTTCTAACATATCAACTATGGAGGAGCTATGAAACACCTAGATTATATTGGATGACTCTGTCAGCAAGACGCAGACACGGACTGGTATAAAATGTATGAAATTCTGGGGAGAACATTTTTAATCTTCTCCGTGGATTGCGATCCATGTTTTAGTCTCAACAAATTAAATTCCTTTGTCGTTGTCTTAAGTAACGCACTCAATTCAAGAAATATATATCAGAGTAGCAGAAACAGAGGACTCATAACGTGCCCATAATACAAGTCAATGTTACCGCGCAGTCTCTTTCTCCATATTATAATGTCAATTTGTACTCTTTTAAGCATAATATAATCGATAATTGAAGGAAAGCAATTCGCAAGTTTGAGAAATGATGATGAGAAACCTATGAAGCACGGACACGGCAAAATGGAGCCGTGTCTGTGTGTCGGACACGTGTCCGTGTCGGACACCCACTGACACGCGGTGGACACATGTCCGACACGTGTCCGTACGTGTCGGAATTAAAAAATAATTTTGACCGGCTAGGACACGACTCGAACACGTCTAAAGACCTCTCGGACACGGCTTAATGGAATATATGCTCCATGTTTTTTTAGAGAGGCTTATAAAGTACCGAATGTGTATGAACGATCCAATTGTTGGAAGTCTTGAAACACATCAATCAATATATATCATATTATGAATTCTGAATTTTTTTCTTAATTCTAAATTTTAT